>JAKWBJ010000154.1:0-600000 GCA_023159175.1 Wohlfahrtia magnifica
TCTACCTGAAATATCGAGAGGTTCGAGAGCTTTCGATGAATTGTTTACTCAGCACATCGATGCGAACAACGAGCAGTTTAATTAAAGCTAACTCAGCGAACGTGTTATTGGTGTGTGGAGAGTTTATAAGGAGTAAACTCGTGAAGCTAGTAGTGAAGTAAAAACCAGTTTAGTTGTCGAGTACTTGTTGTTGTTTACAAAGTTGTAAACAGACAGAGTAATTACGAATAAAAATTGTTATTGTGTTTTATTTTAACTACAATCTACGAACTCATAAAAACACGTTTTTAAAAAGGTAAAAACGTAACAATATAAAAAAAAACATAATATGCACCATATGTTCTCTTTATTTCATTGAGTCCGTAATTTTTTAAAAGAAGGGCGAGCCAGTAACCCTGAGAACTTGTTCCGCACTCTCCAAGGTTATGGAGAGTATGTGAGATATTTGGAGTCCAACGATTTGCTTAGTACGGCTTCGTCGGTACGGTTTCCAAAAGAGCCGTTCCACTGGTGACCTGCTGGCGTTGCTCTCGGAGAAGTGGAGCAAGGTTGTGTCTCTGGATATCTAAAAGGCGTTTGATAGAGTTTGAAACGAGGCTCTCATTTTCAAACTTAATGCTTTTGGTGTCGGTAGTCACTTCTCACGATTTATATCGAGTTTTCTCAGAGATCACTCTATAAGAGTGGTTATAGAGGGGGTCTCATCCGACGAGTTCTCCTACTCTTTTTCTAATATTTCTTAACGACTTTCTTCTTCTCACTTCTAATCCTATCTACTCTTTTGCGGATGACAACAACATTTGTCATTCATATTCTTTTGATCGTAGACCAAGCCTTTTTGATATTGTGGTGAGAAGGATGAATATGAACGACACACTCATAAGTGGCCTGGTGAAAATCTTCGAATGTGGTCGTGCGAACAAGGTCGATTTTAATGCACGCAGGACTCAATGTTGTTTTTTAACACACAGACGTGGTGGTGTGTTGTCATCTGTGGATATTGAGGAATCAGATTCTCTTGATGGTCTGGGCATAAGAATTCACTGTGACGTTCGCCGGAATATTCACATATTTCAAGTGTCGAAAGAAGCATTCAAGTGTCTTGGTTTTTTGGACAAATTTATTTTCAAAGAAATAAGGATTTCAGAATTAATATGATTAACTACCGATTAGTGTAATTATTACTGATATTTATTGAAAACGTAATTTTACATGCGTACACTTACAGACGTGCTACCATACATACATCGAAAAACTGGAATTAATTTATTTTTTTTTTTGACAAGATACAAATGTTCTGAATCAAATAACGAGTTTTTTTTTGTAATTTTGTTTGTCGTTTTGGATTTAATCGTGTAAACGTAACGGCATATTTTGCGATACCATATGGTAACAGTGGATCATTTCGGGTTAAATCCACTTAAGCTACCCTTCCACATCAACACAGATTTACATTTAGTTTTATCTCATTAAAGAGTAAGAATAACAAGAGAAATTTTTGAGGCATTATATTTCTAAAAAAAAAATTTTTGCTCTTGTCAGAGGCGAACATAGAAGAGTTTACCTGTTTTTAACAGCTGTTTGTCGTAAAAACAAACAAAAAAAGGAAAAAATAAAACAGAGAAGTTGGATAAAAAATCTGTAGAAGTAAATAAAATTTAAAAAAAAATTCACTTAGGAAGTGGTAATTATGGTCCAAATATGTTCAAGAAAATTCAATATAATCGCTGATGTTGAATAAAAACAAAACTCATATTTAAAAAAAAAAAAATTAGATTTCGAAATTCGAACTTTTTTGAACGCCTCTTACTTACTATACGAATGAGTTGAGAGATCTATATGAAATTTAACATGTGTTCATATGACGGATGGATGTTTCCATTACACAAAGCTTGAAATTATCAGTTAAAAATGAACGTAATTAAACAGTTGTGCATGTTATCTCCAAAACTAAATATAGATTTTTGTATATCTTGGGAACGGTAATACTGAAAGTCCCCATACTTCATCCAAATATTTTTATTTATATAATCATCATTATTTAGAAAGTGGACAGAGTTGGATAAGTGGGCATGGTATTTCAAATACAAAGTAAATAGTAGAAGTTTCTAAATTTGTTCAAACAACTTCGTTGACAATACACTTCATTAGTCAAAAACTGAGTGGAATCGGATAAGTGGTGTTAGAAACTCAACGGACAAATTAATTATTGATCAAAAGTATGTTAACAAACCAATTGGAATATAATTTACTGTTTCCGAAGAGTTTCTAAGTTGGAAGAGTGTTGTGGTTTAGGAATGAATCTCAAAAAGAAGCACCTGTAACTTAATAAAAATCTATAGCAATATCGAAGCTGGTGTGTATGGTAAAATCCTTCAGCAAAATTTTAAGAAATCTGGAGAAAAAAATGATAACAGAATTGATTGTTTTCTAACAGGACTTGGTACGTTGTCTAAGCATTACACATTGCAAAATTTATTTTTGAAAAAATTAAAATCAAAGTATGGGAAAAGGAGAAGGCAAAAGCAAAAAAGTAAAATATTAATAACTTGCTTAACTTCAATGTGTGTCTGGTCTTTGCTTAAGCAGTCAGCAAAGCAAACACTTAATCAAAAATTGCTTTTGCTGTAAGCAATAAGTTGTTGCTTACTTTATTTTTGCTTTTGCCTAACTATTTACTACTATTCATTGACTACGTTGCTGTTGCTTAAATTCCATGATCCTTTGTCATTTCATGGAGAAATCATTGGTAAAATTTTTTTTCACTTATTTTAATTCTGACTCATCCATTTATAAATTTTTTACGCATTAAAAACAAGTAAACAATAACTTATTGCTTACAGCAAAAGCAATTTTTAATAAAATGGTGCTGACTAAGAAAGTTATTTATTATTTCAGTTTTTTGCTTTTGCTTTTGCTTTTTACTTTTACTTATTAATTATGAAAGTTTTTAGTAAGCATTCAGCAACAAGTTTTTTTAATTTTCAGTTAAAAATTGAAGCAAAGCAAAAATTGTACCTTTTTTTGCTTTTTAAATTTGCTGTGTAATTTTCCTTAAGATTAGTTGAGCAATTACAAATTATAAATTGAAAATAGTTAAGGAATTTTTCACGCTGATTTTAAATATAAAATGTTTAGTGTATACATATGTAGGTATGTATGTCAGTATGTATAATAGCTGGCATACATTTTATACCGATTATTAATCTGCTACATAGCTGCAAATTATAACCTAGGACAATTCTGGTCTTATCTTAATTAAATTTGTTTTGAAACCATATAAATAATTAAAATGGGCCAAATTTGCTCTTAATATGTATTAGCTATGCTGCCTTACTAAGAAACAATTACCTTTTCCTGTTATAATGTGTTAATGTAAATGATATTTATGGTCAATAACGGACAAGTATTTACTAAACAGAATTTTGCAAATATAATTTGTATACAATTTTATTAACTCCGTTTTTTATTTGCAGAAATTTAAAAGATAATTTTTAAAAGTTATTCCGACAGAATAACACAAACTGATTCACGTTTTTTTCATTTATTGGTATTAATTTGCATTTATGTACATGATTGGTTTTGAGATTCATACATTTAGCAAAAAAATGGATTCATGGCACAAAGGCACAAATCTATGAATTTGCATTAGACTTAAACGAGAAATCCCCTTTTTCTTTGTGAAAATATTTTTATATGAACAACTTAAAGCACTATCGATGCAAACTGAAACAAAAACGACGCAACTTTGAAATCACAAAAGGTTTAAAAATACGTAAATTCGAAACGGGACTCAATGGAAGCGACCAAATCGGAGTATCGGTGCAATTGCAACCGGTAGTGCACTACAATAGCAGAAAATGAAAATAAAATACTTAGGATTCAATTACAGTATTATACATACATACAATGGCCAAACTAAATTATTGGCACATTAGGGTTTTTCAACTTCATGGCTGATTTAAAAGTCTTATTAAAGAAATAATTAATAAACTAATACACTTACAATTTTTTTTTTAATTACCATAAATTCTATGAAGGAACATGGGGACTTCTCTCAGTCAATGAACTGCAACTGATTCTATTTTATTTTATTTTTATTTATTTTTTTCTATTTAAGCTCATTGAAAACGACCTACCGTTTAATGCCGGCTCCGAACGGCAAATGCATTTATAAAAGTTTTCAATAGTAGTGATACTCATAACCAGTTAGCTAATGTTATGAGGTGAAACCGCTGACGAAAAACTTTTTTCTTTTTTTTAAGATGGTCTGGCCTGGTATTGAACCGACGACCTTCTGCTCTGTAGGCGGGTGTCTTACCCACCTTACCACAGTGGCACACACACTTACTAAATAGAATGATAAATTTTCCACAAAAGACACTATGTTTTATTACACTATGTTCAGCATATGCCAAAGGGTGTTTGCGTAATCCGAATTTATATATGAAAGCAAGTTCAAAATCTCTCAACCATATGACCACCAAACTGTGTAAAAAAAGTCAAATAGAAAACGATTCTGCAACTGTAAAACATGGTCGTTAAGGAATGATTATGTGGGGATATGTGCTCGCTGCATTGGTAGGCGAGCTGGAATTCATGGACGAAATTATGGGCACAATAAAATACTTGACTATACTAAAAGAAAACCTCAAAAAACCTCTTTCCCTTTATGACACTTCTAGTTTGGCTGTCGGATTGTAAAGACGTGTTTTTTCAAAGCGGAGAATTTTGAGTTGTTTCAAACTGTCGTGTGTGAAAACCGAGTGCTTTGCAAGTGTTAGTGATAAATTATGAAGAGTTGTTGTTATAAAGTTGAGACTCCCAGGGGTAATTCTGTGGTGTCTCAGTTTTTGACTTCAAGGTCAGTAGCAATTTGAAGAAGTGAGGTTAGATAGGACTAACGGAGTGGAGTTATGCCTCCTGCGGGGAAACCTCGCAAGACGGCGAAGGGTGATGCCTCTGACGCTGCGTCTGAGGCAGTCACTGATGAGGTTATGGGGCCCCCTCCACCTGCGAAGTCTCGTCTCCGTCATACGGAGAGCGAACTGAGCAGTTCGGTGTCTGAGGCTAAAGTTAAGGCGAATGGTGGTAAGGCGACAACCAAACGTTTTAAGTCTGCTGCTGTTGTTGATGCTGCTGCTGATGTGGCTAAGAGTGGTGCTGGTCGCGGTTCTGCTGTTGGTGCTGCTGCTGGTGGTGGTGCTAGTGGTGGTGCTGGTGTTGGTGTTGGTGTTGTTGGTGGTGCTGCTGGTGGTGCTGTTGGTGGTGTTGCTGGTGGTGTTGCTGGTTCTGGTGTTTGTACAACGTCGGATGCTGGTGCTGCTGCTGCTATCTCTGATAGCTCTGCGGTTGGTGGTGGTTTCTCTGCTGCGTTTCCCCCATTGCCATCCGTTGGCAGGGAGAGCAGACAGCGTAAAAGGGCTGTGGCTTCGGCTGCCGCCTTTCCTATTGGCTGTGATGCTGGTGTGACTGTAGCTGATGTTAAGGTTGTCACTGAAAGTTTCCGTGAGGTGCTGTTCGGTGAGAATCTGAGTGCGGAGACGATGGGTCGGAGTGCACGCGGCGATCACTCCCGACGAATTTATGTCTGAGCTGTTCGAGATGAACCTGAAAGAGCGTATGAGCTATGAGGTGTTTAAGAGGAGCGTTCGTCTGGTAACCAGTCCCTGGAGGGTGACCCTGCCGGACAGGTCAATGTTGTATTGGAGTGCAGTGAGCGTGTTGCGAACGCGCTTCTTGATGTCGGTAGGGTCTATGTGAAGTGGTTCAGCTTCAGGTTGCGGCCTCAGGATGCGAATCCGCACTGCTACCGCTGCCTCGTCTTTGACCATCTGCAGCGTGAGTGCAGGATGTGGCAGGACGTGTGCAGAACGTGCTGGATGATGGGACATCTGACCTCCCGTTCTGTTAACCCGGTGAGGTGCCGTAACTGCGAGATGAGGGGCCTGCCAGCGGACCATAGTACGCTGTCGTTTGCGTGTCCCATGTACTCGACTATGGTTGCCAGGGCGAACGCCAGACATTAATGGAGTTGCGCCTTTTGCAGCTGAATTGTCAGCGCTCGAAGGCGGTGACGTGCGAGCTCGGGCAAGCTATGTGTCAGCCGGACGCTAGTTTTGCCCTGATCCAGGAGCCGTACTTCTCGAATGGTGTGTTAGGGGGATTCCGGGGGGGATGCGCGTATTTACTGACGGTGTGGGAAAGGCTGCGATTATAGTTAGGGACAGCGACCTGGACTGTACGAAGTTAGTTGATAGCCAGCTTGGGGTATGTGTTAGGGTAAAAGGGTAGTTTGGGGAGATGTTTCTGGCTAGCATCTACTGTAGGCCTGGCGTTTCATTGGAACCCTATCTAGGATATATGGATACGGTACTACTCGCGGCGAGTAGTATTCCGGTTATCCTCGGCCTAGATGCGAACGCCTCCTCTCGTATGTGGTTCAGTAAGATCTCCAGACTTGGGTCTGGACATCCGAACCTTATAACAGGGGGAGGAGTGCTTAGGAATGGTTGCTCTCGCGAGATTTGAGCGTGTTGAATGAGCCGAGTGAGCTATATACTTTCGATGGGCCATTGACGTGACGGCTGCGAATGGGGAGGCAATTACTGCTTTAGACTTTAGTTCGAGACGATTGGGGCATAAGTGACCATAATCTCATTGAGATTAGGGTTACTTCTCCACAACGGACTAGGGAGACTGGTGGCGTTTTACGATGGCGACGCGTGACGTTGATTGGGACCATTATCGGTACTGTTTTAGGGAGGCATTGTCATCGGTGCCAATTGAAGACTTTAGGCGATTGACGACCAGGCATCTGCGGTGAATGATGCATTGTTGGGCCGAGCTAGTTATGCGAAGCCCAAGAGGGTCAAATGGTGGACCCCTGAGTTAGAGACGATGCGGCGGCGCGTTCGACACCTCCGGAGACGTTTCCAGAGGGGTAAGCGTACCAATGCTGAAGATCTAGCTCAGCGTAGGACCGAGTATCTTGGCAGCCTTAAGACGTACAAGAACATGATTGTTACAGTTAAGGAGGACGAGTGGAGGAGATTTGTACAGGACAATAGGGATGACCCCTGGGGTAGGGTTTACCGTATCTGCAGGGGTAGAAAGAGTCAGGTGGACATAGGATGCCTCCATGTTGGCGACACCGTGTTGTCTTAATGGAGGAATTGCACGGACGCATCGTTGGGGGTTTTCTTTCCAAGGGCGGAGCCAGGTAACTATCCTCCCCCACCGGTGGAAGTTGCTGACCCTCCAAGCTTGGAGAGATCGGAAGTAGATGACTGTTTTTGTCGGGTGAGAAGCAGGAAGTCCCCAGGTTTGGATGGGTTGACCGGAGAGATGTGTAAGAACATCTGGAAGGCCATCCCTGAATACCTGGAGGCGGTGTACGGTAGGTGCATTAATGAGGGCTACTTCCCGAAGGCATGGAAATGTGCTCGGGTTGCGGTACTTCTTAAGTCGCCTGATAGAGTGAGGAGTAATCCTCGCTCTTATCGGGGCATCAGCTTCTTGCCAGTATTTGGAAAAGTGCTGGAAAGAATCATGGTGTACAGGCTCAAGGAATGCTACAGCGAGGGCCCTTCATATTACCAGTTTGGTTTTAGGGAAGGCAAATGCGTCGAAGACGCTTGGATGCATGTGAAGAGCTCTGTCGAACATTCATCTTCGAAGTATGTGCTTGGGCTTTTCATTGATTTTAAGGGAGCCTTCGATTATCTTTCGTGCGACAAGGTCTTACGAAGGCTATCGGAGATTGGCTGTCGTGAGATGGGCATTTGGCGCAGCATTTCGAGGATAGAAAAACGTGTGTTGTTGGACCTTTGAAACGGTTTGGATGGAGGTTGTTCGGGGTTGTCCGCAGGGGTCCATCTGTGGTCCATTTATTTGGAACCTCATGATGGATACTCTGTTGAGACAGCTCGGGCTGACATTTAAACTGTGCGTATGCGGATTGCTCATTCTGATCGAAGGCCAGTATCGTGCTGAGCTGGAGAGGAGGGGTGCCCAGGCCATTCGTATCGCTTATGAGTGGGGTGTATGGGTTGGTGTGGATAAAACGGTGATGATGTTGCTTAAGGGCATATTGTCAACCGGGCGACCTCCACTTATTAGAATTGGTGACAACAGCATTCGCTATGTGACTCAGGTCAGGTACCTCGGAATAGTTGTAAGGGAGCGTATGAGCTTCCAGGCTCATCTCACCCAGGCTCATCTCAATCAGGCATAAACTGGCAGCTATTGTTGGAAAGGTTAGGCGCATATTGAGCAGGCGTGCCGTCCGTATCATATACAATGGACTTTTCGTCGCTTGTGCGGCGTATGGCGCGTCTGTGTGGTATAAGGAATTGCACTCAGAGAATTGCACTCTTGGCATGTGTTCCGATGTGTCGGACAGTCTCTACCGACGCTTTGCAAGTCCTTGTTGGTGTACCACCGCTTGACTTGGAAGTGGTGCGTCGTAGCATTGCTTTCAGGGTCAAGAGGGGACTGCCGCTTGGGACGAACGATTGGCTTACTGCTTCTGAGCTCGAGAATGGGAGAGATAGGTATAAGCCCCTTTTGCAGGGGTGCCTCGTAGATAGGTGGCAGACGATGGACGAACAGCGACAAGGGAAGGGTGACTTATTATTTCACTCCGGACGTTACGTTCGTACGGGAACACCCTGACTTTGGCTTGAGTCTGGGGTTCATACTGACGGGACATGGCTCTTTCAATGCATTTTTGCATCGAATTGGCTAGACTGAATCAGCTGACTGCCGGTGTGGGAGGGGAATTGAGGACTGGAGGCATGTACTGACTTCGTGCACTGACTATGATGACGTTAGGGACTTAGATAGTATGGGTATTACTCATACTGGGGGGGTGTGGGATTTCAGTAGGGTATTGTTGGACGATCGTACTTATGGTAGGCTGGGCGTTTTTGCCCTTGAGGTGTTTAGGCGTAGAAGGACGGCACTGTTAGCGGAGGTTGAACCTGCATCACCATCTTAGCGGTCTCCTGGCTAGCCTTTTCTAGCTTGGCGTCCCGCTGGGGTGTTGACGGTTGGTGTGTTATGCTGCTTGCTGTGGTTGTCTGCTGTTTCCCGGCTTGCTGTTTGCGGCTTGATTTCTCCCGTGAGGGTGGCTCCGTTTATTGTTGTGTTGTTTGCGAGTTTCTTGTTTGTTGTATTCACCATCTTGGTCACCATTCTGAAGTTGTTTGGGACTTACACTGGTAGTAGCATTTATGCTACGAGGCCTGACCGGAGGCTTAATTCTGGTGCCACGGGTGTCGGGAGCCCCAGGAATTTCGGTTCCTGCCCGACTATGGTGAGGCACCCTTTGTGGGAGCAACGTGGTGGCTGTGGTTTAAACCCAAATCGCGGGGAGAGCTATGCTGGCTCGGTGTGGAGTTACATTTTTAACCGGGTGCCGTCACCCATAGATCGGTAGGAGTTTAGATAGTCTCCGGCACCTCACCAAGGTGTGAGGTCATGTCCAAATAATATGGCTTTAAATTGGTATTCACTGGTGATTCTAATCATAGGTGGGGGCGTTGGTGGACGCATTGTATTCACTCGTGCTTTGGCACCGTGAGGTAACGTCCTAGGGCAGGTACTCACGTTACCCCACTGACTTAATGACGAGATAGTCACTTAAAGCATTTGGCTCGTTCTATCACATTCGTCATAATCGCTAGATCTCAATCCGATAAAGAATTTCTTAGAAGATTTTGATATGCGAGTAAAAAATGCGCCATAACCAAAAAATATGAGATGAAGAAGGTTTTCGTAAAAAATAACAAAATATTTAGAGAAAGGTTACCAAAAAAAAAAAAAAATTATGAAAAATTTTGGAACGAAATATTGTGAATTTTGTGGGAAATTTATCATTCTATTTAGTAAATAAATTAATTTGTCAAAAATCTCTTTAATAAAACAATTAACTCACCCATGAAGTTGAAAAAGCTTATTGTGCCAATAATTTAGTTTCTCACTGTATATAAATGTTAAACCTACAATCAGTGATGCCATATTTTTTTTGTAAAGAAAAAACTGAAAATTTAGAAGAAAAAAACTGCTTTTTAAATGAAAAGCTGTACATGCTTAAAAAATGTGAAAAAAACATAAGTATACGGGTATGTTTTGTACACCGAAGACGAGTGAAATTGCATCGAGTAAACTTCCAAAAACAAATAAAACTTAATTGAGTCAATTATTTTAAACTTTTGATAATCAAAGAAGTTATTTTAAATTCAATTAAGCGAACTACTAAGAAGATATACCAAAATCTGGTCTAATTTGAAAATTATAGCACGTTTACAGAACACACCGGACAATTTATTTCATAATTTTTTGTTTTTTTTTTTTTTGTTTGTCAAGCATAACACAGCAAATTAAGTGTGATGACTTAAATATTATAATATAATGACACTGTCCTCGAATTTAACATTTTTTCCCCTACAAGCGTGGCACCTGGCGAGTAAGCCGGATTCGAGTACACTGAATCCCGTGAATTTTACCGCTTTTCAGTTCGTGTTACAATAAACGAGGCTGCACAAGAAATGTTAGTGTGACGGGTAATGTGAAATGAAAACGGGTAAGTTTATTGAACAAACTAAAATGAAACCGAAATTTAGGAATAAAACTACCTTTATGGAAGGAAAATTTTTTTTGTAATACTCAAGCAGATATATCAATCATACGTACGTACATACGTACTTACATACCATGTAAATTAATCCCATTATACTTTTAATAAAAAAAAATATTTCTAAAACGACTGCATAGAAAAACGCAACTTACTTAGACTTAAATATAAGCAACACACACTGCGTAAATTCTCTCACTTTTTCTGATCAGTGGTCAAAAAAGGTACAATTACATTGTCATATTAAGAAAGGTACGTGTAAACCTTACCACATTTATTTTATGCACATGGAGTGAAATTATTACTTGGAAGTTTTAATTAAAATAATAAAATTTAAAAGAAAAAATTAAATTTTAAAATCTGCATAATTTAAGAAAAACTTTTTTTTAACAAAAAACATATGGCAACGATGCGAATACAACTTTTTCTATGCGAATACAACGTTGCCACAATACGTAACCTTTAGAGGTAAAAATTCAACGATAAATATTGAAGAAATTAAAAATGATAATAGAAAAAGTTTTGTTTTGAATAAAGTATGTAACATTAAAAAGATCTCTACCAGATGTCGAATAATTTTTTTTGCAAAAGACTTGTTAGTTAAAATGCTCAAAGCAAAAAAGTAAATTAATAAAAATTCATAGTTTTTGGAAAGATACAAATGATTCTATGAGCTAAAATTAAACAAAATTCAAATTCATACATGAATATAACATACATACTCTGTTCTCTGAAAACGCCGCCAACGATATGAAAGTTTAAAATGTTTTCTTGTTTTTTTGATGGAACTACATCGAAGACTTCATCGAGAAGTGAGAGGAGGTGGTAAACAGCAATGGCGAATACATAATTCATACATGAGCTGATGTACTTATAACTATTAGCCTTTTTCGACAGCTACCAGGCAGATCGGTTTTGCCGGATACGGTTTTTTCAAAATCTTCATATTTCGAATACCGAATAAGCCGGTTAATTTAACACGAATAGCCGGTTAATTTAAATAAGTATAATTTTTATACGTTTGTATATTTTTTTCTTAAAAAGATGATCATCGTTTAGCTATTTGTATAAATTTAAATATTTTTGTATATATGACAACCTTGAAAGTCTTACAAAAAAGCTTGAGCTTTTCTCATTTTCTATAAATAAATATTGATTTTTATATATGGAGAATGATCAACTAGACTCATTGAAAGCCAACAAACCCACAAACGCCGGTTCCGAACGGCAGATATATTAGTTAGTGAAGTTTTTCACAGCGTAAATACACATAACCAGTCGCTACTAATGTTATGAGTTGATATTGCTGTTAGAAATTGTCAGATGGTTGAAGAGTGGGTTCTTCCCCAACATACTACAGTGACACACACACACTATTAAATCATGGTGCACAAATTTACGTACAGTGCTGCTCGAAATCTAAGCAAACTTTTTGTCGAGGCAATTAAGAACTCGTGTATTACTAATAGATTTATTGAAAGTAAAACATTTAATTTTTGTTATCTTAGGCACCTAAATTATAAAAAGCCTTTAACTCCGAACGAAATTAGCTCCTCGAAACTTTGTATAATAAACTTTTTTTATAGCCTCCGCACACTGTTTTGGAGTTATTAGTAACTCAAACTCGGTTTTTTAAAAAGTGATACTTTTCGAATTATTCGAAAAGCGGTTTTTGAAAAAATTCGAATAATCGATCTCCCTAACAGCTACACAAAAAATTCTGTTCATTAAAATTCTTCGATAACTGGAAGACGCACATGAGCTCATTTTTATTTTTCCGCTGCAAAAATCAGAACTTTTGAAATAATTAAAAGAAAAGAAAGAAAAAACAATTACTTTTTTACTTAGTATTGTTTTCGTTCGTGCAACTACGTACACTGTTCGCCACCTGCATAGCACACCCTCTGTGGTTTAAAAAAATCATAAAGATATTATCGGTCATTAATGCTTTATTTATCTCTTCTTTGATGTAAACATTTTCTCAAAACTATTTACCGAATTAAGTTCTTTTGATATTTTGTTTTTTTGCTTAGAAATTACGGTAAAAAATATATTTTATTAAAATTTACTTATCACTCAGAATTTTATCGTTAAAATCAAAGCTCACGAGGATATAAACTATCTAATCGCGTTTAATTGAGTCCAAGACAAGTTTTTGGCCTGAATAAGCTCTGTAACCTTCGAGTAGTGTTCCTTACTCTAATATTTTATATAACTCCCTGGTCACTGCTAGTTAAGCCTCGAGCAGAGTATTACTTTTCAATTTTTTAAATATTTGTTGGTTGAAAACACATTTTCAATTATTTCCTTTGAAATAAAAGCTACAGATGGGTTACATTTATGTAAATTTATTATTTTTTTTCAAATTCCGACAATGTTGATTTGATTAATAAATATATAAAATATGTGTCATGGTAAAAATAAACAAGTTGAAGTTGTAACTTATTTTTGTACAAAAACAACAGGTGATATTTTTTGTATATTTTGTATATTGTATATTCCACATAAAAAAAACGTAAACAACAATTGTATACAGTTAATATTTGTAAATTAGAAATATTTTATTATGTTGAATATTTCAATTTTTAAATATTTAGTTTTATAGACGTTTTTCATCACATATGCTTTTATTTTACAAGTGATGAAATTTGTTAATTTGTTTTGAAAAGAAATTGTCAATAAAAGAATATATTTAATTATGTACTATTATTTTTAAGAGAATTATAATGAGAATTACATTGCTAACTTGTAAAAAGAATTATATTGTTAATTTTTAAGAGAAAGGCATTGTATAGTTTATTTAAGAGAATTCCATTATTAATTTTAAGAGTATTTTATATATATATGTATATCATGCAAGAGCAGACGAGAGTACAATCAACTGGTAATTAACTAGTACTAACGCATACATAGTCCAGGCAGAATGTATGGGTGAGGAAAATTATAAGAATTTCTCCTTGTTTGGGTCAGGGTTGTTAGACCTATTTTTAGCTTTTTCGCCAAATTTAATTGAAAAAATCCCCAAAATTGCCTAATCACTTATTTTTTACAGTTTGACTATAAAATCCATATATATATTTTTAAAATAATATTTTTCTAAGAAAAAAAAAATGTAATTTATACCATATTGCTAAAATTCGCCAAAAATTAATAAAAAATCGCCATAATATATTATGTTAATTTCTATTAAAAACACTTAGTTACAACAAAAGGTATTCATTACTTATAAAATACATAGTTTTTTGTTTACTAGAAGCTATAACAAATAGTTTTTATTGTTAATATAAAATAAATTTGGGTGTAAATATATGGTCTCGGTTTTGTTATATATCTGAAATGCTATATACTTTCTCATCTAGACACTCTTAATTATCTTCTTCTTTTGAATATGTTACATGAAAATTCAATTTATTAATCATTTCTTGAGTAGGTACAAAAGTAGTACAACATATGTTGTTGATATTCATATAATTTATAACTCGCAAAAGTGCGTCAAGAAGTTCATATTGCATTCTATTTCGTAGCCGAGCTTTGGTGGAGTTCATTATTGAGAACACTCTTTCCACACAGGCATTACTAGTTGGAATATATTTAAATTTTGGCCAGTTTTGTTTTTCCCATTCCTTTTTAAAGGATCCGCCATCTAACGTTTTTTTTCGACTAGTGGTTATTTCGTGAATTGTAACACTTAGCTCATGTCTGATTTGACAGATAATCAGTTTTATCCTTCCGCTGAACGAATATGGTTGTGTATACGCTTGAACAACGCTGGGAATCAAAAATCATATTTTCAGATGAAGCTCATTTTAATCTTGGCGGGTGTGTGAACAAGCAAAATTGTCGCATTTGAGGCACAGAAAACCCGCACGCATACATTGAAAAGCCGATACACCCAAGACGAGTCACTGTTTGGTGCAGATTTTGGTCCAGAGGCATAATTGGCCTATTTGTCTTCGAAAATGAGCAAGGAGTGGCCGTTACAATCAATGGCGATCATTATCGGGGCATGATGAACGAATTTTTGTTCACAAAAATTGAAGAGGAGGATATTAGCAACATTTGGTTTCAAGAGGACGTCACTACGTACCACACAGCCGAAGCTACACTCGATGTTTTGCGCCCTGTTTTTGAAGATCGCATTATCAGCAGCAGAACTGATGTCGTTTGGCCATCTTGGAGCTGCGATTTGACACCGTTGGACTATTATTTGTGGGGTGCCGTAAAAGATAAGTGTTACGCCAACAAGCCAGAGACAATTGACGCTTTAAAGGACAATATTCGTGAAGCCATTGGTGAAATACAGCTGCACTTAATCGATAATGTGCTTAAAAATTAGACCGATCGTGTAGGCTACTGCATGGCCAGCCGAGGCAGCCATTTGAATGAAATTATTTTGCATTATTAACCAGAAGGATTGTACTTTCAAATAAAAAAAGAAATTTGAGAAAATATTCAGTAGCTTTTTTTACAGCATTTTCAAAAAATAAATTTATTTGGCGGACCCTATATGACGACGATCTATTCTTACACTTTTCGACGAAGATGTCATAACAGACTTTTAATATTTTGTATAAAATTTATGCAAACACAACTTAAAAGAAAATATTTTCTGTTTACCGTTAGTTCTTTTTAAATGAGCAAAAAATATGACATTACATACACATTTATGTGCATGCATTCACTTTAAATTGATAGCCAAAGGCTGACATATTCCATAAATTAAAGAGATGATACACAATGAAGGTGTGAAATTCACAGTTTTATGAATTAAAATACCAAAATAAGAATAATGTTAATTTTTCGTATTTTTCATCAAAAATAGCCAAGAAAATCGCCAAATAATTTAATATTCGCCAAAAAGTCGCCATGTCGCCAAACTGAAAATTAGGACGCCAAACAAGTTTCAAAATAGCCATGTTTGGCGAGAAGTCGCCAGGTCTGACACCTTGGTTTGGGTAACGCTGGTAAGTTGATCATCAATACTATTTCAGTTGAGCTTAGACTGTCTTAGTATGAGGATGGTACTGCTTCAGTGCTATCGTCATAAAACATAAAAGTCAGGCTCAACTCAAGGTAGTATTGCTGAGGGCAACTACTGATCTCGAAGATCATAGTTCCACAGCATTTGTTGGTAGTGGTGACCAGGGAGTTCTAATGGTAAAAACAGCCGTAGATCCCAGGTTTGTACTAGTAGTATCCAGGAAATATACTGGTGCAGAGTTCCATATATTCCAGGAGTATTGGTGACTCGAAAAAATACTGTTACGTTTTTACCTTTTTAAAAACGTGTTTTTTTGAGTTCGTAGATTGTAGTTAAAATAAAATAAATTTTGTGTTTACAGGCAATAACAATTTTCTATTCTTAATTACTCCATCTGTTTACAATTTTGAAAACAACAACAATTACTCGACATATCTTTCTACATAGAGATCTTCCCTCCCGATCGTAGTTATAACTTATGTTCGATCACAAACTTTTCAACCAGAGTTTATCCACACTTAAATCTCGTTACTGAGTTAGCTCCAACTAAACTGGTTCTTACTTCACTACTAGCTTCACGAGTTTACTCCTTATAAACTCTCTTTACACTAATAACACTTTCGCTGAGTTAACTTTACTTAAAAACTGCACTCGCTGAATTTACGACACATAAACTGATGGCTGTTCGCATCGATGTGCTTTTTATATGGCATCGAAAGCTCTCGAACCTCTCGATATATCAGGTAGATTCCATTTTTTTTTTAAATTTCTTTTTAGTTCTTTTGTAGCCATGCGTTAGCGATGTAATAAATGCTGTGGTGCCCAACCTTATTTTCGTAACAATACTAACTACCATAAAGTACCACTACATGGGAAATACTGGCAAAGACCGTCACATATCCCTGTACAAAATAAAAATTATGGGATCCTTTCGAGGACGAGTAAGTCGTGTTCCGACCTGTAAAGTAGGCACACATGATTGATTGATTGTCAAAAAGAAAGTTGTTAGTAAATTTAATGCGTACAGAAATCGACATCGGTTAGTTATATTAGTTATATTTTTTGTTTGTTTTGATATTTGTTTTATCCTGGAACCAACTGAGGTCTATCCTGGCGAAACGAAAAACCACCGTTATAATGAACATTAAATATTTGGACATATTTATAAATATATAATTTTTAATGCGTTTTGAAGCATGTTTTTTGGAGTAAGACATAGTTTAACAATATCCTGGAATCGTTCTTTTTAGTAAGTCTCTGCTGTGCATGAAAATGTTTCGACAGCATATGAATCACGGTGAATAAAAAAAAGGCTATCAGCCGGACACAACACCTCACCTTATGTAATTTCACTATGATATAAGTTAAAGATATTTTATGAACTTCAAATTAAACGATACAATACCATAATGACTTATTATATGTATAAAAGTAAAAATAAAAAAATTGCAAGACACATACATATATTTCAGCTAAATTCGAATTTAACCTTAAAGCGTATAGATTCGGTGTTATTGAAGGCATATGATTAAATTCTATTACTACTATACAAGGTAACACGGAGACCCAAGTAATGCGTGCTACTAACTGCTGCCAATTCGACCTACATATCTTCTAACAGTGAAGAATTATTTTAAATTAATTTCGGCAATGAAGAAATATGGTGACATTAAACCTTATAAAGACCAAGAAATTAGTGACATGTTTGTCGATTTTTCTCCTCTTCCTATCCAATAAAAAATTTAATTAATTGATTAAATAACTACTATTTGGACGATATTTATAGACTCTGACTGTTACTACTTTGAAGATATAGACAAATAAATATTTATATTGTATGGGCGTGGGACCACCCAGTTGGAATTTTTGAAAAGTAAAAAAAGTAACAAGCCTATAGTTCCTTCCGAATATTCAGAGAGATATTGTAAAAATTTAAAGAAAATCAGTTCAGCCATTTAGCTGTTTATAAAGTCGAAACATACAAAGAAAATCTCGATTCGGCCAGCCCCATTGAATTCAGCATTCTCGAAACAAAACATCGGAAAAACGCTTGTCACGGCTTCGGTGGCATATCTCTATCCGTCGGTCAATATTTTCTATGACTCTGAGATACAATTAAGAAGCAATGTCGTTAATTTGCCGAATTATCTCATCCTTTCGTTCTTGAACTGTTCTTGGCTTATTGACGTACACCTTTTCTTTCAAGTATGCCTAAAGAAAGAAGTCTAATGGTGTCAAATCATCAAGTAGCACCATCCTGTTGAAACCACATATCGTCCATATCCATATCCTCAATTTCTGGCCACAAGAAGTCCGTTATCTCTCGTGATAGCGAACACTATTCACGGTAATTGCTTGACCGACTTAATTTTCGAAGAAGTACTGTCCACTCGTGGATGCCCAAATGCTGTAGTTCTGCTTGTTAACGAATACACGAAGGTAAAAGTTTGTCTCGTCAAAATTTATTCAAAGCAGTTATGTTCGTGAGATGTTCAATTATTGGACACGACGACGAGTCGTCGTTGATAGCTCTTCTGCCACACTATCGCGAACAACAGCAATGTTTTCTGCAGAACGACTTAGCGAGCATGCGCAAGTGTTTCCACACATCCCACAGCGTATAAAAATTATCTCGAATTTTCTCTTACTTTCTTGAAAGCAGAATAATAATACTAAAAAGTACATTGTTGGCATGGGCTAACTATGATTTAATTTAAAAACATGTTTGCTTGTATTCACAATATGAGTTTAACCCTTATGTGGCTGACAAGGTACCCGGATACCTATTGCTTTTGAAACTGAATTTTTTATTGATAAACATCGTACTTGCAATTTCTTAGGAGCTCATAACTTTTGATATTTCATTAGTTTTCACAGCTTAAACAATAATAATATATTTGAGTAGACGAAACATGTCGACTGTATTCCAACACCTTTAACTGTACGAGAAATTACCTTCGTGCATTTTGATGAAGAAATGCTAGTGCCACATATTGTTTCGTTATAAACTATATTGGCCAAAGGTAACAAAAATTAATTTACACACGTGAATTTCAAATTGGTATGTGGCAATTGCTACAATTGCTTTTTGAGGTATCTGGCTTTCCACTGGTTTCAGACTGTTTTCCAAGTATAATCTCTGCTGCAGTTCAAGTGCAAGTATTTGCAATTATCTAATCACTTTTAGCAATCTGATTTTCAATAGATAATTGTGAGTTAAGATCATTAAAAAATTATCTACGGCGGCCTGTGAAAGTAAATTGATCATTATGTTTCATTAACTTAAATAATGTATGACGACAATTCTATTACACCTACAGTGATAAAACATAAAGACAGAGACCACCGACTTACCCCGCGTTTGCAAGTATATTCCCCCGATAGCTTTTCCATGTTTTCAACATCTACTTTAGTTTTATTATAATAGCCTATAATTTCTGGCAAAGTGTTTTCTATACGAACATAAAGTTGCCACGAGCTTAAGATTTAACGAACTTTTTCCCTACTGTGCAAGCAATGGAAAAAATAAATCGGAGTTTCTGTGTGAACTACAGGATAGGATAGGAGGGAGTGGCAGCCTCGCAAAACAAGGCACACTTAAGCATGCATAGTGACCCGTTGTAATACCACATCACGCCCTGTACCCGTTCCATTCACCAGAGTCCTGGTGATCAAACAGAGATAACGCACAGAAGCATTTCCCTAGATTAGATCTAAAACCCGCCCGATAGTCTAATGAACCTGGCTTTGACCTGATGTCAAGGATCAATAGCTCCGATAAGCCATCGAGAAAGGGAGAGCCCATTGAGAGAGACGGATACTGGTAGATAAAATAGACGGCCTCCTCCTACTCAGGCAATCCACAGCCACAACAAAGGTCATTTGCAGATAAGTTCAGACTTTGTGCGTGCCTACCTATAACGCAATGGCCGGTAAGGATGAATACAACCGAGGAGATGCTCAGACGGCCTAGTTTAAACACTTGACTGGTACGATTCATATACAACCTAAGCCAGGTGAGTCTAGCAACAAAGCAAGAATCACGTTGCGTCCAGGCACTTTCAGCCTTCAACAAATACTTCCGCTTGATCACCAGTTTAACGGAGAAAAGAAGCACACCCAGCCTCACGTTAAGATGAATGTCCGGAAGAAGTGCAACCCCCCTTGTGACATCATCAGCAGCACAGTTAGCTGGGCTATACCTGTGACCAAACCCAGATGGGGTGTACACAAAACTATCATAACAAAGCCACAAGGGAATCACGGCAGTCCCTGACAAGCTTAGAGTTGAATGTCACACTCAAAAGAGTTCTAATCACTACCTGACTGTCAGAACAGATATGTCGGGTGAGCCATTTTAAATCTAAAAATGCAATAAAGCAAAAATGGTTTGAAATTTTGCTAATTTTACTATTTTTTTTTTAAATAATGATGCATTCATATGGCCGCCGCGACTGGCCCCACAGTACCCTACTCTATCGGACCAATTTTCGAGAACTTTTTCGAGTGTATAGAGTTATATCCCGGCAATGGCATCACGAATGTTGGCTTTCAGATGTCAATTGTCTCTGGTTTGTCGGCATAACACTTGCCTTCAACGGCGATCTACAGAAAATAGTCCAACAGTGTCAAATCGCAGCTTCTTGGTAGTCAAATGCCATCACCATTTCGGCTCGTTAAACGGCCATCGAACGTTTGTCGCAATGAATTGATCATGGCATGAGATGTGTGGTTATTTGCATCATCCTGTTGAAGCCAAACATCGTTCACATCAATACCATGAAGAGCGGGCACAAAAAAATCGGTTATCATGGTGCGATAGGTGTCTCCATTGACCGTAATGGTTGCGCCGTCCTCATTTTAAAAGAAATATTGGCCAATGTTGGCTCCGCCCCACAAACTGCACCAAACAGTCACTCGTAATGCGTGCATTGGCTTTTGAAAGACCACACTTGGGCTTTCTGAGCCCCAAACACGGCAATTTTTTTATTAACGTACCCACCAAGATGAAAATGAGCTTCATCCGAAAAGACGATTTTCTTGGAAAAATCGATATCATCGTGCAGTTTCTCGTTAGCCCATCAATCGAAGCTAAAACGTAACGGATGGTCATGCGACTTCAACTCTTGAACCAGTTAAACTTTGTAAGGCTTCAAACCGAATTTCGCAAGATTCGACAGAAACTGATGAGTGAAATGTTCAATTCTTGAGCACGATGACGAGTTGATGTTGATGGATTCTCACGAACACTCTCAGTCACAGCTTCGATATTTCGGGTGTACGCACTGTCGGAGCACGTCTTGGCGAAACCTGTTTCAAGAAATTTTGCAATAAACTTGCGTATACCGGGCACTGTTGGTCCTTCCCAGCGACCGTATTTTGTACGACATTTTCGTGCAATTTTCGACCAGTTGTCTTTGTTTTAGAAATAAATTTCCAATAAATCCCAATATTTCTCAAGCATAAATCGATTCATTTCGTTCAGTGGAGATAATATACTGAATTTTGTGACAGAATAAAATGACATAAGTATTGCCAATTTCGAAATAATCGGTGGTTCATACCATCGGTAGAAGCCTATTACCACGGATCCACTCTGCAGCATGAAACACACTTCAGTAGTTCGGAAGACGAAGAGAAACACAAAGTTTGAGCCTCTCGAAAATAATTCCACAGCCCACCCTCTTGTCCAGTCTGGAACCGTCCGTTTAGACATCCACTGAATCACTGGGGATAATACAGCCAGAGGCCCAATCTTCTTCACAAGGAATTACGACATGAAAACCCCTATACAGTTCATAACCAAATGAAGCATAGTCAATAACACCCAGTATAAAGGCGTTCAGTCTCACTGCTACAAGTATGGTCCTTTGCTTGACAAGTATCCCCGAAGAGAGGCTTTCAAGCATTACAAAAAGATGCCTTGTAGGGGTGTTACATAACCCACCTTTGACCTATATTGCAGCAGATGTTCTCACCTTATCAAAGAGTCTTACTTCTTTATCGAGCGCAGTTCATCAGAATTCCACTTCATACAAAATATTCGCTTCAATAACCGTTGAATAAATCCAGCGAATAACGACATTTTGCCCCCACTGCTCTTCTGCAGCACTAGGTGGCACAAGCCGCCTTGCGAGCGATCTGGTCCGATTCACACTGGGCAACGAAAAACGAGGTATCTTATACCTACTAGTGAAGAGCATTATATCGGTCTTACAAGGGTTCACACTAAGTACAGACTTCCTGCACCACCCAGATACAATCCTCAGGGAACAATTTGTTAGTTACTCATCTGTAGTCTACACTACCTGGATTGCTACTCTGACGTAAATTAGCATTTAACATAACCCAAATATCTGGAATTGCTGCGGTTTTATTGGATTTTGCGGTTTTATCGAATTGATAGCCTTGATATTACCTCGTAGATCAAGATGTGTAGTAGTTTTTTAGTCAGTCACATGAGGGTTAAAGAATAAAAACTAAAGGATGCCTTAAATTCTGAGAAAATCTTCTAATGAAATCACTCAGTAAATTAAGCAATTACAGTCATTTAGGGGTTTGGATTGTACAAAGGAAAAGCAATAAAATATAAATAAATAAAATGTTGCCACTTGTCTCAAATTAAGCAAAAGATTTCTATTTTCAGTAGAAAATAAAATGTAATAAGAAGACACAAAATTCAAGGCATTGTTGGATTCAATTCTAAATTGCTTTTCTTCTTGTTAAGTGAAAAAATTAATTACATAATTGACATATCGTACTGATTCATCTAAAGTGGGTCAACTCAAAATTTTCAAATTATATAAAAAGAGGCAAAAAACTGTTTTTTTCTTTTAAATATTTATTCTTGTATCCTTCAACTCCAGTTTTTTTTGAAAGAGGGAAAATGTTCCAAAACTATTACCCTGAGTAGATAGGGCCATTGTATATCGTTTCCTTGCAAAAAGTGAAAATTTACAAAATTTAAGTTCATTCACTTAAGAAGAACCAGTGCGATATGTACATTTATAGAAAATTTAAAACGAACAATAAGAATATCAGTACAACAAGTAAAATTATTGTCAGTTATGTAAAAAAATAGGACATTTTTTTATTTAAAAAGATTTTCACTTGCAGATTTATAATTAAAAAAAATTATTGCATTATTGTTATTAACTTTAAATTCAGGCCTTTAGCTATTAGTCACACGCAGAGCCATAAAAACGTGTAGTTATGATGAAATTATTCAAATTAATCGTGTGGGTCTTTTTAAACGAAAAAGGTGCAACACACAAAAAATGCCAATACAAATACATAAAAAGAAAAGGAAAGTATAGTCAGTAAAGTCTGACTATTCAAAACTTTACACCACAATCTTAATGAAACATATTGCAGAGGTTACAGTTGAGTTAAAATTAAAGGAATTCACGGTAGGCTGTTTATCGGATTATCTGGTTATAAAATCAACAATATATTGTTACGTTTTTACCTTTTTAAAAACGTGTATTTATGAGTTCGTAGATTGTAATTAAAATAAAATATATTTTGTGTTTGGTTTTAATTAAAAATCCTTTATTCAACACAATTATGTGCACCACTGCTTGTAACCTTTTTACAAGCAATATCAATTTTCTATTCTTAATTACAACTTTGTAAACAACAACAATTACTCGACAGATCTTTCTACTTAAAGATCTTCTAACCCGATCGTAGTTATAACTTAGGTTCGAACACGATCTCTTCAACCACAGGCTAACTCTCCTTACTGAGTTAGTTCTAACTAAATTGGTTTTTTACTTCACGATTCACTTCACAAGTTTACTCCTTATAAACTCTCTTCACACAGAGTTTAAGCCAATAAACTGCCTTCTCATAAACTGTACTCGCTGAGTTTACTACAAATAAACTCTACTCGCTGAGTTTACACCCAATAAACTGATTGTTGTTCGCATCGGTGTGCATTTTATATGGCTGAGTAACAACACTTCGAAAGCTCTCGAACCTCTCGATTATTCAGGTAGATTCCATATCTTTCTTTTATTTTCTATTTAGTTCTTATGTAGCCATGCGAATGTAAACATCTACTTCTTTCAGCTCTTAGAGTTTGTTGTTGCTTGTTATTGTCTGTTACTTGTTTTCATTGCTGTTACTTTTTGTTGTTGCTGTGTTATTTTTATTTACTTTATCTCTGCTAATGTTTATTGTTGTCGATTCTGGTTATTTTTAAACAGCTCGTATAGTTGTTCTTGCAGCTTTTGTTTATTTATTTTATCGATGTAATAAAAGCAGGGGTGCCCAAGAAGATACTTGCTAAGTGAAGGCGTTCCTTACTTAGCATTGTAATATTTTCTCAGTTGATGGTGTGTTCTGCTGGTCATCCGTCTGGTGTTTATCGTCATCAGCAGAGGTAAACTAGAAGGTCAGGAGGCTTCTTTAACTGGAATTGTCTTGATAGTGGTAGAAGTCTCTTGATAAACACTTGAAACCGTAATTAAATTTTAGCATCATGTCCTATGCTGGGACTCGAACCTGGGCCGCTTGTGTTGTATACCTGCGCTCTAAGCACTACACCACACCACCCCTATTTCATTTATATATAGTCCGATCTGAACCAAACGCAGAACAATTATAAATGGTATATTTGTATTTTTAGTAACTTTTTAAGCGAGTAAATTGCTTATTTCTTAACTATTAGAGAATTTGGCAAAATATATAATTTTTATCGCTTTAACCATATTTGTTTCGATAAAGTTTTAGTAATAAAAAAATAATTTTTTAAATATAGTTTCTGTTCGACTGGAACAATCTTAATTGTACTTCAGATTAAAGGTTCTACAAACTGATTTTTTTACTTATTATATTGACGTTATACTCGAAAATTATGACCATATGAATTTCAAATATTGCTAAATAATCTTATTGTAGAAAAATAGCTAAAATCAATCGATCGATCCTAACTAAAATTATTTTTTAGGTATGATAAAAACTCCCGATTACCTAGTTTGGTCAAAGCGTACCATTTTTTATCGTATGGATTTTATATGAACTAGACCATTCTTTATCCTTCGATGGTAGATAAAACATATGTACAGAGAATGACAAAAGTATGGTTTTGAGCATAGTTGAACATATAAGCTCTTTTAAGCCTTATCTGGCTGAGAATTATCTATAGCGTATATGTATACAACCGATCTAAATTTGGCAGACAATAATTAGATAACAAATAGCGCAACAAATATTATTTAGTTGTGGAATAGATGTCAACGTGAGCAGACGTATGTTGCTTTACTACTTTTAAAATTGTTTGTTTAGCTTTTTCGTTTTTCTCTTCAGCGCACACAGCAAAAAATCACTAACACTACTATACAACTACGAGGAAATTCTCTTCTTTGTTGGTTTTGAGTATTTTTAAAGTATTGGTGGCAAAACATGTATGAGTGAGTAAAGTTAAAATAAAACGATACTCATACACAATATGTTCACAACCACCGCGGCTCTTAAATAACTACAAGTCTGAGTTGCGTGGAGTGCCTGTCATACCCGTGTGCATGAGTATGGACATATTTATAATTGGGTATGGGTACATTTCTACTCGAGTATACACAGAGTATGCTTAGAGTACACTATATACTACAAAATAAAATCACTTATGCTTAATTAAACTTAATGTTTGTTTCTTTACAAACTAAAAATCCCTTGGAACTTTTGGCAATATACTTTGTCTACAATTTGAAAAACAAGTTCATATAACACCTTTTCCCGTTTTTCGTACCACTTTGTATAATCCTTCATTATTTTCATCACAGTTTTCCATTATTAAAACTTGTATCGTACACTTCAAAAATTCTAAAGCTAATGAAAACATGAAAACTCCGTTTTTTATTGCCCTATTTTTCTGTAGAAAATTTTTTGCCTTTGATCTTCCATTTATCCATGAAATAGAAAAAAAATGAAATAGAAAAAAAAAGACTTTTTTTTAATATTTCACACAAGTTTCTTAACGGTTTCTATAGCAGCCAGTGTTCTTCAATGGAAATTTTGAAATTTAAAACACAATTTTTTCTGTCTTGGATTGTTTTTTAGCATAGATATATATAAACCTTTCACAAAAAAAGAAAGAAACGAAGACATTGATGTAAGAGAGCATACCATTTCTTTTATTCATCCATACATGCATGTCATATGAGTACTTATTATATAGGGTGGGCCATTTAAAAGTTTAAATTCAAAAATGCAATAAAACAAAAACGGTTTGAAATTTTGCCAAATTAATTTTTTTGCGAAGTACAACTGTTCTGATTAGAAATGAACTATTATTTAATTCATATGGCCGCCGAGACTGGCCCAACAGTACCCTAAATTTCGAGAGCTTTTTCGGGTGTATGGAGTCGTATCTCGGCAATGGCATCACGAATGTTGGTCTTCAAATGCTCAATTGTCTCTGGTTTGTCGGCATAACACTTGTCTTTAACGGTGCCACACAGAAAATAGTCCAACAGTGTCAAATCGCAGCTTCGTGGCAGCCAACTGAAATAACCATTTCGGCTAATTAAACGGCTATCAAACGTTTGACGCAATGAATAGATTGTGGCATGAGATGTATAGCAAGTTGCACCATCCTGTTGAAGCCAAACATCGTTCACATCAAAACCATGAAGAGCGGGCACAAAAAAATCGGTTATCATGATGCGATAGGTGTCTCCATTGACCGTAATGGTTGCGCCGTCATCATTTTCAAAGAATTATGGGCCAATGATGCCTTCGCTCTACAAGCCGCACCAAACAGTCACTTGTAATGGGTGCATTGGACTCTGTAAGACCACGTTTGGCTTTTCTTAACCCCAAATACGGCAATTTTGCTTATTAACGTACCCACCAAGATGAAAATGAGTTTCAGCCGTAAAGATAATTTTCGATGATTTTTAAATTGACGACCGCTTGGCTTTGTTTGGGAAATAAATATCCAATAAATTCCAACTTTGCTCGAACGTTAATTGATTCATTTCGATCAGTGCAGAAATATACTGAATTTTGTAACAGAATAGAATGATATAAGTATTGCTGGATTCGAAATAATCGCTGGTTTAAATTTAAATCGATAGTTCGCCTACCCTTTACTAAATAAATTTAAATAATTATTGTACTCTAAATATTTTCCCATTCCCATTAATACACATACTTCGAATGCATGAGTGTGATCGCACCCAAGTATTTTTATAGCTATAGCGAATAACATGGTTACAAACATGTTATTTAAGTTATTTAAGATAGTTGTGTACTGACATGTTTGCTATAAGTATGGAAAGAATTATGTCTGTATGTTGTTAATGTATGGATATACACAACACCCAAAAATACAGATAAGTACTTAAGTATACTTTGTTTTTGAGTACTTATTGTCATTCTGTGATATGTGTGTGTCAAATAGAATGAAATCTAAATTATAATGGATTTCTTATCACCGCATATGATATCGAGTAAATTTGATCTAAAGTTTTCATTTTGGTATTAATATTAACATTACTTGATACGATAGTATATTCGATACCGTATTCGGTGATTTGGCGCCAGATTTTAACACGCATGTATTAGCTTAACGTAAATGTAATTTAATTTTAACCCAATTACCCAATTTGTTTTGAATATGGATGTACAAAATAGGCTTATACGTACAATCAACTTATGTCTAAAGACAGCCTCCAGCTGAAAAGCGGTCATGTCCAGGACGACATTTTGAACTGAAACCACTGTTGAAATATTGTGCCCCTCCTTGTCATTCACTGACCAAATACGTTAAGGAATCGGACCTGCGTATTATACGTGTACTATCCTGTATCTCCTGTACTCCAGTGTCACGCAGTTAGAAATCATGTGCTCCATTGAGTTCTCTTTCCCACAGCAGAATCTGAAGGTGCTCTTGTTGGATATGCCTTTTGAATGAACACTTCGTAATGTAGAGGTTTTGCATATGCACTTGTAAACTGATTTAGATTTCATTGTTTTAAAACTGGGACTTCCATTTTTGCTTAAAATTTAATTTTTCTTTATTCTGCCTTCGTTGTATAGAGGCTTTTGAATTAATTCTTTCCTGTATAGAGCCTTCACATATGCAATTGCAAACACACTTAGGTTTGGTTGTTTTAAAGACAGAACTTTCCCATTTTACTTCATTCTAACTTCATTCTATACAGGCTTTTTAGTGAATGTTTGGTTATATAGAGACCTTGTAGCTCGGAATTTCTTCGTTATAGTTATAGTGCATTTTTGTATGTAAAATTTTGCAATAAAGAGATTTTATCAAGGTACACAGAAGTTCGAAGTATTGAAGTTCGTTATATTGAAGAGATAAATCTTATTTTACTTCGCTACAGAAATATAAGCTATAATAATTAAAATTTATATCTAAAACATAGAAAACTGGAGGAAAAAATTTACAAAAATTTAGCATATAAGTATTTTATATAAAACTTACCATTATCTTACCCATATCCGTAATAATAATCGAAACAACCAAACTTCATTTGATCGATTATGGCGTAATGGTACGTCACCACCAACTGAACACTTTGTCTACCATAAGGTGGGCTAGTTGCCTTGCAACTATGGTGTTAGGTTGATTCACGTCTGATTAGCTTTATTTATGTATTCTGGTCCGAATATAAAAAAATTTACATCTTTATATGGCTAAAACCAAAATACGTGCACATGTGTATCAATCCACGTTAATGATTAGTGGCAATTTAATAATTTGCAGTGCAACTACTCAAAATAGTGAAATAGCTTTTAACAAAATCTCTGAATGACAAAATTTACATGGACTTATAGTAATAAAAACATACTCTATAAGCTAAAAATGTATTTCTAAATATTTGATTAATAAAATTAAGTGTCTAAACTGCAACTTTTTTCTACGTTGCAAGTCCCTCTACAAGCAAAACATATGCCAACAACGATACAACAGTATATGTAAAACAGCATCACTTTGTAAACATTTTCATTCCAAGTATCCTTGTTTTTTCAAACTCTCACTCTAGTTACAGCAATTTGAGATTATTAAATAACGCTTAGTTTACATAATAGATGAGATGTAAAAATAAAAATAAAATAAAAATAAAATAAAATATTTACAGCAGTAGTTAAGATTCATTTAAGCGAAATGTTCGTGAATTAGATGTATAATTGAACCTTAAAAAAGGAAATAACTATTGATCAAGCCTGAGTATGAGACATTTTTTTTTAATTCTGGTCTATGGACTACATTTCCTTACAGACTAAAGTATAAATACAAGTATTGAAAATTCGTAATCATTAATTCAAATATAAAATAATTTTTCTCCTTACAGCATCAATAGAATCACAGAAATCAATTAAATGCTAAAAATTATTAAATTAATCAAAGCATATCTGACGAAAGGAGTCGTTGTTTGCGTAAACTAATCGATAATACTTCAAGGTTAATAGTTGGACGTTGCGGGTTGGTCCAGTAGGAACATTAAAAATAATACGACTTAATAGAAACTCCAAATCGATGTCACCTTGAATTAAGCGCCATAGAAAGGAAATACTCAGCATAGTTCATCGGCTTTCCAGAGTAGGTAATTTAATGAGCGCGAGCCTGCTTTCATATGAAGGAAGTACAGACGGGATCCATCCAATCCATCTCAAACAAAATAATAAATAAAAAATAAAATATTAGATAAATAAAATAATAGAAACTACCATAAGGCATTCCGTAGTAAATTGTACTTGTGGGTTCTGCATGAGAGATAAGATTTAAGCCAGCGAATTACATTACTACTAAATCCCATGCGTGATAACTTGTAAGGGAGAATATCGTTATAATATCTGTTATCAGTCTACTATCATTAATTTTAGTTGTTAGTTCTCAAATGTTAGTACCCGTTGAGCGGAAACCATGTTGGAATGGAGATAAAAAGGATGAGATTTGATGATATAAATTGTCAGTTGAAATCTTTTTAAGAAGTTTTGGGATTGTATTCAGTTTAGCGATATCTCTGTATACATTATACTACAATTAAAATTTATACATCTGAGTCTTTGAGTATCCTTAATAGTCGACATACCCGAGCCTTACTAATCATCATACCAATATGATCAAGAAATTACAGTTTTCTGTCCAATAACATAACTAGATAAAGAAAGTTAGTAAGAAGTTAGTAACGGTCTAGTATCAACGGGCAAGTGTCAATTGCATACTTGAACAGATTTTCACTCTTGCGCAAGAAAACCATAAAATCATGTGACTCCATTTCCTCAGGTTAAGATTCATCATATTAATTCATTATGCACCAATCAACAAAAACATCAATAGATAATACATCATGTTAAACAATACATTTTGAAACAAAATGCTCCGAGTGCTAAAGGAGAGATAAGAGTTTATACAACGTTGAAATCTATCAGGAATACCACGCAATTCAAGTTTTTGAGGCAAAATTCTATGATCAACTATATCAAAGGCTCTATTAAAGTCAGTATAAATAACATCGGTTCGAGTACCCGCAACATTGGCCGGAAAAACAATCGTAACAAATTCAAGGAAGACATAAATTGCTGCAAGGGTGACATTACAGATGTCGTCTGAAAAGAAAAAATAATCAGTCACTTGCATCTTCATTAGCTTAGGAATAGCATTGAGCCTGGAGGTACCCCTATAATTCGATATATTCGATTTACTACCCGTCTTATGCAAAGGCATAATAAACGACTCCTTCCAAATACAAAGATAATTACCTATTTCTAAAAGTTTGTTAAAAATATACGTCAAAGAACTACTCAAAACACCAGTACAACATCTCAATACACAGGCAGGAACCCCATCAGGCCATGGCAAGTGTGTAGATAACGACTCAAGAACAGACTCAATACCAAATTTATAAATATCATAAATTGACACACTTCCCACAGAATATGAATATGAAAATTTCCCCTTAAATACAAGACCGAGTCCTATTCCGAATACGTAGACTGAAAGACGTCAGCAAACGTATTGGAAATGTTCAGATGGAAGACAGTTCTTCCCCGTAGAACATTTCAGTACGAAACGTAGATGATTTGCGTTTAACACGAACAATGTCGGACAACTACCAAAACTAGACTTGTCGCTATTCAAATACTCCATATAATAATAATAATTCATCCAACCAAAATCAGTACGCGCTCTCGAGTAGAGCATATATTCAATACCATTACCCAATTTTGAAAACCTTCCAAACAACTATGATTTCCTATTCCTCAATCTTGCCAGTCTAGTAGAATTACATGGAGGGGCAGAACGATCCAAACGACGGTATACAAATGGAACACACTCATCAAAGCATTGAAATAATACCCCTTAAAACGTATCTACAATATTATCAAGCGAAAAACTGAGTAAAGAATAGTCAATTAATAGAAGATAGCAATGAACTCAAACGGCCAAAATCACAATTATCCCTCGTATCCAAATTATTAGAAATTATCTTCACGTTCTTAGATAAACAAAAATCAAATTCAATGCGCGGTTGGCAAAAACCCGGGCTTTTTAAAAAAAACCAACCCACTGGATCTTATAGGGTATTTTGATGGGTCTTTATGGATTTTATTGGACTTTATAACTGTTTCAAATTTCGTTTAAGTCGACAATATTTTTTAATTTGTAAGTACAATTACTTTGTTTTAGTATCGTTACGTTTTAACCTTTTTAAAAGGTTTGAGTTCGTTAAATTGAGTTAAAATAAAATAAACACCGCTTTATTTTATTGTTTTACAGTTTTTATTTATTCTATTATAACTTTTATACTTAATGCAAAACATAATATTAGTTTATACAACACTTATTTCCGCTTTAACACAACTGTATTTATTGACAGCCAAACGATAACTAAACTGACATGTAGATAAAGCAGTCCCTTTATATTCCTAATTGTTTACAGTTTGAAAGATTCAGGAAATATCGACCTCTTCTATATTCATATCCGCTAATTCAAATGTAACGTAAAGATGGTTGATTTGGCAGTGCTGCCAAATTGACAAGGTGACATATGTCTACCAAATATACCAAAATAATAACATTTTTATTTCCGTAGCAGTATTTATGTATAATGTAAGTTTGTATTCCTGGTCCGATAAAGGCGGCATTGTGCACTATGAGCTGCTAAAACTTGGTGATAGGAGCAAATTGCAATTACTTCGTTAAAATGTGCATTATGAGCAAAATGCCTGGAATATTAACACAGACACGATTAAGTCATTCTTTTGCATGAAAACACTCGGCCTTACAAAAGTTTCCAAACAATTGTTAGAAACGAACCAATGCAGTACCCGCAGTATTTTCCAAAAAATGTTCTTTCTGCCTATTGGCTATTTCGACAGATATAATATCTTCTAGCATTTCACTAAATCAGTTTTTTTACAAGATGGTTTTCTGTGACAGGATTTGCGAATTTGCTGAGAAGTGGGGAAAAGATATAAGCAGAGATTTCACAAATTTTTTAATACATTATCTTTTTTGAACTAAAAAACGGACCAAATGAATTTGTACTTCTAATACGCAAATTGAACTTAATTTTTGTTGTAAATATACTATGAAAACATTTAAATAAAGGAACCCAGCCGGATTTTTATTTTAATATAATGCACAATTAAACCCACCCAGGCTTTATTTTATTACCCAGTGGGTTGCAAACCTCGGCAGTAACAGTGTTGGATGATAAACATCCTTCGGCACAGATAAAAAATCTATACGAATTAAAGAAGAATTGGGTCCTCTATAAAAATAAGATCTAAAATTTAGTTTAGCACATGATTCACTTGAAAAGGACCAATTCTATGTACGATAGCAGACAGAAGTTCTCAGATGGGGAAACAAGCGGTATCAACGAGCCTATTTCAGGCGAAAACTTCCAAGTGATATGTCGAAGATTAAAGTCACCCACGACTACTATAAGCCCACCCTGCTCCGTCGAATCTCTAACTCTAGAAACTAGATCAAAATGAGCAAGTGGTGGATATAGACCTGCCACGACTGCTACTTTAATGGCAAATTAATTTAACATTATCAGAAAAAGCAAAATCAATCAACTCGGTCATAAACATAAACATCAATAAGGACACCACCACCATAACCTATTTTTCTATCGCGTTTAAAAATATAGAAATCACTAGACATGATTTCAGAAACAAAGATATCAGCATTAAGTCAAATCTCTCAGCGCGGAGAGCTTAGGCCTAAGTTTTACAAAAATTGTAAGTTCACACGTTTGTAAGACATTTTCTGTACATTTTTCTGACAATCATCTAAACAAAGCTTAACAGTTTTTTCTTCGAGGGAAATATAAATACCATGGAAACACCAATTTCATATCTTGTTCCTTGTAATTGCTATTAATTTAATTATATTTATTGTTATAAAATATTTTTTTATTTGCTATTATTTAAGTGGTAAAATTTAATCATATTTGAATGTCCGTTTATGATTTGATTTTAATTCTTCCAATTTAAGTAAATTCCTTGATAGCTTGTTTGTGTGTCTAAATAAATTTTCGGCATGAAGTGTTATAGATACAAAATAATTGAGGGATAAATTGAATTCTAAAGAAACTTTATCGTTTCATGAAAATTATTTCTGATTGTTATGCAGTAAATAAAACAATTACAGTCAATTAAGGGCTTTAGTCAAATGTGGCTTATCTCTTATTTTTGTAAGGAACAATAAAAGCAAAAACAAAAAGTTTGTTGTTTGTATGTTTCAGTGCTTCAGGCATGATGATGACAACAAGGAAAACATTTGCCAATTAAGCGTGTAGATATCAATTTCGACAAATTCTTGTAATTTTTATAAAGAGAATGTTGAGAATATTGTTTAAATTAAATGTTTTATCGTAGAAAAAATTAAAGCATCAGTAGCGTTAAAATTAAATTTTTTTTAAAATTTTTTAAATGTTTAAATCAACGCTATTTTCAAATAGACTTCTAATTTAACCAAATTTAGATTAAGAATTGAAATAAAAAATAATATTTAGTACTTATTTATTACTTACTAGCAAAAATCTGTCGTGCTTTTCTAGATGCTGTCTTAGTTACATTTTTTACACTTTTTCCCCATTTTGCCCCTTCGATAACGAAGAATTAATAGTTGTCGTTCTCCATATATACAAAATCCAATATTTAGTATAAATGAAAGGTGCCACGCCCACTTATCCAATCACACTCAATTACTGACTGATGATGTGTATTGTTCACGACGTTGTTTGAATCTAATTTAGAAACTTCTACTATTGCCGTTCTCAAGATATACAACAATTTTTATTTACTTTGCTTGGAAGGTACTACGCCAACTTGTCCGATTCCGCACACTTTTTGCCTGCTGATTTCTATTGGCTATGAAGTCATTCCATCAAAATTCAGAAGCTGTTGCTTCAACCGTTCTCAAGATATACAGAATTAATAATTACTTAGTTTGTATTGTCCATTTATCATTATCAGCCAGACATAGGGTCTGTCTACCTAAACATTTCCATCTAAACCTATCAAGAACCTCCTATTTACACAATATTTGTTCCGTTGTCTCTAAAGCCTGTGAGCAAGTCTACAAACATCGACATCTGTGATCGCGGCACAGCGTATCAAGTTGCCTATAAGAAACTTCGTAAGAAACTTCAAGTCTGGCCATACCTGAGAATCACGAAGCGACGCCCAAATTGCGGACTGATCGCCGCTCTAAAATGGCGAAGCCCCCAAGTATTTGTAAATTTCCCAATCCTTGGTTAGACTGAAGATAGTAGTAAGTGCAGTAGGGTTCCGGATTAATATAGGGTATCATGGAACACTTTCATTACCATTTGTTTCACAGCTTCTAGGTGCCAAAAATAACTGGGCCTATTTCCAAATGAAAGCTTTTGCAATGTATCGTAGAAATATTTGACCCGTCTGGATGTCATACGATTCGAGCCAAGTGCCCTTAAGGCAACTTGGATGTCAGAGAATATATTAAGTGTCTTACCCTTGAACCCACTATCCAGGTTGATCTTCACACATATTGCACATCTTCACACACCATTATTTCAGCCTGGAAGAGACTCAGTCATCTTCCCAACAAGTGTCGGTTGGGTCCATGAACAGCAGCAACTACACAGTAATTCATTTTGGAACCATCGGTATACCAGCTTAGCACAAACTCATTTCCAACTAAGGCCGCATTAGATCAAACCTGAATCTTCTGCCAAAGCACAGATCCAAAGGCATAACATCCAGGACGGAAGATGGTTTTCCGACCACCATGCGTAGAATGGACAGACTTCTTGACTTATTTCTGGACCATTTGACGAAAAGGTTTGTTGCCGCACATGCCGCCACCGTCAGCACATGGATGTGAAGCGGTGTTAAGCCAATCAAGGCCTCCGCTGATTGACATGTTCTCATTGCCTCAGTTATGCCGAGGCTGGCGAACGCACTTGTGCAATTCGGCCTACTTTTTGACTGATGATTTGCATTGACTCTGAAGTCATTCACGCCAATACTAAAACTTTAGCTTTAACCGTTTTCAAGATATAATGAATTCAATATTTAGTTTGTATGGGACATACCACGCCCACTCCTCTAATTGCTCCCACTTTTTGATTATGATTTGAAATGACACGACCACTTTTTGACTGATGCTTCGCCTTAACTATGAATCTATTTGATCCAAATCAAGAAAATCGATCTGTTACCATTTTGAAGATATATGGGCTTGGTACGGTCAAGTTGAAATTTTTAAAATTTATATAGTCTCCAGGCATATAGAGAGGTACTGTACAAATTGCAAAAAAAAATCGGTTCAACGGTTTAGCTGTCTATAGGGCACAAACAAACAAACCAACGAACAAGCAAATATACAAACACATATTAACCATATTTTTATATAAAAGGTTTCACTATCTACGTTTATCGTAATAGTTAATACAAAAGATATTTTATTCTCTTCCTGGAAAAATTCTCAAAACTTTATTTTATGAATTGGCGGTGATTAGTTAAAAAAAAAAAATGATACAATTTTTCCTTGTCAAGTACATATTTACGGAGGTATGGCAGGTGCCGTGCGAACATCATAGTCAGTTGTACTGGATACAATTTCATTACTTATTGGCCATTTTTTTCATCAAGTTACTTACCTTTATCTGAAGATTCATGATAAAAGTCTATTTAATCAGACTGTAATAAATAGTGAAAAAATTCACCGCAAAGTAAATGCACTAATTTATTTACCAACAAGTACGTAGACATCAAATTTTGAAGAGATGATTAATGGATTCGAAAAACAACGTTTTCGGACTTCTAAACAAATGGTCATACATCGCTGAAACTTTTTTCACCGTTAAAAAATGCATTAAAAAAATGTCTAGCCGGCTGCACGCCAGGACTGATTAGGCTTTATTTAATTTATTGCTCTATAACAACTGTACCTGCGAAACAAATCTTTAGATGGGCGCAACTTGTTTGGTTTCTTTTACCCTATAACTACTGTTTGAAATTTGATAACGATCTGCTCAAAACATTGGTCCACAAAAACATTAAAAGTTCTGGCCTTTAAATAAAACTGTATGGAATATAATGATTGTGATCCGTTGAAATCAAATCGTTTTCAGTTTTTTTTTTTCTATCGGGCTAAAATTTTTTTTTATGGGCGGGCAAATTTTACGCCCGAAATGAATAAGTTATGTCAATATATTTCATCATCACTTAAAAACGATTTTAATGCTATTACCACCAAGCGCTTAGGAACAAAATTTCCTTTAAATCACCTGAGCACCATTATTTTCAACAGTTTCAGAGTTATCTGCGCAAAATTAGAGCATTTTTTTTCAAAAAGTCATAAAAAATTTTGCAGATTGAATATTTTGGATGTAAAGCACTTTAATTAAAGCTTGAACTGTTGAGGATAAAATAGGCTTTAAATCATGAAAATGGGTTGGTAATTGCTGATTTTATTCAAAATTAAATGCAGGTACCTTACTTTGACCAAAATTAGCGAAAAAATGTTTTCTTGCAAAATTACTACTTCATCCCCATATGGAAGTCCATCTAGGAAACCTCATTTTATAAGCCAGTTTGCCCTGAATAATCTTGTGCGAGACCTAAACTCTACCTTTTTCTCTCTTACTAAAACAATATTTACGTTTTTAAATCAATATATTTTCTATTTAAGCTCACATATGAATACATATCCTCACCTGTTCTAACAAAAGGAATAATGTTGTTTTTTTTAGGTTGTTTATTTTGGATGAACAATACACGGTAGGTAACATAATAGAATTGGTATCAATAACTTACAAAATGACATGCAAGTACTATAGCAAAATTTACATTTTTTAATTTTCATTTGAATTTGAGCCACAGATTTCATGAATAATATTCACTTACATAATTCATTAAAATTAAATTAATATTTTGTACCAATGCACTGTGGTCGTTGTATACATAACTCTCGATATGTATTCACATAAGTCTTTTCACGAAATTAAACCAAGCCGAGCAATTGAAATTTGGTTGTTTCGACGATGATTCCGGTTATGGCTTTACGTTAAATAACGTCTAATTAAACCTTAAAAATAACTTGTTCGCATTGATGAGCTTTTTATATAATTAAGTAAACAATGGATCGAAAGCTTTCGAAATTCTCGTAACTTCGAATATATTCTATAAAAGAGTAAACCATAATTTGTTGTTGTTTTGCATAGGCAGTTCTATTATTGGTTAACAACTTTCTTTATATCAATTCTTCTTTGTTTTGTTTTTGTATTGAAGGTTTGTTTATTTCTTAAGCCTCAATTAGTCGTGACTTACATAACGCCATAGTTGCCATGCAACCAACCAATATTATGGGCAACATTGTGCTCGATTAGTGGTGACATACCTTAAGGCCATAACACACTGTGCAATGGATACAAGTTTAATTAGCAAAATAATGTTAATGGTAAAAAAGTAGAAATATACATATACAGTAACGTGCAAATGTGTAACATGATTTAATACTTTACATTTCAACTTTCCAAGTTCACCTAAATGAAACTAAGTATTCTTGTTGGGCTGCCACAACAACAAATTCGGTCAATAGATTGAGCAGCATAAAGCCCTAATGCCGGTATATTTTAAAAGTTTTGAATAATACCAAAAAATTGCCTAGGAAAATTTCATTTACCTTAAGGAAACATGTTAGAACTACGAAACCAAATATTTCTAACCTTCTCGGATAATATTGCAGAGAGTATGAGTAAATCCATACATGTGATACCTATGCAAAGACCTCTAGAAAGATCAACTGTCTCTCATTCTAGTATTTGTATTTGATACTTTTTGTTAATGTTTTTTGAAAGATTGTTGTTCTCCACGTGGTCAATCCTTTCGGGCTTAACGGCGTAAACTAGCAACTTCACATATACCGACTACAAATAGTTTAGCGGCTTTAAGTCGCACGATCTTGGAGACCAATTCACGGGTCCGAAACGGGAAACTATGCGATTACCAAGCATTTCCTTCAATATATCACTTGTGGCACGAGCTGAGTGATATGTTGCGCCGTCTTGTTGATGTGTAGGAGCATCATGGTTGTTCAATTGATGAACGAAAAAGTCAGTAATTATGGCTCTATAGCGGTCACCATTGACTATAACGTTCTGACCAGCATCGTTTTTAAAGAAGTACAGACAAATGATTTTACCAGCCCATAAAGCATACAAAACAGTAAGTTTTTCAGGATGTAACGGTGTCTTAACATACACTTGAGGATTTTCATCACTCCAAACACGGCAGCTTTGTTTATTGAAGTATCTATTTAAACAAAAATGAGCTTTAACGCTAAACAAAATTCACTTATGAAAATCGAGGTAGGTATTTCGCACAGAATCATGATTTTCAAAATAAATTTGCACAATTTGGAAGCGTAGTTCAGGCGTCAGTCTATTCATGTTGAAATACCAAACCAAACTAAACATATATCACTTTACTACTGACATAATGTCCGCCAGTTAAAAAAGTGTTGCCAACTTAAAGTTTTATAACTCTATAAATAATACCTTTTATTTGATTGTGTATTTTTTTTAGATGAACTCTTCAGTAAACTTCTAAACATTTACTTACTTTTGCTCGCTATATAGCTCAGAATTTCTTCGTTATAGCTATAGTGTATTTTTGTTTGAAAAACTTTGCAATAAAGAGGTTTTTTCAAAGGACTCGAAGAAATTCCTTATATTGAGTTTTGCGTTATAACGAAGTTCATTAGACCGACATTTGTCTATATATAAAAGTAAGTTGTCCTGTGTTCGTCATTTAATAACTCGAGAACCAATCATCCAAACATTTACAAACCAATATATATATATATATGTTGGAAGGGTCTACATTCACTCATTGTCTTTTTTTAAAGACAGCGGTAACAGCAAGAGCATCTAAATTTGGTCCAAGCAAGTGAGGAGTCATTACAAATCATTAGTCAAAAAGTTGGCTAAATCGGATAAGTAGGTATGGTACCTCTCGTACCAAGCAATTATTGATTTTTGTATATTTAGAGAGCGTTTAAGATGAAATTTCTGAATTTGGTCTAAATGACTTAGTAGTTACTACAAACCATCAGTCAAAAAGTGGGCGGCATGTAAAAATCAAAGTAAACGTTGATTTTTGTTTATCTTGAGAACGGTAAAAGAATTTTTGAAATTGTTCATTCAATTCATCGGTTTAAAATGAGTGTAATTGGATAAGCGCTCATGGCATCTCTCACACATATCAACTATTAATTTTTGTATATCTTGAAAATGATAATAGTAAAAGTTTATAAATTTAGCTTAAAAAACTTCTTGGACAGAGCGAATTTTGCATGTGCGTCAGTCAAAAAACAGGAAAGATTGGATAAGTGGGTATTGCACAAAGCACACCGTGTATTTATATATGTATTCTTATCTATATATATTTAGACAACTTATCCTTTTATGATGGTGTGTTTTCCCACATAAAACGTGTACATTCCACTAACTTTTCCTAAGAGAAATAAATTTTATAGATATTAGGTAGATCGAACGGTTATTACTCGTCTGGTTATAACTGGTTTGTTTGGTTTTGCCGAATACTTATTTTTCAAAATATTCATTTTCCGAATATCTTATAAACCGGTTATATTAATACGAATAACCGGTTATATTACATGTACAGTTCAAATGTGTTTTTGCAAATAGTAGTCTATTTTGCCGGTGTCGTCTTGTCAACATAGGGAGTTTTCGGGAATTTCTTCCAAATAGATATTTTTCTACTAACCTTCGACCTACAGTCCTAGAAGAGACTCCAGCTCCTAGTTCAGTTTTAGAGGCTTCAGTAGATTTGAAAGGGTCCCAAATTGACAACAGCTTATTATGATAGTCTTCTTTTACTGAAGTTTTTCGTGGTCTACCTCTTTACGAATGACATCCTTTAGCTTTTAAGGCATTACATACAAAATTTAGTGATCTTTCTATGTTCTTGAAGATTTAGCGCTGACTTTGCCCTTTGTTTTTAAAATTTTGAATGTTGCATCGCTCAACGTTTGTAGACTGCTTGGCCCGACCCATATTTTTGCAATTATAACAATTTTAGTAAATTATTATTTTTATTTTTTTAATTTTAAAGAAAATACTGCTTTATTTGCAATTTTAGAGACAAACACATTTTACTTCTATGATTTTAATTTTTTGTACAATATCTGTTGTTTACCGTTGACCCTACTTTTTGCCCATGCTAGCGAATGATATTTGGAGTCAAATACAAAGGTAAAGGTAAAAGTAAAGGTAAAGGTAAGGTAAAACCTTTTTGATCAAAGATATATATTTTGATCAAATATACAAGGACACACCATGGATGGTTATTGAATTTTTTAAATTTATGTTTTCTCCGTAACTGTATACGTATATTATTTATATATGTCTTTATTAATTTGTCTTTATTTAATTTTATATACACACATATATCTTACATACACCTGGACAGAAAAATAGATGTGATTTTTTTTTCTTAAATGTACAAAAAAATTATTAAATTGCTTTTAAAGTCCCAACACTATATACTTTAAATATGGCAACACTGTTTTAAATTCAAAAAGGGGAATACCGCTACAAAAAAGACTATGATTTCTTACATATGTCCGCCGCAGCTACGAGTTATATGGTCCATTCGATCAGTCTAGATTGACTACATTTTTCAATAAATCTTGGCCGTATGGCTTCATTGGTGGCTTGAAACCACTATCGACGTCCAATGCTTTAAGAGTTGCTGGTTTGTCGTTATAAAACCAATGACTTAACATAGTCCCATACAAATTAATCCAGGGGCGTTAAATTGCACGAACGAGATGCAAGTGAACGGGACCACTTCTATAAATAAAGTTGTCAACTATTGATTTTGGAATAATCAATTGTTAAGCGATCAATTGTCGTTGATGTTTAGCTGATTAATGTTTGGAAACAAAAATTCAGTTATCATGGCTCGATAGAGCTCGCTATTCATCGTAACGAAGTTACTTGTTCATTCTTAAAGAAGCAATGACTGATGATGCCGCCATTGTAAAAACCGCACCAAACGGCCAATTTTAATGGATGTACTACTGACTCATTAACGACTTGAGGATTTTCTTTGCTCCAAATGCGGCAATTTCGCTAATTGTCGTAGCCATTTAACTAGAAATGAGCTTCTGCACTATACACAATTCTGTGCTCTATGTACCATATGAATACCGTGAACTGATTTATTTTATTCAAAGAAAATTTTCAGTACTTGGAAACGTTGTTCTGGCGTTAAACGATTCATGATGACTTGCCAAACCTATAAACAAACAGCTAAAAAAAAACTAGAAAGTGTTTAGCTTAAAGTTATACATACGTACTTATATATGTACGATGAAAAACATAACTTTAAGCGAGAAAGAATCACAAATTAAGTAAAATAAGATTAATAAATGGAAGGAAGCGTTTCAATAAAGACTATAAATACTACCAGAAAAGGGGTCGAAAATTACTCTAAATTAATAAGGAAGAAGGCTGATAAATTATTCATCAAGATGCGTAGAGGGCAAAAGTATTTTTCAATGATTAGGGCGCATATTCTACCATCTTAATTGCGCAGAAGAGTCAAAATTGACCCGTTTTTGATTAAAATTTCAAAAAATGCTGGCTGGGAGAAAAATTTAAAAAACTGGACTAGGTGTCGATCCAATCTTGGGACTTTTATTTAATTCAAATAGACCAAAAGTTATTAAACTGCCCCCGTATACCTATCTTTTAATATTCTTTGCCAAAATTATTTACTTGGTTTACATGTATAATGTTTATCATAAATTACTCTGAATCATTTACCACATTGAGATTCGAGAAGTGATATGTCAGACAGTAGTGGCCCGTCAAGAAGCTAATAAGTCTTTCCATAGTTGTCTTGCCCATGTGGCGTAACTTCCTATTGTAAGTGAAGGGCTGCCTGCCTCAGACCCGGTATTGTAACCAATATGACTAGCGGATCTCTCTCTCTTATAAAAACATATTGACTTATTGACAGAGTTCGACGCTATTTATATCTTTCCAAGAGATATAAATATATTATATTTTTTAGTAAATACCTTCGTTTCTTTTTTTTAATTAGTTTTAAATCCAAAAAATTTGTTTGATGTTCAGCAGAAGCAGATTGCGTGGTGTAATAGGATTTAAAATACTTTTTCCTCCTTTGTTTTTGTCTTTATTTTATTTTTTAATTTTGTAAATTTGCTTACGATTTGTTTTCAAATATTTATTAGGTCTTAAAATGCCGGAAATATTTTTCGTTAATTAGACTAAATTTAAAAAATTTACTTCCAAAGCAAATATGATAGAAAAGCTGTGTATGATGTCAAAAAGTATAATTAAGATCTTTTACATATTACATTATATACATTATACATACTCGTATATAGGAACTTAACATTCCTTACTTTTGCTATTTAATATTTTTTTGTAATATTTTCTTCCTAAGTTAGAGTAGCAAGCAATTATGTTACCACCACGGCAGTTTGCAGTATCTTGTGTTTCTGCGGATGTTCGTAACACTCAAAAGATATATTTTTAGGCCAAAATTTTATTTTGCTTTAGAAACACATTTAAAGTTGAAAGGAACATGTCCGTTCTCTCATACTTTAATCGCTAAATAATTGCCACATGTTAAAGTAGTAGGTAATTATCATTCCATAGTAGTATGAGTAGAGTAGATATGGTCAAGATGAACAAAATTTTACTCTCCTTAACGATTTTTTTTTTCATTTCTCGTTATAAGCAACTAATCTAAGATAATTTGCTATAAATAAAAAATACACATTTATTACCATAGTTTATAAGGAAAGTGTAATAATGTAAATTAAAATTTAAATCAAGTTTTACTTTTAAAATTTTATTTTTTACTAGCTGACTTGGCGAACTTCGTCTCGCCCAAAATTGATTTTTTTATTGTCCAAAACAGGAGTAATTTCTTTTTATATTTATTGTAATACTCTATAATAAACAATATTCTTTGTTTTTTAATATTCTTGACAATAAATTAATAATATAGATGGCTTTCCGGCACGTGAACAAACAACGTACAATTGCCTGTGAGAGAATATTCACACCAACTGAATCTTGCACTATTGTAAAATAGCTGCTACGCTACTAAAGCTTCAAAATACGTTATTTTTCACCAAAACTATGTAACATACACGAAAATATGATTTTGGTGTAACGTGCCGATACGAACCCGTCAAAGCATATACCAAAAGCTGCTGATCAGTTGAGCTGAACACACATTCTCAATGTGCCTTTCGCTTACACACTTTGCCAGAGAGAAGCTCGTTCAAAGAGTAACAATAAGAAGTCTGACTCATGGGTAGCACTGACGAACACTAACAAACATACATGTTATATATGTAGCTATAACCCATTGTATTGACTGACATCTACAAATTATTTTTTGCCCGCGCTTTATATAAATGGTAATGCAACACCAATTTCTGGCTTAAATGTTGTTTATAGTACTCTCTACTATTATACTAAATTTCATTACTATAGCTTAGGTATTTTCCGACCTATAGGTATCTCTTGAAGGAGGAGGGCTGCCATGCCCTTTTTGGTGGGATTGTCGACATCGACTCTAAAGAATTTATCCACCAAATTTCATTTGTCTGCGATCAATATGCCTCTAAATATACATATTACTGATTTGCCATTTTTTTTCTACAAACCATCTTAACCCGATACGCTCCAAGAAAAAAATAATGGTTAAAATCGAAATGTTTAAATTGAGTAGTTTCCGAGTATACTTATTACACACAATAATGTGAAGTCTTTTTATATATACAAATTTCTTACATTACATTTAAAAAAAAAAGATCAAAGATAAATTTATTTTGTAATAGATAAAGTGTGCAGTAACTGATGCAATTATGCAGTAAAACTGATATAATTAGTAGAGCAATCGAAAAAAATTCAAATTTGTCGACTTAAATTTACACGTGATCATTGGCAACTAATTAACAATTACATTTCATTGGAAAATAACAATTAGCAATTATATGGAGCCATTGCTATCAAAAATAACGAGTAATTTGTATTTGCAATTATCCGTTGCGATTAATTAGTAATTGCCTTTTACTGCTTACAGTAATTGGTAATTAATTAATTTCAATAATTGTATATCAATAATTATCAATTACATGTAACCGGTAATGGGTATAAGTAGACTCCTTAATTACACAGATAATTCCTTTAGATTAGCAAAAGAATTTCCGTTCAGCGACTTAATCTTTTTCTAACCTTTAATATGGTGCAAAATTTTGATAAGATTGGTCCTTATTTTACTCTAGTCTTTATCCAGTTTCTTACTCAAAAATCGGTAGACATATCTGTTTCTTAGAGCGAGCAAGATTAAGTCATATTGGTTTGAGTAGAACTTAAACGAATTTTATTTACCTCCCAAAATTTATCCTGGGAGCCAAGTTTAAGCGAACAAAAAATAAAGTCGATTAGTGTTTTTATAAAAAGTTCACTAAGCCCAGAAAATTTTTGAGTAACCTAACTGGCAACGATAAATTTTAAAGTCTAATTCTGTAAACCTAAACGATTCATAATTGTCCACAGTTTTTAACAAAATGTTTATAATACTAAGCATGGTGTTAATGTGCCCCTCTTTTTATGCAAAACGCACTATGAAACTTACAATCTATAATAGAAGTGATATATCGAGGTTACTAGTGATAATAACTAGACATTGGATGATAAGCATGCGAGTCGACACGGATTGGCTTTCAATTATTATAACCGCAGTTGCAATATGCAAGGAAACGGAGAAAGCAGTCTTACGCCTTCCTGCGGCTCTAGATGTTAAGAAAAACTATTTTCTTTCTATACTATTAAACTTATATGAGTTATCTAGGTCTAGGCTTAATGGTGTACTGAGGTATCTTACGTCTACAGACCGCGTTAGATAAGTGATAACGCAATGAACTACCACGCCAACCAACCAACCATATTATGGTGTTGGGTACCCAACTTGTTTTTGTTAATATTACCCTATATATGAGAGATATATACATTATATGAAGTAATGGGTGTTTTGTGAGAAAATTTGTTTATTAAATATTCTGGCTTCATTGTTTAAAGAGTCAACACAAAATATTTTCTTTTTTATGATTTAGTTTGGTCATCTACCATTAATAGGGTGACAAAACTAAATACTTCTGTGATATTTAACGTTTTTTTTTTTTTTTGTATTTGAAAAAGAACGATAAGAGTACTCTGAACAGATTAAGTCGTATTTATTCGGATTATAATCGAGAGTGCGTGTGTATGTCATAAGATACTAAAAGTGCTACAGTCAAACATTTGCTTTCTGAAAATGGTTGTAAAATGTTGTTATTGATTTGAAATGTAATATTATTTAATGGAGACATACACTAGGCATCAAAAGTGTACACTTCTCACTCAATGCATAGCTTTAATACCAAAAACATAAAAAAAAATTTAAAAAAAACACAAAATTTTTAATATAAACTGTTCTTTACAGTCCAGTGAATATTAACGAAGCATTCTTTTTACAATTTATTTTTTAGGCTTACGATACATCTAAAAAAGCCTTGCATTTAAAAAAGTCTAAGTCTACGCTCATAACCATAAAAACTACATAAGCCAATAATTATTTTGAGGTATCGATAGCTATGGTGCCTAAAAATCTCTCTGAACCTGTTTTGCATTAAACTTATCAGGCTCGTAGTCTCTTCAGCTGAGATATAGTCTCAATCTTCCTTAATTATATCCTTTAGCATTGACTCTCGTGATATACTCTATTATATTCTCCTGTTAATCCCAATTTTTCAGCACTTTACTTTAGATCAACGACAAGACATCCAAGTAGACATATTTGTGCATTATTGATTCGTTAATTACGAAATTACCCGCTCAAGCAGCTACCGTATTCTCTCACATCACTACACCTCATCCACCATGCTTAACAGTTGACAACTAGTTTTCTATGTTAGTACCGGTTGCTGACTTTCTTTGCACTTTTCGTAATAAAAACATGATCATTTTTCAAAACTCTGACGGCACGTTAATGTATTTATTTACGAATACTATACGTTTATTTGGTTAACTCCTGAAATGAGTACCTTGGCGCTCACACGACCATGATAACTAGTTTTTTTAAATTCTTCGTTCTATGGATACGCTAATGGTCTTTTTAAACTTTTATTTGCCCTCTTCCGATATTTGAAGCTCAGTTGTTTTGAATTCTGCTTTATAAAGGGCACTACACTTTGAGATTTTCTGTCACTTAGATTGCTTAGACGACCACTTCTGGGCTTGGAAGTTATAATGTTAGTTCAAAGTTTTTTATTAATGTTACCGCTTTCCATACTTCCAAAAATTCTTATCTTTTTGGCGATAATTTTGACCGCTTTTTCAAAATTGTATTACTATTTTCCTTCCGTCTACATTTACAGCCTGTTTCCAGATGAACAGCGTAAGAAAACGTTCGTCTAACAAGTTGATTGACTTGTCTGTTTACATTTCAAACACTAACAAAAATTGAGTGCTTTGTTTGTATTTTACATATAAACAGATGAGTCACTAAAATTAGACGAAAGTTATCTTACGCTCGTCAAATTGAAACACGCTGTTATTTCTTTTCCCTTTGACACATGTTTTAAAACTTGTAAAAAATTGTAATAAACGTACGTACCCATTTGCATTTGTAGTCTTCAGTCAAAATAAAACTCAAAAAATGCTCAATGACCACACTTGGATTAGTTACTAGGGAGATCGATTACTCGACTTTTTTCAAAAACCGGTTTTCAAATAATTCGAAAATTTTCAATTTTAAAATAACCGGTTTTTGGTTAAGAATAAATCAAATAACTGGTTAACCGATTCTTTTATTAAAATAAAATTCTTTTCAATTCTTGTTCCATTAGCGAATAATTTTTTTTTAAAATTAATTAATTTTTAACAGCGTACTTTCATTCCCAGTTGATTTTATTTTGATGATTGCACCACAGGATCTCTCTCAGACTACCCGATGCTTACTTGGCCATCTGGAACGATATCATGTCGAACTGATATGGGTTCCAAGTCATGCGGTCATTTGAGGGAATGAAATTGCTGATGAGTGAGCTACTATAGGGTCCTATTGGTCTCTCGTGCAGGGGGACGTGTATGCCCCACTATGTGCGTCGTCGGTTTTGTTAGATAAATGGGCACTGAGCAGGATGGAACACAAATGGACCAATATCACCACTTGAGAAATATCCAGATTGCTTTGGCCTTCTCTTTCCATTGAAAAAAATAGGTCTTTTCTTAGCTTTGGAAGGATGTTGATCGGGATTTTTCGGGCATAATTACCGGGCATTTTATAATGGGTCGCATGTCGGAGCACATGGGATGCCATAGTCATGGCTACTGTGAGAGCTGTCAGGATAAAGAGGAGGAGGAATCGGTATAACATCTTCTCTGCGACTGACCTGCTCTATAGAAGCTTCGACTTAGGCATTCCACGAACTGGAATGTCTTAGGAATGTGTCACTTTCTAAGTTGATTAACTTCTTCAAGGGTACTGGTTGGCTCAAATGAGGCAACTGATATTTTTTGGTCTTTATGTGGGGCTCTTTCTTCTCTTTTGGTCTCTTTAATGGGTCTGTCCTTGTTGGGGTGTCACAATTAGCTATAGTGAACTCGCGAAATGCAAGCGAGCAATTTAACCTAACCAAACCTTTCTCTCCAACAGTTTTCAAATATTTTCACACTTCAGACTCCAGCTATGGAAACATAAATGCATGCACCACGTCTTTAATAGTGTGTGTCACTGTGGTATGTTAGGTAAGACACCCGCCTATCAACCAAGAAATCCTCGGTTCAATCCCAGGCCACACCATTTAGCAATTTTCAACACCGGTATCACCTCACAACATTACTAACGACTGGCTATAAGTATTTAAGCTGTAAAGAACTTCACTAACTAATACATCTGCCATTCGGAACCGGCGTTGTAGATCATTTTCAGTGAGTCTACTTGATCATCATTCTCCATAAAAACAATATTAATATTTGTATACAGAAACAGAGATGGTTTTCACGTTCTTTGTTAGGCGCTCAAGGTAGTCATGGTATGAAAATAAGACTTCATATATTAAATTTGGAAAAATACATAAACGATGAGCATATTTGCAATAAAAAATATTAAAACGTATAAAATTATACATATTTAAATTAACTGGTTATTCGGGTTAAAATAACCGGTTTCTTAGCTATTCGAAAAATGAACATTTTAAGAAAACCTAATTCGACAAAACCAAAAGAACCGGTCGAATAATAACCGTTCGATCTCCCTATTAGTTACTGGCAGATTTTAAGTTATGAGCGTAGACTTTTTTAATTAGGGTGCCTTTATATTATCTGAAGTAAACCTATATGAAAAAAATAGCATCGCCAACATTCACTGCACTGCAAGGAACAATTTATATTAAACATTTTGTAATATTTTATATATTTTATGGATATTTTTTGCACTAATACTCTGAATTGAGTGTATGTACATATGCATAAGGAGTGTATAAAATTTTATGCAGGTAGTTGCAATATAACGAAAATAATATAAATAATTTGTAATATGATACAATAGAATAAAAAATGTCACAGGATTTCTAATCAAGCCGGATTAAACGATAAGAATACTATTTTCTAAATTTATTTCATCTGCACAAATGAAAAGATGAATTTTTTGGGCACAATCTACATCTTCTGTAAGTCGATCTCAGGCCCACTTAGCGAAGCGTAGTTCAAGCGTATACACCACCATATTCGTTCAGCAGAAGGATAAAAACTAATTATCTGTCAAATCAGACATGAGCTAAGTGTTACCATTCACGAAATAAGCACTAGTTGAAAAAAAACGTTAGATGGCGGACTTAATAGTTAGTTGCTGCCATTGAAAAGTAATTCAAGTGTCAGTCAGCATTAGCTGCGAAATATTTAGCTTACAGACAGTTTTAAGTTAATTCAATTTCCGACAGGTTATGTACAAATCTACATACATATGCATATTATAAATTTGTTTGCTTCGATTGATTGCCAACAATCGAAAATGTCTGGACTGATTTTATTGAAATTTACAAGACTTAAGAAGTACCGGCTAACATAATTGGCTATGCGGTTTTTTAAAGTTAAGAGAAGGCTAAAAAACCTGACTGAATTTTTGAAAAAGTCTAAGAGTTAATGAAAAATTTTGCAGTTAAATCGAACATTAAAATGCTTTTAATTTCGCTTTAAAAATGCCAATATGAAATCAGCGTTGCCGCTTTGGTCCAATCAGAATAAAACTGGTAGTTTTTTCTTGTTTTACAACACTTTGGTAGTTTGGTTGGTTTGTTGCAATTTTCTTATATTTTTGGTAGAATTTCATCTTGAAATTTACATTCCTTTTTTGCTAGATTTTTTCTTCTAACACCTCACATAAGTAAACAAAATTAACTTTAATTCGAGTAAACAACAATTTTCACTAGTATTTTGTCATTAAAAATTGACATTTGAGTAAATAAGTATCTAATTTTAATTAAAATTTGTTATTAGTAAACATAACTGAATAACTTTTCGATTGTAATTAAGAAGTAAATTTTTAAATTTTTTGTTTGAAAATTTGGTAGGCAGCGATCGATTTTGGTAAAATTTTGGAAAAATTTTGGTAGGAAATCAATTTCTTCCGTCGCAGCGCTGTATGTAATCAAAATAAAGTCGCTTGGTAGTGATGGCTTGTTTTCGTTATACTATGTGTGTGTGTGCGTGTGTTGCTAGTATTATGTTCTAACATGAGGACTACACGATCAAATTTTGCCTTTCATTTCTTAATCCACTCACACTTTTTTACTAATGCACTCACAATTTCAAAAATTAATACCAACTTGATAATCAAATATGCTTTCCATTGAGTGTTTCAAGTTGCTTTCAAGAAAACAGCTGATCCTAATTGTCATGTACAATTTCTAGTTATTTTCTCAGCGAAAACATTTTAAGCAAAGAAATTGTTTTCAAATTGATTTCAAGTTGCTTGCCGCCTACGTCACAGCTATCAATTTTAGTAAATTTTGACAAGCAATATATGTGAAACAATATCAAGAAAAACTTATCGTATAACCGCAGGGTTAGCCAATATTTTTTTGGAGAGCAAATAAAGGAATTAATTATGTGTGAATTTGTTTTTTATTACTACTTCTTTTTTGACTACAGTAAGAATTATTTTATATTTCGTGGATATGCCAGGTGTACCGGTATGAAATGAGCGCATTTTTGTGAAAATAAAACCCTAATTTTTAACGGAAAAGTAAAAATCATTTTATTCAAAGTATTGGCCATTGTTGGCTGCATATTTTTTCATTTTCCAAGCAATTTGTGGATTCCACGCCAATAAAACTGTTGGTCTTTTGAAGCATACCAAATGGTTATCCACTTTTCAACTTCCTCCTAGGAATTGAAGTACTACTCAGCCAATGCGTGTCCCATCGATAAAAGCTAGTAGGAGTCACCAAGAAGCCAAGTCCGGTGAATACGACAGGTGGGATAGCAACTCCCAGCAACTTCAGCCTGTATCATGAACCGGTTTTGCTTTGTGTGCAGTTACATTGTCATGTTGCAAAATTACCTTGCCGTGTCTTGTGGCCCATTCTGATCGTTTTTCGATCAATGCATGGTTCAAATTGATCATTTGTTGTCAATAGTGATCTGTATTAATGGTTTCACCAGGTTTTAGGTGCTTATGGTACAACACACCTTTCTGATACCACCAGACAGACAGCATTGTCTTCCTACCGAATCGTTGTGGTTTTGCAGCCAAAGTTGATGGTTGTCCCAGCTTAAGCCATGATTTTTTCCGCTTAGAGTATGATCACCATATGCCCCGACAAGCATTCAATGCGACTCTGCAGCACTTTTCTTCGAATGAAAACAAGGAATTAATGCTTTTCGCAAATCATCATTTTCGTCATCTTTAACAGGTGAAAAGGTATGTTTGTTAACGTATTTGATGTATACTAAATATGTTTGACAGATATTATAGCCAACACACAAAAAATTAAGTTTCATTCACAAGGAATGTTCCCTATGAAGATATCTATATCATTTGCATCTTGTAGCTCACTTCAGACCGGTACACCTGGGAGATGAACCGAAATTAAAAACATTGCTTTTTTAGCTTTTAATAAACTATTAAGATTTACTTACCAATTTTTTTGTTTTTTTCTTAAATCTAATCGATATTTGTATTAAGAAAGCTTTTAAAATTTTCTTACATAAAATGATTACACAAATTGGTTGGTGTTGGTGCTAAGAAGCAATTTATTTTGTAACGCCCCTAAGCGTAGGAGTTAACATCATTTTCTGCAATTAAACCCTTATTATCTAAAAAATTTAATGCTAACTTACTAATCACTTACACTTAATTTATCAATTAATTACACTTAATTTATTTGTTATGTATTGTTTAACACCCTTAATTTTCTTAACTTTTCTTCTTCCCTCTTTCAATATTCTCATACAGAGAAGTGATAATCTCTAGATTACAATCGCAAGAAAGTTCAATATTATAACTCAGTAAGTGTGTATGTATCAGCAAGCAAATTGTGTTTTTTTTTCTATTGATTTTAGATCATCTAAATTTTGAATATTAACTGATTGAAGTATGCACTCAAAATCAGCATATATGGTACAAAAACTATTTTTTATCTATTATCTATTTTTTTAAGTTCATAAAACTAATTTTAATCCTAACTGGGCATTTTGGTTACCATTTTATTACATCTCTTCTTGTGTTATCCCACAACTGCTTTGGTAAGGAAATATTACATATGTACAGTATGTACATGTATGCAGTATTCCATGTTGATTGACATTTTTTTAATCTACAATTGAATAAATAAGAACAAAATACCAGAATAAGTTTAAAATTTTTTAATTTTTTATCTTTATATATATAAACTAATTTGCTTTCAAATATTTTTAATCCAAACATAATGTAATCGCTCTCCCTTAATAGTAGGAAAGTGGTGAAAAGCGGTTATTCTTCTTGTGTGAAATAATATGGGTCATACTAACAATATTATTTTTTATCCGCAGACTTATTCCAGTATAATTTATTGAAATAAAATTGACAACCACATTACCATTTAACATTATGATTTCAGCCTATATACATACATTGTATGTGTGTACCTAAGTATCTTAAATGTTATAAGAACATCCATCTGGATTATTGCCATGAACAAATGGGACTTAAGCTGATATTACAATACTAGTCATTGTTTTGTACATAAATGCAGGCTTCCTTCTGCTATATAGATCATGGTAATGAAAACAAAACAACTTCAAATGTCATCTGTCGTTGACGACCCATGCAGGAAATTCATTTATGTCTCACTCCGATTTTTAAAAAGTAGAAAAAAAAAAAATAGAAAAGAAGAAGAACAACCGCTTTTCATCAATTTAATATTAAGGTTGGAGAGCAATTTCTTTACGTTTATCTTAAAAATTCTTCAAAGTAAATTATAGCAATATATAGCAATGAAGGAATTGATTATCATATTTTATTAACCAATTAGGTACTTAATTAATGGGATGTAGGTCACAAATTCAATATACAGTATGCAAAACACATATTCGTACACCCGATAAAAATAAAAAATTTTCAAAATATTCTACGCATAAGCAAATTTTTTTTAAATTCCGTGTCTATTTATTATTATTATGACAAAATATGTTTAATATGTAGGTATCATATAAATCGACCGCTAGATGGCGGTGTATTCACATAATGGATAACAAAAACCGTATTCGTACAGAGTAATAATTTCAATAAAATTAAGAATATTATGCATAAGAATTAAAATTAATATTTTGTTGGATCTCCTATTTGCTTTATGACAGTATTGAGACGTCTAGGCATCGATTGTTATATGTGATGATATTTTAATCTATTCCGTCCTCAATGCTACTTTCAGGTCGTTTAGGTTTCTAATGTTGTAATGTTTCAAATTTTACTTGAAAATTGACCACAAATTATCAATAGGATAGAGATCTTTGAGGCATTTGGGTCAGTTGTGCAGAATCCAAAGTCGGAACCCAGCATGTTTGGGATCATTTTCTTGTTTAAAGATAAAATCCCTAGAAATTGCCATTTTTTCTGCTTTTTGTTTCTCATTTTTCTTTAAATGTTCCTTGCTGTCATAATTCCATCAATAAGATATAGATTCCCAACTCCTAATGCTGAAAAGCAACCCCAAACCATTACCGAGCCTCCACTATGCTTGAATGTGGGAATTAGGTTATGGCGACATAAGCTCATGTTCTTCTCTCGCCAAATTTTAACGCGTCCATCCGATAATTTTATATTATATTTGGACTCATCCGTAAAATAACTCTTTTCCAGAAGTTGAAATCCTTATTTTGGTACTTTTTGGCAAGTGCAAATCGTTTTGGTTTTCTGTCAGCATACCGACTTTTAAATCCAATTCTTTTAACGTAATTTCGAACTGTTTGAGGTGTAACGTAAATGCCAAAGTTCTGTTCCAAACTTACAGCCATTTATAGAAGGATCCATGCGAATATGGCGACGTAGGAATGAGCACTGTCTTCTAGTTAACTTGAGCGGGTTATATTTCGCTGCGGTTTTTAAATTGTCCGGCTTTTTTATATTTCGACACGACGTATTGAATAGTGGAAGCACTGCGCTTCATTATTTTAGCAATTTCTCGTAAAGATTTCATCAATGTGTAGATCTATTACTATTTTTCGTTGTTCATCTGAAACTTCACTTGATTTTCTGCCCATGTTGAATTTTATTATCACCCATGTTCTGAAAGACGCATATCGCTTAAAATTTGCGTTTTCGATTTGAAAACGCCAAATAGGTGTTCTGGCAAACGAAAACGCTAGAAATCTGGCGTTTTCAAGCTGCTAGTGTATACTGAAGCGATCTGGTCATTTTTATTTAAACTGCACTTGAAAGAGAAAATAAATTTATGTAAAATTAAAATCTAATATGTTCTGCTTTTATTTGAAGAAACTCTTTTAACATTTTTTCACAATTTTAATTAAAAATATGCAATTCAAATTCACCACTAGCACTAAGTGGTGTTAACTTTAAAATTACTTACTCTTTTCAAACTTATGATAATATTATTTGAAATTTATTATGTTCACATATTTTAATTAAAAAGTAGTAAACAACCCTTTATAAAAATTCAAAAATAATTTAAAAACTGTTCAAGCACCTACAAACATTTACGAGAGATAAAAAAATTATTCAAGATTCTATTTGTAACCGACTACCCGTGACTCACCAATTATTCGCAAGTGTTTATATGTAACATCTCTAAATAAAAAGAAGAAGCATTTGAGGCCATTGCACTGATATTTTACAAATAAAATTAAAGCCGCCTATTACTGTTCCACAAAAAATATTTAAATTTTAAATACATTTTTACATACATATGTATGTATATATAAGTACATAAAGAAATATTTTTTAAGCTTAATAATAAATTACCTCTTCTCTTAAAAAATATTTGTTTTAAGCATAAAAATAGTCGGTTTAATTTAAAATTTATTTAAACAAAATTTATTTTTTGATAATTCTTTTAATTGACGAATTTTTATGAATAATTTTTTCTATGTTTATGTTTTGTTATTGTAAAACATATGTTTTTTATTTGTTCGAACACTACTTCGAGAAAGGCAAAATGCCAGCAAATCGCTTCGTTTTCAGAACATGATTAAATGCGTTTTGCGTTTTAGAAACGATGGGCGTATATTATATTTTATGAAAATACAGACTGCAACAAAAAAAAACGGGGGGGATAGTCCGCCATCTAGCGGTCGACTTATATGATAAAACCACAAAATTCTTACAACAACCCTACATTGACATTACAAAAGTAAGGACACACACTAAATATTTACTCTGAAAATTACAAACCTCGTCAAATTTTTACTTTTTTTTAATACTTAGTTGGATAGCCTCGATTGTGTAAGACAACTTTTAGTTGAATTTAACTTCGTTCTTTGCGGTTTCAAAACTTATTTTATTCCCTTTATCCAGAAGAATTGGTTTCAGTTGTGATTTAAAGTATGTACATGAATTTTTTTTTTTACAAATTTAAGCGCGAATAAACCGATCAGAACAAAAAAGCGGTGAATGAACCTACAGTGACTCCAACCCAAACTCGGACACTATACCAACATATTTTCGATCGCATAAAAATCATACAATTTAATTATTTAAAAAAATGCAGTTATTTTCTTATTTGTTTATATCTTCCACGTACAAAAGGATAAATCAAACCAGAAATTTAATAATTGTACGTAAAATTGAAGTTGAAAACGCTTTGAATGTCAAAATGACTTGCACAAGCCAAACTCGGGTTAATAACTGCAACTCTGTAATTTCAATGCGGCCAACTTCGCTGATATAATTTACATATTTAGGAGAAAACCCTTTAGATCAATTTTCGAAAATTGTACAGAATAAACAGAGCTAAAATCAAGAAGATGGCTAGACAACGGTGACAAACTAGTATTGAAGTCAGAAAGCTTATTATTGAGCATGCAAGAAGAGAAAGAGTGTGAGCGAAATTTCAAAAATTGTTTGCAGAAGTCATTCAACTGTGAACGACATAATAAAACGTTTCAAAGTCAATAAGATGGTGCAAAACATGCCCATAACGAACTATTTTCTGAGGCAGAAGAACGTTTTTTTTGTCAGAAAAATAAAAGCAAATCCTTTCCAAAACTTGCTGCTATTGCTGAAATTGACCTTGGTAAGGATTACATTTCATTGACTCTATCATGAATCAAAAAACTTTGCCAAGATATGTAGAGAAGCTTGCTCTGGATAACGGTTGGTACCTTTACCAAGATAGCGACCCCAAACACAAGGCCTTCAAAGTAAGATTTTGGCTGCTATATAATGTGTCACACGTCATTGAAACATCACCACAAAGCACCGATATAAATCTTATTGAAAATTTATGGGATTAGCTCAACAAAAAAGTTCAGCATATAATAAAAATCAAAAAAAGCTTTCCTTAACTATTTCTTAAAGTTTGATTTTTGTCAACAAAATCAGTTTATTATAGTGTCCGAGTTTGGCTCATAGCCACTGTATAAAACTTATAAAATTTCTTAATTTGTAAAAAATAAAATATCTCCTATCTTTTTAGTTTGATGTGAAAGATTAGGAAAACAATTTAAAAATTTTTTTCCTCGACTTTTTACCATACCTAAATACCTCCTTTGCAACTATCCGAAGGTTAACGGAAACGTCTCGAGTAATTACTTGGAACTTGAATGCTCCTTGAACTCAATAGTACACAGCATCCATGGAAAAAGGTATAACAAAAATATTTTAATATCAAAGGTTAGATAAATTTGGAAAAAAAAATGCTTTGTGTGGCAAGTAATTTGCAGTTGTAAGCAATTCATAGAGCCATATGACAAAAAGCAACATTGAGATGACAAATTTACAGAAAAGAATGATTAGAAAAACGTTTGTTACCTTCGTACAGACTTACTCTATGTCGTCAATATTTGGGGCTGATTTATCAACAATCCATTACTCCTACGAAACAGTCGGATCGTTTAGAAAACATAAGGTAAGATTTGTTAAAAGAGAGTAATCGATTAAACTGCCTTGAAATTTATCCGATTGAAAAAATTTGGACTAAAGTAAAATTAAAACTTCGAAAAATGTCGAATGTAGCCAAAACTGCAAAGTATTTGTACTTCAGGTAGAAAAAGGCAATGGAAAAACTTATAAAAAAATGTTTAAACATTTATTCGTGGCTTAAAGAGTAAAATACCTAAACACGCCTTATCTCGTAGAGACATGTAATTTTTTGATTGTTTTAAAAGCTTTAGAGAAATACTTATAATTTGTGGCATTAATTTGACTTTTATTTTTTGGTAATAATATATTACAAAATAAAAATATAAAATTTTTTTCGTTTAATTCTTTAATTGGGATTTCATGTTTTCCAACATTTCTTTCCAAAATTTCTGAATTGCTCTAGTTGAGATCAATATCCAAGCTTCGAGGAGGTGTAATTAGTACGTGTGGTGTGTTTAAAATAAGCCAATTTTTCACTTTGTGTTCTTTGTGCTTCGGGTCGTTACTCTGCTAAAAATAGTAATCACCATCTAATCTCATTTTTAAAGCACTTTCGCGTAAATTTCTTTTCAATATATCCAAAGAAACATATTGGAGCATTGTATTTTAAATAATACCAATTTCCAACAGCCGCCGTTGATTTGATTTATGACTGACACATGACATTAATCCATCATCAGCACAGTAAGGATACTAAAGACAGCTAATAAAGACGAAATCAGCTTTTTCAACTTTACTACTTTTACTACATCGAAGTGTCATCAACAATAAAATTAAAACAAAATTTCAATTTGCAACAGAGTGTTATAAAAAGAGATTGCTAAGGGAGACTGGGGCAGCTTCGGCATCGTGGTACTTTTGGCAGTGACGTTATCGATACAAAGCTCTCATTGTATATCACTAGCTTTGATGTATAAGTATCGATTATCAAAATAAAGAACTTTCACGAAGTTTGTCGTCTCTAGCCAATTAGCTGACTTATCTGTACGTCTTCTAAATTTCAATAAGTGTTATTCTAATATTTTCAGTCCATTTGATAAGTACAGTATAAGTGCTGCGATTAATAATACAGTGTCAACAAAAATTCATTAATAATTGTCTTAATTAAAGATTAATAAAAAGTAAATAAAGAACTAAAGCTAGTGATTTCGGGGTACATTCAACGTTTAAAATTTGGACACAATTGGCGATTGCTGAATGTATCCCATATTATGCTAAATCAATATTTATTACAATAATTATTATTGGGTTCATCTATAAATACCTCTTTGAAATGGTTGGGAACTACAAACCAAGCACTCAACGAAATTCGATTGACGAAAATAGGATGAAGTGTCAAATGTTTCACGTAGCATTGAGACTTCAACATCCGTCGGTAAAAAATATAACCTTAAATGTCAAACAATTGCGAAGCGTTTTAAAAAATACAACCTTTAGCGAATAGAAATTCTAACCACAACACTACTGATAATAATTATCCATCTAAGTTCACTTCAAAGCAAGTAGATACGCTAAAAAAGAATTAAAAATTAAATTGAGTCAGTTTTCAGACTCAATTTTTTTATCGGAATAATATTTAGCTAGTTAAGTACATAAAATATGCTCCTAATTGCAGTTAAACGATAGCGACAGATTGGACAGGCAGTGTCAACTTAGTTTAGGGAGGCAGTTAGTTAACGCTTGTAGGCATAATTAACGTTAGTGGCTGTTAATACTTAATTGGCTCATAACCAGTAACTAATTTTTGATTGAATTGGGTTTTTACCAACTAATTACCTTCAATAGATTGAACGACGAATGTGCCACGTTGAATGCCGAAGGTTTCCCAACATGAGCCACATCGTTTTTACACATTTAGAGGTAATACGAATGTTATCCAATCTTCTATACAATATGTATTAAAAATAAGTATATATATATATATATATATATATATATATATATATATATATATATATATATATATATATATATATATATACGTGTTCTTATATATATATATATATATATATATATATATATATATATATATATATATAGGAACACGTATATATATATATATATATATATATAGGAACACGTATATAACCATAACATTCCAATAAGGAACACGTAGACTTCCCTCAGTCAATGAGCTGCACCCGATTTTGTTTTTAGACTCATTGAACGGGACCTACAGCTTAACGCCGGCTCCGAACGCCAAATGCATTTAGAGAAGTTTCCAATAGTAGTAATACTCATAACCAGTTACTAGCTAATGTTATGAGGCGATACTGCTGTTAATAAACTGTTTTTCAGATGGTCTGTCCTGGTTTTGAACCGAGGACCTTCTGGTTGGTAGGCGGGTGTCTTACCTACCACACCACAGCGGTACACAAATTAAAAGTTTACATAACTTTTATTCTAAATAAATCAAAACAAAAAAATCTCAGAAATATATTGTACACATAATAAGGCACAATATTTATATAAAAAAGGGAAGAAAATTATCAGTCAAAAAAAATCTCAAAAATATATTGCTGAGTCCTTAGTTTTGAACGCTACTGTACATTCATATGTAAGTTAATAATAATAAAAAAATTATAAGGCACAATATTTATATAAAAAATGGGAAGAAAATTTTCAATCAAATAAGATTAAAAAATATGTACATACATGCCCATGAATCAAAGAAGCCGGATGGCGCAGTCAATTAAAATTATTTTGTTTCCGTACATCTACAATGTAGATCATGTATGATGTAGAATTTACATCATAGTAGTAGATGAGCATAAACGACATCGCATAAGAACGTGTATTTATTTGTATTGTTTGTTTTCTATTATATTTTATATCATATTTTTTTTTGTTTGTCGTCATTGTAATCACATAAAGCGCAACTGGCTATCTGGTTTCTGGAGGATATTAGCAACATTTGGTTTCAACAGGATAGCGCTACGTGCCACACAGCCGAAGCTACACTCGATGTTTTGCGCCCTGTTTTTGAATATCGCATTATCAGCCGCAGAGCTGATGTCGTTGGCCACCTCGGAGCTGCGATTTGACACCGTTAGACTATTATTTGTGGGGTGCCGTCAAAGATAAGTGTTACGCCAACAAGCCAGAGACAATTGACGCTTTAAAGGACAATACTCGTGAAACCATTGGTGAAATACAGCTGCACACAATCGATAATATGCTTAAAAATTGGACCGATCGTGTAGGCTACTGCATGGCAAGCCGAGGCAGCAATTTGAATGAAATTATTTTGCATTATTAACCGGAAGGATTGTACTTTCAAATAAAAAAATAAATTTGAGAAAATATTCATTAGTTTTTTTATAGCATTTTCAAAAAAAAAAAAAAAAAATTATTTGGCGGACCCTTTACATAACATATGTACATATGTATTTGGATATACATATGTGTACTATAAATGTATCCACGTATGCACATGGATTTTTTTCCTGGGTTAACACCCAATTGTAGGATTTGATTATCCTATTTACTTAACCAAACTCGCAGCACTTTTCAATTTTAGTTCCAAGTATAAATTTCTAACGTACATGTTTGCTAGTAATGTGTGTTTCTGTCGGGGTTAAATGAGAACTGTAGATTGTCCCTAAATTCAAATTTTGTCTTTATAGCCTAATGCGCAGTATTGCCACCAACAGATTTGTGAATTAGACACAATTGGCATCAAAATTACACATAAAAATCCGTTTTTACGAATATCATATGTTTGTTATGTACATTAGGATGCGCCTTATTTTTCAACTTGCGAAATTGTACCGTAACTTCCCCTAGAAATGTTTTTACCATCCAAAAACTATGTTTCGCAAAAATTTTGGTTGATCACATATCGGGAAGGCGTGGCTCATCCGCCCTTAAGTTGCGATAAAATGACAATGTATATTTAATTTTCACATGTGTTTATTTCGAGTAAAACCAATGTAATACGCTTTACTTTTCCAAAATAAATTATAATAATGTAGGAATCCGAATTCATCAAATGGATCTGAGACGGTCCAAAGGGGGGGGGGGGGCGACTATTTGTTTACCCATCGGCAGTACCGTCTTAACATTAAGGGCACAAGGGGCACGTGCCCAGGGCCACCAAATTCATAGGGGCCCCCAGAAATGAATAATTTATAACAATTTTTAGTAAATATTTTTCTTTTAGTTAAGAACAAGATTATACAAGATTTTTTTACAAGCATTTCGTACGAAATATTTTTTATGTTATTTCGCAATTTTTTGTAAGAAATTTGAAATACAATACCCAGCATTTCGAATTAAAAAATTTTATACAGACCATCTAAACAAATCCCTTGCTTAAAAGAAAATGTTGCATATTTCAGGAAACTACAAATATGTAGGTTGATTGACAAAAGGTTCATATAGAAATATGAATACAACAAGCAAATAAATAAATTTTATGTTACGTTGAGGATTCTAAACAACATTTTTGTTAATCAAAATTACTGTCTATACTATAACATAGTATTGTTAATTATTTTTATGACTACTGTAAAGTCGTTTTATTACTAATACAAAAATGCTTTAAAAATTCATAAATAGCTAAAGTTAGCACCACTGATACCTACACGTAAAAGTTAATGATAATTTTAAAAGGGTGATTCCCCGTTTGTAACGCTTTTTTAATCAGTAAATAGATTGTGTGGAGTAGTTCAAGTGTTAAAGGTTTTTATAAAAGTTTTAAAGTATTCTTTGTAAACAAGTAAAAAATAAAGTGTAAAACTGCTAATTTCGTTATGTCGAAAAGAACGTATTTAAGTGGTTCACAAAAGAGAAAAATGTTCTCATTCAGAAATATGCGAGAAACTGCCAAAACTTACTTCTTCTTTTGCGGTCGATAAAACAAATACGCAAAGTGATTCATTATCTCAAAATCAAGATTCTTCCCAGGTTGAAAAGGAAATGTGTAAGGAAAATAATAGCAAGCAAATCTCAGATGAAAGAACGGTCATATTCTCCACAAATGCTGGACCATCCACTTCGAGCTGCTCAGATTTATCAACGACAAGCCAAAAAAATTTATCTTCTGATCATGGTACTTACGGTAATGAGACTTTAACAGAAGAAGCTCGTATTTTTTGGATTCAAAAAGGACCAGAATTTTTTCAAAATAAAAATTCTGATTTCTCATGTGCATCCGCAATTTTTCCAGATTCAAGTGGAATGACAAAAACAAGATATTTGACTGTAAATGTTTTCACTCGTAAATTGACGAATGGTGAGATTTTAGAAAGAAAATGGCTCATTTATTCATTTATTACCTGTTCAGGTAATAGCTTTAGTTCTCCAGACGGTTATAAGGATTTTAAGCATATAAGTAACAAGTTAATGGAGCATGAAAACACTTTGCAGCATAGACAGTTAATGTTAAATTACATCTCAAGATGCAATACTTTTGGACGAATTGACAGTGAGTTGCAGTCACAACAGGATACGGAAATAAATTATTGGAGGAATATTCTTAAAAGAATTGTTTCTGTAGTTAAGTTTTTAGCTTCAAGAGGTCTGGCTTTTCGGGGTGACAATGATATATTTGGGTTTCAAAATAATGGAAATTATTTAGGATGTATCGAACTAATTAGTGAATTTGATCCTTTTCTTGCCGAACATATTAAAAAATTTGGAAATCAAGGACGAGGAAATATGTCATACCTGTCTGCAAATATTTGTAATGAATTTATTAACATTATGGGTCAAAAAGTTTTGCAAACGATTATTAACGAGCTAAAAGCATCAAAATATTACTCTATAAGCGTGGATTCTACACCAGATCTCACCCATGTTGATCAGCTTACTTTTATCGTCAGATACGTAAAAGACGGAGAGCCTATTGAGAGATTTTTGCAATTTTTGCAAATGGCTAGACATACTTCTCAATATATATCAGACACAATTTTAAACTTTTTAGAAAGCCATAACATTCCCATAAATGATTGTCGTGGACAAAGTTATGATATTCTGGTGTACAGAAAAAAATAAAAGAAAAATGTGAATTTGTTATTTTTTCCATGTGTGGCACTCTCACTCAATTTAGTAGGTTTTCAAGCTGTTGAATGCGTATCGGAAGTTGTAACATACTTTGGATTTGTTCAGAAATTGTATAGTTTTTTCTCGGCTTCGACTAAAAGATGGAAAATTATGATATCGTATATAGGCGAAAATAAAGTTCTAAAGCCTATTCCGGATACAAGATGGTCTGCTCGTGCTAATGCTATTACTGCTCTGAAAAATAGTTACACTTACATTTCTTAAGCTTTAACATCAATTGCAAATGACATTGACCAACCAGGAGAAACAAGAAATGAGGCTGAAATTTTAGCACAAAAAATGGAAAAATTAGAGACAGTTCTTCTTACAGAGATATGGGATGACCTTTTAAATACACTGAACAAAACAAATAAAATTTTACAAAATAAAACTATGACCATGGATGTTGCAACAAAACTTTATGCATCTCTGGTTGATTCGAGCAATACGAATCGGCTGCTAAAAAAAGAAACCAAATGCTGAGCACAACGACAAATCTGAAAGAACAAGGATTCGCAGTACACAAATCACATTTTTTGAAGGATCAGCAGAAAATGTACAATTAAACGGCAAAGAAAAGTTTCGTGTAAATACATTTTATCCTATAATTGATACGTTGTGTGCTAATTTAAAAAAACGTATGAATGCATACCAAGAAATAGAAGAAAGATTTAACTTTCTTTCACAGTTAACAACTATTGATTCTGAACTGCTGAGACAAAAATGTAATGAATTTGCAAAATATTATAAAAACGACATAAATGCTTTTGAGTTCGAATCAGAATGCTTTCATTTAAGGCAGTATATCAAAAATTTAAGAAATGAGCCAACGGACTTACCTATTTTAAGTATGCATAAGCACATAAGATCCAATAACCTTGAAGAAACTTTTCCGAACGTCGAAGTTGCTAAGCGCATATTCCTTTGCCTAATGAGTACAAATTGTAGTGGCGAGCGTTCATTTTCGCAACTTAAGAGAATAAAAAACGAATTACGAACGTCTATGTTGCAGGAAAGGTTTTCCAATTTGTCAATTATGTGCATAGAGAGTGATGTTCTACAAAAAATAGACTTTGCCGATATAATAGAAGATTTTGCAGCACAGAAATCACGAAAAAAAAAACATTATCATAAAAAATCAATGCAAACACCGTTTTATTTTCTGATGTCCATTTTTTTAAGTAACTTTCATGCTAATTTCTATATCCATATTTTTATGTGTTATTTATTTAACTTTTTTTTAAATGAAAATAAATACTTTAAAAATAAAACATACGAGTTTTTTTAGTCATTTTTAATATTTAGGGGGCCCCGAATCTCTGGTGTGCCCCGGGGCCCTGACATGCCTTAAGACGGCACTGCCCGTCGGACCATAAGGTAAACTTTAATAATTGTTTAAAGAATACTCAAAACATTGAGTTATTCGTATACTCGTAGATACTGTCGCAACCTTTTTATTATATATTTTACGGTATACATATGTACATAGAAATAAATATATTGACCGTCAAAGCACAAAGGTACTAAATAGTTAAAAAATTTAAATATTAACCATTACTGCAACTTTTCTTAACTACATAAAAAGGGAACTCCCCAATAATGACAATGACAATTTTTTATTCTTGAACATTAATTACAAGTGTGTTAAAAACTGATATTAACAGTCGAAATATAGAGTGAAAAATAAAGTTAAAAGTGAATATTACTTTCGAAGTTGTGTTGAAGTTAAAGTTTAAAGAACAAATTTGAATTATCTTCGTTGTTTGTGGCTAACTAGCAAAAAAAGTTTAAATTCAAGCAAAATTAATACAAAAGGACAAGAAATGTTATATCTTCTTAATTATTACGCGAGACAGATTATCGGTGCCAAATTACCCTCCAATGCGCAAATTTTGCGAGTATTATTCTATATGCGCAAAGTAAAATTAGATTTATGGGCAAGTGCATCTCTTGTGGTAAGAGAAATAGAAAATTTGTGGAATAAGGAGAGAATTCCAACAAGAGCATTCGACAAATGCATTTCAAAAGTGGAAAGTTTACACTGGAATGGAAGAAATTGCAGAAAAATTGTAAGAGCCGAACATTATTGCAAGAAAACCGCGGGAAGGAACTCTCGGAGAAGTTTGACGATCTATTTGATGTTGCTTACGCTAATGCATTAGATATGGTAAATATGGAAGAAGACAAATTATTTTTGATGAATCAAAGAAAAAATGTTGGGCCGTGACCGGGTTTTAGCAAAAAGAGAAGAAATAAAACGTCTTCGCAAAGAGAAAAAGCAAAATTTTAATGAGAAATATTAATCCATTTTGGAAAGTATGTAAGTACATAAATGTGTTATTATCAGGCATGTTGTAAAATGATTCGATATCAGAAATATCAAGAAAGTCGTGAAGTATTTAAAAATAAACAAATATCAGCATTAACTGTTTATTGGGATGGTAAAATTTTGTCATCATTATTTGGTAGAGAAAAAGTCGACTCTTTACCAGTAATAATCTCATTTAAAGGAAATGATCAGTTTCTTAGTATTCCAGCAATTTCTACCGACACGGGAAAGAAACAGGCCACAGCTATTTTCAAATTGCTGAAAGAATGGGATGTAGAAGAACAAGTGCACGCTCTATGCTGCGATACAACAGAATCCAATTTAGGACGTAAACAGGGTGCATGCTTTCATTTGGAGCAAATATTGGAAAAATAACTTGTATTTCCCTTGCCGTCATTATATCCTTGAAATTCTTTTCATGTGTGTTTTTGATGACAGAAATAAAAAAGTCTCTTAAATCTGAAATGGAAGATGTGCATGTATAAAATGTACTAGGCGATATGAAAGATATAGTTGGGCTTGCTTTCAGTACCCTAAAAAAAAGGCAACACCTGACGATTACAAAGAACTTCCCCAGCTGGCTTCAGTTTTCCTTGCAGAGTCGGTTCCAAAGCTTACTTTCCGAATGCCAGGTGCCTTTCACCATGTGCGTTGGCTGTCTAAGGCCATTTATACATTACAAATATTTCTATAACACTTCACTCTAAGTGATTCTGATAACATTAGCTTGGATAAAAGCGCCAGTTGATGCTGAAGCCACTAATTAAGATTTAAATTTCTTAAAAATTTATATTTTTATGGTCTGGTTGATGCAAAAAATATTTACAGAAATAGTATTGTTTCCTACCAGACACTTCCTTTCATTACGTTTGTGTGTTGCCTAATAATGTATTACAAATTTTTTATCAAAGTAAGGTACCTTTCTTTATAGGTTATATATCTGGTCTTAATTTAAATACCTAAATGTAAAAATTATATTTTAATAATTTTTGTGTAACGTTTTAGAAATAAAAGAAAAAAAAAATTCCTTTAATTTTGCGAGAAAACATTTTTTCCCTAATTTTAGGTACCAGCATTTACTTTTGAATAAAATCAGCAATAGCCAACCGATTTTCATGATTTATAGCTTATTTTATTCTCAACATATTAAGCTTTAGTTTTAATTTTCAACTTTAATTTACATAAGTGCTCAACATCTAAAATTTACATTCTGAAAAATTTTTTAAGACTTTTTGAAAAAGAAAATTGCTCTAATTTTACGCGAAAACTATTAAAATTACAAAAAAATAAATAAATAAAAAAATTATTCAGATAATTTATAAGATATTTTGTTTCTAAACGTTTGGTATTACTTGCATTGAAATCAGTCACGTCGTTTTATGACGAAATATATTGACATAACTACCATATTTTGGATGAAAAATTTGTCACGGAAACAACTGAAAACGGATTTGAGTTCAGCGCATCAAAATTATAGAAAAAAATTGTTTTTTTTTTAAATAAAATTTATTCGACATCGGAATAATTAGACCTTGCCTTCTAGAACAATTTAAAATAATGTCTAAGTAATTTATAAAACCATTTTCGAAACATATTTAATGTTTTATATTTTTATGCCAAAATTGTCAAAATTATATAATTGCCAATAGTTCTTTACCGATCTGCCAAATTCGAAAATGGGCATTTTTAAAAAAAGTATCCTAGGAGTGCGAGGGTGTGGCAATAGCATAACCGTTACCGATTTTAAAAGTTGGCCAATATTCGGTTATTCGAATTTTTTAAATTTGAAGTGTCCAAAAAACAGAAAGATAAACTTCAATACGAAATAAACAAAAGACAATTCTTAATAAATTAATACTTAAAAGAAATATGCTAAACTCCAATGTCAGTAATTCAGACTAATATTTGTTTAGCTGCTCCAATTCTTTTGCTCGTATATTTAACTCTATCCTCTTAATGTCTTTATGAGTATGGCTAATAATATACCCTGCTGAAAATATTTATGCTCCACTAAATGTTTAACGTAACGTCGTATCAAACTGCAAACACGCATTACGCAACGATATGTGGCTATAATGCCTTTCATTAAGCGGGAACGTTGTTTTCTTTTGTCATCCAATGGGGAAAGAGCATTTTGATAGAGATCATAGCAACAGGAATAGTCTTCAATATAATTTCCCGTTGTAACTGCAGGAGCACCACCATTGGAGTTAACAGCTTCATAGGGTTTTTTTATGGCCATCACTATACAGTTTCTGCTGTTGACTGTTATGCTGTTGCATGGCCAAATTGGTATATTCCAAATTCTGTTGATTTCTTATAGCCTCAGCCATATTAATTTGGTGAAATTCCGTAGCCATTTCCATTTTCTTTTCTTTAATTTTTATTATTTTATCCAGTCTTTTTAAAACGTCATTGTGGTAAGTTTCCGTTGCACATATATTTTTTTTTAACAAAATTGTTTTTGCTTCCCTCGGCTCTTTTTTGAAGATGAGGAATCGCAGTACACTGCTACAGTCTTTTTTGGAGTATCATCTTGCTCACACGTATCCATTAGCTTTTCGATTAAATCATCACTTTCTTCACATGTAACTGTGGTGTTGTCAGCTATTTTTTGTGTTGCTGATTTTGGGATCCACCTGTAAACCAGCAACAGCAACATCAAGGCCTGCTGCCTCCAAAATTTGTTCATCAGCAACACTTAGCGGTTTTTTGCCAAAAGGACCTCCTCCAGTTTTGTTGATTGAAGATTTATTGTACCTACCGAAAATTACAAAAGTTTTTATCTGCAGCATGTTAATGTGGAAAACAATTAATAATTTACCTTGCGCCAAGTTTTTACATCTTTTAGCGGTGGACCGGAGGCATTTAAATTATTAGTTGAAGTTTCCCAAAGTCTGTTATCAGTAGCTTTTCCTTGGCATGTATTCGGTAAAACGCCTTTGGCCAAATTGCTGTGCTCAGACATAATCTCAGCAAGAATTTGGTTTTGACTGAAATTTATTTTTGTTATATTCGACCTAACATTTAATATTAATTACTTAATTCGTATAAAACTTATCAAAGACTTAACTTACATTTTCTTGTTGTTTGCGTGTGCCGAAATAAATAAAATGTGGTTGATTTTAAAAAACTGTTGTGGCACTTGTAAAGCGTTTAAACAAGAATAATTATTTTTTACTTTTTAACAAAAACAATAAACCGTTAAGTTACTCGTTAGAGTTTGTGTAAAAACTCCTTTACAAAGGTGCAAAAAAGGGAGCAATACAAAAAAGTGCGAAAATCTATACGAATAATTAATTAATATAACAATTAAACTCTTAAATAAACACTTGTTATCCAACGAACTATTTAAAAATAAAATTTCGACACCAAATTTGGTATCGAATAAAACTCGCACGGTTACACTCGTTATCGAGTGCCATCATAAGAAATTTAGATATAACTTACTCGATAGCGAGTGCGAGAATCCCAAAATTAAAAAAAAATCCAACTGCGAGTAAATTTCGCACGGTATCGACTGCGAGAATTAGCCCCCATGTGTGCGAAGGTTGGGCAATGTCGATTTCTAGGATTATTAAATTAAGGGTTCAGCGATTCCTGTCCACTTTACCGCATGTCCATAACCAACACCGATTTTGAGATACAGAGTCCTGAAATCGACATATTTTCAAAAACAATATTTAACCTTTTTAAAACGTTTGAGTTCGTTTATATTGCGTTAAAATAAAATAAAACTCTATTTTTATTTTAGTTGTTTTACAATCTGTCTCTTTCTTTATAAATTCCACTGTACTGTACTTCAATACACCAAATTCGTTTTTAAAACACTTTTTATTTGCGCCTTAAACAGACTTTACTTCTTGACAGCCAGTTCATAGCTAACTAACTCACCAGCCGCAATTTCTCGCTTTTATAGTATTTTATCTTAATTTAGAATGTTCTAGAACGGACATGAATCCTCGATTTTTTGCCGTTAATTCAAATATTCTAAAATAACACATAACGTAACCGATCCATGCATTTGGTAGCACTCTTAATTAGTGTAGATAATTTTAGAAGTTTTTAAGCTTTGACACAAGCCACTAACTAAGAGCTCATAATAAGCTCTGGCGTGGTGAATTTTGTCTTAAGCATTTTTATTTTCAAAACAATATCTACTTTACTGTTTTTTATTTAACACATAATTTTAGTTCGTTTAGGATTTTTACCCAATCTCGAGATACGAAGGTGAGATTTTAAAGGTGTTTCAAAAATTTCTCTCAAAAAAATAGTATCATTCGCCAGGAATGTTTTTTTTTTTGTTTTTATTAATTAATGTAAAAAACAATTTTTGAATATATTGCCTTATAAAACATTCATAAGCTTAATTGATTGACATTTGGATTGCACATAAGAAAACACACTAATTTTTATACATACACTAGAGTAAACCTTCCCGCGTTTCTGGAAGCCTTTGTGTGTTATAGCGATATTTCTCATAAGAAAGATGTAAAGAAATGCATTAAAGCTAATGATTTGTTTTGACTACAATGTCATTTAGTCCAAGTTCAGAAACTGCCATTCTAACCGTTCTTTATATATACAAGGAAGGTGTATGGAAGGTGCCACAGCCACTTATCCAATTTCGCCCGATTTTTAAGTATTGTTTTACATTTACCGCAAAGTTATTTGGGCCAAATTTAGAAACTCTTACTATTACCGTTCTCTAGATATAAAAATCAATATTTACTTTGTATGGAAGGTGCCACACCCACTTGTTCAATTTTGCCAATATTTTGACTAATGAAGTGGATTGGCTATGAAGTTGTTTAGACCCAAGACAGAATCTTCCACTACTACCGTTCCAGAGATATACAAAAACCAATATATACTTTGTATGGGAGGTGCCACTTCTACTTATCCAATTCTGCCCACTTTTTAATTTTGACCACAAAGTTATTTTGGGCGTGGCACCGCCCAGTTGGAAACAAATCATCATTGAAAGTACACCTTTCCAACGCATGTATTGGTTTGTAAATCGGCTTAGTGGTTCTCGAGTTATAAAATGACAAACATAGGAAAACTTATTTTTATATATCGCACTTGGTCAACAAGAGGGTATCAACTCAAAATTTTAAAATTTTCTGTAGAGGTGAAAAACTGTTTGTGGTTACATTTTAAGAGAATTTGATAATCCGAATACATTATAGTAAAAAAAAACTAATACTTTTTTTTATGAAAATAGCAAATAATACCTTTTTGGTGATATAAGGGTGTCACTAAACCATTACAATTATAGTCTCAAATGTGGTTTTCGAGATGAAAGAGCAATCGGAATGGGTTCAAATTTTTACAGTAGATAGATATTGATGTTGTTACTTGATTTCTTGCAAAAAGTGAAATTTAAAATATTTTGAGTTAATACCCTCTTATTGATCAAGTGCTATATATATGTAGATATGTACATATGTATGTAATTGGAGGAACATTAAATTGTATTACATTATTTTAATTTTCGTTTTTTATTGTTTTAACAACAAATTATTATAAGTCTACACAGTTCGTTACTTTATTTTGAAGCATTCACTCGTCTCTGAGATAGTGTCGGATTATTACAAGTAAAGATTAAAAATAAATAAATAAATTATTTAATTAGTTGTGTTGTTGCAATTTGTTTGGTGTTCTTATTGAACTCTCGTGTTTTTGGCAAAAACTGCAACATACCTGCAGAGTTGATCACCTGCTATGGCCCCGGGGGCCAAATTAAATAATATAGACTTAAAAAAGTCAAACCTAAAGCATCAGAAAAGAACCAAATCAATTCCATTAGGTGTTTTTGCAAACTTACCTTCATCTAATAATCGGTTTAGTGCCCTTGCTAATCTAGATGATATGGAATTAGAATCGGAATCGAATTTAATTGATAAGAAAATAGTGAAACCTCCGCCTTTGGTGGTTGATGATTAGGTTCCACTTCAAGACTTACGTGTTTTGCTGGGAAAAGAACACATATTTAAACGTACATCCTTTGGAACAAAAGTTTTTCCTCAAAGCAGTGAAAATTATGAAAAATGTAAGGATATAATATTGAAAAATAAGGTTGAGTTTCATTCCTTTAGTTCCAAGGAAAATCGGTTATACTCTGTATTTCTACAGGGTCTACCCAAATTAAGCATTGAGGATATTAAGAAGGATATTCAGGAATATAACTTAATACCTGAGGCAGTTCGGAGGTAAATACAAAATTTAGTTCAGTCAATAATGCAGTGTATAAGGTACAATTTGTTAGAAAAAATTTTAACCAAAAATCATTAAATAATATAACCTCAATATGTAATATAATAGTTTCATGGAAAAAATATAAACCAAGAAAGGGAAATAATCCAACACAATGTTGGAACTGCTTGATGTATGGTCACGGAGGCATACATTGTAATCGACTTCTTGCTTGTATGATATGTGCCGGTCAGCATCACACAAACGATTGCACACTACGGAATCAAAACAAAATTCCAGCTGTGTTTTCATGTTTTAATTGTAAAAAGCACGGTAAAGAAAGAACCAATCACTCTGCAAATGACATTACTTGCCCTTTGCATTCTCTTTATCTTGAAACAAGAGCAAAAGCTACTAGAAAACACCCACAAATTCGCAACAACAAGTCAAATTCTTCGCAGTACACAAAAACCGGTTTATCATCGACAAATTTCAACTACAATAACAATGCATATCATAACACGATGTCATATGCTGATTGTGTGAGAGCTGGAAATGATCTATTTAACATTGATGAGCTAGCTATTTATTATCTTCACAACAGCATTGAATGACCTACAAAAATGTTCAACAAAAACTCAGCAAATACAAGTTGTAATGTCAATGGTTAAGTATGCCTATGACCTTCAATAACTTTAATGATATAAAAATTCTCCTTGGAATGCGAATGGCATTACTACTATTTCTCATTTAATACAATTTGAAATCCTACTTGAGAGAGAAAATATTTTAATTGCATCTTTAAACGAAACTTATTTAAAAGAGCACCATAAAACATATTTTAAAAATTATTTTATTTATCGTAACGATAGACAAGGTGCGAGAGAAGGAGGAGTAGCTTTAATAGTTCGCAGAACTGTCCAACATAAAGTACTTCCAATCATAAATACATTAGGTATAGAAAATCTTGCTATTAAAACAAAAATTAACAATAAAAATGTTATTATTATTACCGGATATTCTCCAAAATATAGTAAGGATTTTGGTAATGATATTATAAAATTAACTTCACTGCGCAAAGATTTTATTTTGTTAGGTGATTTAAATGCTAAACATTCCGCTTGGCATTGTAACTCTCACAACTCCGCTGGGAACGTTTTATTTAGATTTCACCAATCAAACAACTTTTTTATTTATCATCCAAACTGCCCGACATTTTATCCGGCACAAAGAAACAGAGACGCATCAATTATTTATTTGGTGTTAAGCAATAGCACATTTAATATAAACCTAGAGATTCCATCAGATCATAGACCGATTGTTTGTAAAATTGAGAACGCAATGTTGCACGAAACAGAAGTTGAAAGATTCAACTATAAATTAACAAACTAGACAAATTTTCGCAACATAATTAATAATAGAATAACCACAAATCGCGATAGTTACTCCTCTAAAGCTATAATAGATTCTGAAATTACTAAATTTATTGAAATCATTTTACAAGCTCGAAATCTTTGCACCCCCGTATTTCGTTCTTATGGAAAAAACTACTTGCCTGTGAGTATCATAAGTCTAATAAGGACAAGGAGAATATTTAAAGGAAGAAGTCAACGTACACCGATCGCTAGGGAGCAGAAGTTTTACGACCAATCTGTAAAACTTCTTTCCAAAATGATTAACGAACAAATTTATACATTTCGTAATGAAGTATGGAACAAATTATTATCAAAGATGAAACCAGGCGACAAATCATTTTGGAAAGTAAGCAAATGCCTAGGAGGTAAACAAAACAGTAAAATTCCGTACTTTATGCAAGGAAATACGAAAATTATTACCGATCCAGAAAAAGCAAAGATACTTTCCGATATGTTCTCTATATCTAATGAGCTTACATCCTCTTATAAGCACTCTATTGATAAGAAAGTTAATTCAAGAGCCAATAGATTTAAGTCGCTTGAGGCTTTTGGTGAAAATTTGCCATTGATTTCATTAAATGAAATACATTCTTTAATCGCAACCCTAAAGCCATCAAAGTCACCCGGGCTAGATGATGTACCTAATGTTTTAATAAAATATTTGCCTTCTAAAGCTGTGCGATTATTAATGAATATTTATAACAGCTGTTTAAAACTTAATTATTTCCCCATCCCCATTTTAAAATTTCGAAAGTTATTGGAATTCCCAAGACAAACAAAAGCAGAAATAATCCAAGTAACTATAGACCTATAAGCTTATTGAGCAACTTGGGAAAACTGTATGAAAAAATAATTCACGCTCGAATATGGGAGGCTATAGCAAATACATCTGTAATAGCCAGCGAACAATTTGGTTTCAAAAAACAACATAGTGCAGTACACCAAATTAAACGTATAACAAACATGATTAAAGTAAATAAGCGAAAAAGGAAGTCGACTGGTTTAATAATTTTGGATGTAGAAAAAGCTTTTGATACAGTTTAGCACAACGGTATTATATACAAATTGTTGCAGATAATGTAGTAATATTCCTAAGTACTTATGCAAGATAATTGCAGACTTCCTCAGTAATAGGGCATTTGTTGTTGCAGTTAATGATGCATTATCCTCTCCGAAATTGATTCCCGCTGGTTTACCACAAGGCTCAATACTACCACCTTTACTGTACTCCATCTATACCTCTGATTTTAAACAACCACAGTTCGTTAAAGTAGCATATTATGCAGACGATATAGTCTTTTAACCTCTAGTAAGCTTACGAAAGCACTTTTAAAGAAAATAGAAAAAGCCTTTGCAGTCTGCGTTAAATATTTCACTAAATGGAAAATTAAAATTAACACAAACAAAACTCAAGCTATTATATTCCCGTATAAAAAGTCTTCAAAACGATTACCAAGCCGACAGTTGATTTTTAATAACGAAACTGTACCAATTCAGAGCAATGTTAAGTATCTAGGCATGTATTTAGATAGAAAACTAAACTTCTCAAAACAAATTGAGGAAATCTGTAAAAAATCCCTCAAAACCACAAGGGCATTATGGCCACTGCTAAATAAACGTTCATGTCTAAACCTTAAAAATAAAAATCTTTTATATAAAAGTGTTATTAGACCAACTTTGACATATGCTTGCCCGATTTGGTATAAAGCTGCAAAAACACATGTAAAAAAATTGCAAATTATTCAAGATAAATGCCTTAAAATTATAAATAAAAAACATTTGAGATACTCGACGCAACTTCTTCATATGGAAACTAGATATGAGTACATCGTCGAATATATTAAAATATTAAATAACAAATATTTTGAAAGTGTAGAAAATTCCTCTTATCGCTTGATAAGGGAATGTAGAGAATTGGCGTAATTGCATCCTAGAGATAAAATCACCAGTTGAAAATATTTGTATACTTGTATTATAATCAAATAATACAAATGTATACCTATTAAATTTTCAAGTTTGAGTTTTCTTTTTATATCATATAAAGGTTTTTCCTATTTTCCCTTTAAATAAAATTATATTGCATATAAAATTAATTTAATAAGGCTTTTGTGTATAAATTTAATTCGTTGTAATATCTACAGATAAAATCTCGAAATAAGTGAATTGTATATATATAAACATTGAAAGTAAATAAAGATGAAATTAACTAAAACTAATTATAAGCCTACAAAAATTTAACTTGAACGCTTTGATAAAATTTTTTTCCAATATTTAATTAATTATATATTTTTTTCTCTCACTAAGAAAATGCTATAAATACCTTATAAAGATTTTCTATTTGAGTTTTTCTTTAAATCATATTCTCAATAAATTTTTGATTAACTTCGCTTTTTTCTTATTATTCAAAGCATTTACTTTGGTTTTGCGCCTATGGGGCTTGTAGCAGATAAAAAAGTCGCCTTAAGTGCTTTTAAGACATATTTATCAGAAAAAATATACCCATAATACATACTCGCGTAATCCTACTTTTAGATTATTTTTTTAAATCTTCTTGTGAAAAGCAGTCTTTTATTTTATAAACAAAAATATTCTCATTTCAAACTTAATTGAAAAGTTTTTAAAGGAAAGGGAAGTTGAAGGGGTTGTTAAATATAAATTAAATATTTGGTTTCAGCAGAATAAACGGAAGAAAATATTTAATTCCTAATGAGCTAAATAGCTAAAAATATTATAAAACGTTATTAAATCTGCTGTTATGAGGTTTGTGGTGCAAAATCTATAATAGAATGGTGTTTAATCATTGAATCTCTGTTGTGACGCAAATACTTAAGTTCAAATGATTTATTCTAATGTACATATTTGGCTAAGATTGTAAGCTTAGACTACATACACACATATACGAGTATTACGGAACTTTTACGTTAGGACTGAAATTCGTCAGCAATATCCTTTTACTAACGTGTCTTTCAATAGGGACTTCCGCACTGTAATAGCGGCCATATTGTTGCAGTTTGTCTTGCAAATAACCAGTGAAGAATATAGCGTTCAACAACGTGCGAAAAGGATGAAAATGGTTTTATTGAACCCGAAAATACGAATAAAAAACCATAATTCCTAGAAATTACAATAATTTCTTGTTTTTTAAAACACTTATTTTCCAGCAAGGATATCAGGTAAAGATCTTTTTTTGAGAGTAGCGTGATATGAATTTTATCCGAAGCGAAGCCACGGCTAACATAAACCAACGGCATCCCACTTGGAACAAAGTTGATTTGCAATCGATTATATTTTTAGAGTCATTGAAAGGAGTTTTACAGTTTAACTCCGGTTTCGAAAGGCAGATGCGTTAGCTAGAGAAGTTTTTTTATAACTTTAATATTCATAACCAATTGCTAGCAAGTGTTATGTAGTAATAGGGCTGCTAAAATGTTGTCAGGTGGTCTTAACATACCACAGCAGATATCAAATGTACCAAGCACTCTTTGTTTTATTTAAACTTAAGAAAGGAAGCGCTTAATTAAGGACCATTTACATATATGTTTCTGAAACATAGACATCAAATTCCGTCAAAGCTAACATGCCAAAAAATACACTTTAAATGACAAAATTTATAATCTATTAAAAAATTCTGCTTATCATCGATTTTTAGAGACACATTTTAAACAAAATATATTGCTCCTCATAAAAAACTCATTCTAGAAAAAATACGCAAAAGTCCTTGAAAGTATTTAAAATTAAATTATATAGGGACCGCCAAATAAATTTTTTTTTTGAAAATGGTATAAAAAAAACTACTAAATATTTTCTCAAATTTCTTTTTTTATTTGAAACTACAATCCTTCCGGTTAATGATGGAAAATAATTTCATTCAAATGGCTGCCTCGGCTGGACATGCAGTAGCCTACACGATCGGTCCAATTTTTAAGCACATTATCGATTGTGTGCAGCTGTATTTCATTAATGGCTTCACGAATATTGTCTTTTAAAGCGTCAATTGTCTCTGGCTTGTTGGCGTAACACTTATCTTTGACGGCACCCCACAAATAATAGTCCAACGGTGTCAAATCGCAGCTCCGAGGTGGCCAAACGATATTAGCTTTGCGGCTGATAATGCGATCTTCAAAAACAAGGCGCAAAACATCGAGTGTAGCTTCGGCTGTGTGGCACGTAGCGCCGTCCTGTTGAAACCAAATGTTGCTAATATCCTCCTCTTCAATTTTTGTGAACAAAAATTCGTTCAACATGGCCCGATAACGATCGCCATTGACTGTAAGGGGCACTCCTTGCTCATTTTCTAAGAAAAATGGGCCAATTATGCCTCTGGACCAAAATCCGTACAAAACAGTAACTCGTCTTGGGTGTATCGGCTTTTCAATGTATGCGTGCGGGTTTTCTATGCCCCAAATACGACAGTTTTGCTTGTTTACATACCCGCCAAGATCAAAATGTGCTTCATCTGAAGAGATGATTTTTTGGCAAAATCGGCATCTTCTGTAAGTCGATCGCAGGCCCAGATTTCCAGCGTTGTTCAAGCGTATACACTACCATATTCGTTCAGCGGAAGATAGTTGAAAAAAAAAACTGTAGATGGCGGACCGATTATATGTTTGCGGTTATTAAATTCCATCGAAAAGCCGTCAGTCAGTCACATATAAAATCTTCAAATATGTACATACATTTTATGATAAAATTATTTAAATTGTCTGCCTCTAACACAAAAACAGAAATGTTTGAAAATTACGTAGCGTAGCGAAGCTGATAACAAAACAAAATATATTTGCTAATGTCTTATCCTTAAAGGACACTTTAACATTGCTTTTAGGTTTCCGCCTCAGATTTTTGTCATGGCATTTTGCAGCAATGACTGTGACTATAAGGATTCAAAATAAAGTCAAGATGAAAGTCAGAATAGTGATTGCATAATCGACCATTTTTAAAAAAAATTCAAAAAAGAAATTGAAGGAGTTCAAGGAATTTTACGTACTACGCTGCATATAAAATAGGTAAAGTTTAAAGTTTGAGGCCATAAATAAAAAATAAAAATTAAATAGAAAAATACAGTAGAATCTCGAAAAAATTAACCGAAGTGCACCAATGGCAATCATTTGTTAACTTCTCTAAGCACTTTTAAAAATTGAATAAAGAAAGAAAAAAGTAATAATAAACTTCCATGTTTTTGATAAAGCCTGTTAAATTTTTATTTATTGATTTAGTTTTTGTCGTTACAAAAAAGAAAATTATATTTAATTTGTACTGGCTGTTTTAAAGTTCAGTTACCGTTCAATATTTTCAAGCTTAAGAAATATTAATTTGTACGAAGTGGCTTAAAGAAGCAGTCGAGACTTGTTTGGCTTTTTTTCTTTTACGTAATAGGCCACCTAACATTTTCGTGTGGATAATTAAGAGATTTGCAAGAGTTGAAAAATTTCTCTGAATTCATCCATAACTTTTTCTAATTTACATAGTCTAATGGGTTTTTAAATCCCTTGAAGCAACGTGGGTTTTCAGATTTACCAACGGCCAATGGTATTAGATTGTGCGAAGCACACAACAAAAAAGTTATTCTTTCCTTTTACATTTTTTTGGCCCGTTTTGCAGCAACAAATACTTTGTCGGGTAGAAACCGATAAAATAGTCCAGATTTATCCGCGTAATAAAGTGGCGTGGCAGAGATGTTCATTTCTTTAATTTTTGCTCGTTAATTATGAATGATGGGTGTAACAACCGACGTTATACATGAAAGGATTTCTCCACATATTTAAAGATAATGAATAACGGTCTCCTCTTTGAATTTGCTAGCCATCCAGCAATGGCATCAAATTTCTTTCCAGGTTGCATTATGGCGAAATCGTAATCAGTTGTAAATTTTAATATTGGAACAGTTACTGCAAAATTACGCTGTCGTTGGTTCAAGAACCATTTGTGAGTTATTTTCTTATGTGGTTTTTCATATGTGTTCGTCACAGACTTTAAGATTTCATGACGTTTTTTCTTTACTTCTGAGATGGCTACTTCAAATGCACCATAATCTAATGCCAATCGATTTTTTTGAATAACTTGATCAATCCGTTTTAAATTCTCTTTGAAATTTTTAAATAAAAAATATACGACTCACAAACTCAACGCTAACAACTAAACTCAAAATGGGAAATGAAGTTCGGGGAATACCATAATTCAACAAACAAAATTATAATAATTATAATATTTTAAACGTATAAAAATTTCCGTATTTATGAACTGAAAAATTGTGCTTAAAAAAATCATACACTCAGAAAAGTTAACTGAAAGGCCAACATTTTAGAGTTTCACGGTTTATCTTTTACTCAAGCAAATTTTTCGAGATTCTACTGCACTGCCATTTATCCTAGTATTAAAGCTTTTTCTAATTTGTTTACGATTGGATGTAACGAACATAGACCAGCCTGAAACCAACTCGAAAGGATAAAACTAATTATCTGTCAAAACAGACATGAGCTTAGTGTTACCATTCACGAAATAAGCACTAGTTGCCAAAAAAAAAAAACGTTTTTTGTTTATATATATATAACTTTTTTGTTTATAACCAACTCGATATGTTGATAAAATAGCGTTTTTTCAACTAGCTTATTTCGTCAATGGTAACACTTAGTTCATGTCTGATTTGACAGATAATTAGTTTTATCCTTCCGCTGAACGATTATGGTTGTGTATACGCTTGAACAACGCTGGGATATATTACGACATTACTTTGAAAATCATGGTAATATTGCGGAATCAAAAATCATCTTTTCAGATGGTATGTAAACAAGCAAAATTGTCGCATTTGGGGCACAGAAAACCCGCACGCATTCATTGAAAAGCCGATACACCCAAGACGAGTCACTGTTTGGTGCGGATTTTGGGCCATTCTTCTTAGAAAATGAGCAAGGAGTGGCCCTTACAGTCAATGGCGATCGTTATCTGGCCATGTTGAACGAATTTTTGTTCACAAAAATTGAAGAGGAGGATATTAGCAACATTTGGTTTCAACAGGACATGCCACACGGCCGAAAGTACACTCGATGTTTTGCGCCATGTTTTTGAAGATCGCATTATGAGCCGCAGAGCTGATATCGTTTGGCCACCTCGGAGCTGCAATTTGACACCGTTGAACTGTTATATGTGGGGTGCAGTCAAAGATAAGTGTTACGCCAACAAGCGAGAGACAATTGACGCCTTAAAGGACAATATTTGTAAAGCCATTGGGGAAATACAGCTGCACACAATCGATAATTAAAAATTGGACCGATCGTGTAGGCTACTGCATGGCCAGCCGAGGCAGCCATTTGAATGAAATTATTTTCCATTATTAACTGGAAGGATTGTACTTTCAAATAAAAAAAGAAATTTGAGAAAATATTCAGTAGTTTTTTTTTATAGCATTTTAAAAAAAAAAAATTATTTGGCGGACCCTTTATATATATATATATATATATATATATATATATATATATGTAAATATATGTATTTTTTCGAAATGGAAATTTTTTTACACTAAATATGGAAATAATGTCACTTAAATGACGCCAATTTTCAGCTTCGCAGTAATGGGTTCGTTTAAGAGCATTTTTCATAAAACCGTTCAAAATTTGTTGCTATAGCGCTCGAATTTCTGGACTTGTTCACATATACTTACTCCTTTAATAACCCGCCTGACGTCAGTCGGGTGCTGACAAATGTTGCGAACGCGCTGGCCGACTTATTTCTGAATATCTTGATATTATGATATTCGCTCTCCACAAATTTGAATTAAAAGTATGATTGTGTCATAGACAGTGTGGGCAGTGGTTCCATCCTGCTGAAACCACATCACATATCTATTTTCAAGATCAGACCATAAAAAATGTTCTATCATAAACTGAAACCGCTCTCCATTAACGGTTGCGGCACTTCCATCTTCATTTTCGAAGAAGTAAGATCCAATGATATTTTCAAATGTAATCCCACACCATACAGTGCCCCTAATGGGGTGCATTTGGCGTTGATAAACGGTTTTTGAATTTTCAGAATGCTAGAACCTACAATTGTGCTAATTAACAAAGCCATTAAAATGTTAATAAGCTTTATCGCTTGTAATCAGATTTTCAATAAAGTTGATTTCATTTCTGGCCAACTGTTGAAATTTAACTGCAAAATTTAGACGTTGTCGATGTCTTATATGGAAATAACAGAAAAACTTTTTTTTTAAACTCGCCGCAGCGACGTACGAGCTATTTCTAGCTGAGTAGAACGCCTTCTGGCAGAGTTGCCACAACTTCGAATATCTTGTAACCAAATTTCAATAAAAAAGTAACCAAAAATAACCAGTATTTTAAATCATAATTTGAATACAAAAAACATTAAAATATCATTTTATATATGAAATTTATAGTAGTATTGACTGAATATAGACTGAGCAAAACAATAGCGTTGAAGTGAAATATGTCTGATATTTAATCTCACTTAGCTACTGAACGAAATAGTATAAACAGCGAAGTTTTATTGCTTTGATTGCTTGTCAAAAATTATCCTCAATTTGTTCCACCGATCTCAACGTGCGAGAGATTATTTATGCAGTTCAGAAGTAATGATTTTGACATGAAAAAGGAAGACATCCCAGGTCAGGCAAAATGTTCGGTGATGATGAATTGAGGGCTTTACTCTATGAAGATTATTTTTAAACTCAAAAAGCTATTCAAGATGGAAAAAATTGTAGCGGCATCAAATCACTACAGGCGATGAAAAATAGATCTAACACTCGGCCAAATGTTCAAAGATCAGTTGAAACCATTTAGAAAATAGTTCAGCCAAACTTTGCCCGTCAGACTACTATTTGTTTCGATCGGAGTACCTTTAGAAATTGGCTTGATTCGTTGTTGGCCTCAACAAATTTGCAGTAAAATTGGTCTACCGAGTCGTCGCATATCTCTTATGGTGCCATGTTCATAAGCTAAAATTTAAAATAATTGATCGCTGATTTAAATAGTTCTATTATTGTGGTACTTTGTTCACATGTTCTCTCTAGGTGTTATATTAATCTAAAAAAAAAAATAAAAATAAAATATATAAACCAAAAAGTTATAAAATTTTTAAGCCCTATGGTGACTTGCCACATCCTGCATTACATGATATCAATTTTTTTTTACAAATATGAATAAAATTGATTCGGGCTAGATGTGATTGCAACAGGAGGGCGCTACGTGCTATACGGCGACCGCAACCATCGACTTTTTGAAATCGAACTTTGGGAAGAAGTTTGTATCGAGAATGGACATAACAATTGGCCTCAAAACTCGTGCGATATTTCCTGTGGTGGCCATGCAAATGCACTAGTTCATGCTGCTAAACACGCAACAATTGACACCTCGAAGGCTAACGTTGTTCGTGTTTTCGTGATATACGGCCAGCAATACTCGAAAAAGTAGGCCAAAATAGGACATGCTATTTTCAAACGTTAGTGCATGTATTGAATTTTGAATAAATTTTATACATATATAAAAAAAAAATTCGATTAATATATGCAGCCTGGCCTACGATGTCAAACGTTATCGTTTCGAATGACAAACAGGGGCATTTTAATAACAATTTTTTAAAGTAATAACCAAATTCAATATAATAAATTTTTAAGGCTGTACGAAGACGGATTTTTGATACTGTATTTAAATTTGTTTACACTTTTTACCGTTAAGTTACATTTTTCATTCAAAAATTTCTACATTTAAACGCTTTTTTTTGTATATTGGCGATTTATTTGTGGAATTACTATATAACAATCTATTTGAATTACGTTTATAACGTAAAGCCACTGCTTCTAAAGAAAATGAGTGACTGCCTTTCGTTCGAATAAATTTTCTTTCGACATCGTGGGCCAATGTGTTAATTTATTTTTTTTTTGTACAATTTATATTTCTATCGATCTTTAAAATACCCTATATTAACCGAGCGCAATAAAATTTTTTGGGGTGACAAGTGAGAGATTGTATTGCGTGTATAATATAAAAATGTAGGATATTGAAAATGTTAGGCTTTTGCTTTTAACATTGTTTTAGTTTTTAGTTTCTATCTGGGTAATATCATGGTAGAATATTACGGCTTCGTGTCACATATTCCCAGCGTTTTTATTTGCATTAAACTAGTGGGTTGTGTTCGGTACAGGTCAACTGAATTCGTCCTGTCAGATTTCAAGAGCTCATAATAAATGTGGACATTCGAGTCCCACTAATGAAAGATACCGCGATAAATAATAGGCTTTGGCGATCCTTCGGCTAGTTAACAGGATGTCACATATGATTTCTTATGCCTCACGATATCATATTTGATCCAAATATAATTTTTTTTATGGCTTTTTTAACGTGTTCAACTCGTGTGGTTCTCAATTTTCTTGCTTTTAGATGAATTCTGCTGCTGGTACCTCCAATTCATCACATTTGTTCTTACTTGGCTGACCTGGTACATATTGAGGAAAAGCTTCATTGAGCAGTCGAGGGTGAGTATGGGGAAAATTTCCGTCATAATTCCTCCATTTTCCAAAATGAGAAATAGTCAAATTTATGCCAAGGAGATTGGATGATGTCATTATATCCAATTTTGGCACAATATAATAATAGTTTATTAGCCTGCTTAAAAAAATATTAGTAATATTAGTTTGGACACTATACTTACACATTTCGTTCGAAAGAATAGAGTTTCGTAATTATAAGATCAAAATATGTGGTTTTCCTGCATTATTTACCTCTTGTTTGAAGAAAAAAATCACAAAAATACATATGTACCGTTATATAATTTTTTGGTATTTTGTTTTTGTTTTTTGCTTACAAATTATTTAAAACTTAGACATGAGTCCGAATTTTGACGTTAAGGTCAATAAGTTCCCTAAATAAGATTGAAAATGAAGCATGACAAAGTGCTACCGGAGGTTGAAAAGGATAATTTCAAGAATACAAAAATTATAGGCTATTCGATCGTATTTATAATTTGTTACGAAAATCAACCACTGCCGTTTGTTACATTGCTAAAAAAATTAACAAAGATACACAAATAACTACGTACTAAAAAAAAAACAACAGGCAGAAAATAAAATAAGTAACAGACAATAACAAGCAACAACAAATAACAACGGCTGAAAAAGTAGATGTTTACATTCGCATGGCTACATAAGAACTAAATAGAAGACAAAGGAAAGAAATAGAATCTACTTAAAATATCGAGAGGTTCGAGAGCTTTCGAAGTGTTATATACTCAGCCATATAAAAAGCAGATCGATGCGGCGACCAGTTTTGAAGAAAAGTTAACGCAGCGAACGTGTCGGATTGGCTTAGTGTGGTTAAACTCTGGTTGAAGAAGGATTAAGTTGTAATCGAGCCTAAGTTATAACTACGATCGAGTTAGAAGATCTTGAGTAGAAAGATCTGTCGATTAAATGTTGTTGTTTACCAAGTGGTGAACAGAGAGTGTAAAATTATTATTGCTTGTTAAAAGGTTACAAGCAGCGGTGCACAAAACTGTCTTAATAAAGGATTTTAATTAAAAGCAAACACTAGATTTATTTTATTTTAATTGCGATCTACGAACTTCTTTATATATACACGTTTTTAAAAAGGTAAAAATGTAACAATATATTAAAGACTACAATAAAATGCGTTGTAAATGATTCTGAAACGTAAGCCCTTTAAAGAAAGGTGAAGTCAATACCAAGGTTTTATGGATATTGGCGTTTTGTAGATCCATTGGTTCGCGAGTTATTGACGTCAGAGCAGAGGTGCGCAAAAAGAGAGAAACACTTAAAATTATAAATACACTGAAGTTACAACGCTGTAAAAAATTGGTGTTCATACAAAGTATAAACATGCATAAATTTATGTAGCATATTATTTACACTTCTCGGTGTAGAAATCAAATCTTAAAATTAAAAAAAAAACATGCGCTGCACCCCTCCTTCGTTGACGACTAACAAGCCACTAAAACATTTTTGTGTCTCACACACATATTTTTGTCACAGTTATGGTTGCCGTTTGAATTAATGAAAACAAAGCGTATGAATTTTTCTTATACAAGTTTTTTTTTTACCATTGTTAGTTCATTCCAATTTCTTACGTCTTTTAAAGAAAAATAAAACAAAAACAATTTTTTAGGAATTGTAAAAGCAATATCAATAAATACTGTATGATATTTCAATTGAAAAATTATGTAATAAAGGTTAGCGATACAGTTTATTTTGGCACATTTTAGGAAAATTTTTGATGGGATATTTTTTTCTTTTAGCGACCCTGGTTGTAATATTCACAAAGAGAATAAATACACAGTCAAAAAACTTCGTAATCTGAACAATATGGATGAGTGTCACTGCGTTAGAGTGAATTGCTTTGTATTGCATAAGATTTATTTGAAAACGAAATTTGTTACAGCATTTAAACTTTTTGAGAGTTAGATAATATTTTCAAAACTGTGTATATAAAAACCATATGCAGAAAACTTTCAGTTGGTGTGTGGCGCTCATATAAAATTTGTATTTATATGTCTATATCTTTAAAACGGTAATAGTAAGAGTATCTAAATTTGGCCCAGGTAACTTTATGGTTAATATCATCAGTGAAAAATTCGGTCGCATTGGATAAATGGATGCTACTCCATACAAATTAAATATTAATTTTTGTATATCTTTGGAATGGTAATCGTGGATGGCTTTGAATTTGATCTAAATAACTTAGTGTTTAATACACATCATCAACCCAAATATGGTCGATATTGAATAAGTGGGTGTGGCATCTCCGATACAAATTAAATATTGATTTTTGTATATCTGGGGAAATATTAAAATGGAAGATTCAAAGAATGGCTCTTGCAAATAAAAATACGTTTTTGGGTAATATTGTAAAGAATACGTCTAAATCCTTTAAAAAACGCCACAAAAAAGTTTTCTAAGAATAGTGTTAAAAGAATATCTTCCTCTCTAATTAAGCGAAAAGTGCAAAACCAAGTGCATGCAGATCATTGTCTTTCTTCCATTCCAGTGTTAGAATATCATACCTTTTCTACTGTTTTCTTGAAAGGACTTTACAATGAACAAATGTGTAGAGTTTTGTTTTATTTGATTAATATTTAAGTTTTTATAGGAACTTTTCTGCTCAACTTCAAAACATACATTAGTTTTGCACTCTACTGTATGTATAAAAAATTTTACACCTCGGCATTATTTTTTTCATCCTCGCTACTATTTTCGAATCTTTGAAAATTAAATTTTTCAAAAATATTGTTTTCATTTAAGCACAATAAAAACATTTTTCCTGTAGTGATGTACATAAAATTAAAACAAATACACAAAGCTCGTTATTCGGGTATTTATTATTTCACTTATAAAATTAACGTCTAAATATCATAGGATTTGAATAGTTTTTGCAATAAATATGTAAAACATTAAATAAAATAAAATATGAAAAGGTAATGAAAACTGAAACAGCTTTTTTAAAAAAAATATGATTTTGTATTAAATTAATAAAAATAAATATGTTTTGGTTCGACTACTTGTATATGTGGCACTCGTTTTTTTTGTATCGCTGACACAAAAAAATCATGGTATTGCCAGCACGAAAACTGAAAATGAAGTAAAATAATCATTAGGTTATGTAGGGTTTATGTATACATTTTTTACAAATGCTTGTTAAGCTTAAAGTGTATGGTAATTAACGTGCACTACAAGTCTATTTTTAAATTTTGATTGCATATGGTCCTTTATTTACATATTTACTTATTTTACATATAAAAATCAATTTAATCATTATTCTTCATAATCGCTTTCATCACCAAAAGATACCAACTCACTCATCATTTTTCGAGGTACCATGTAGTTGGTAATCAGTTTTTACGACGTTGCTTGTTTTACCACAAGCTTGTAAAGGGTCCGCCATCTAACGTTTTTTTTTTCAACTAGTGCTTATTTGAATGGTAACACTTAGCTCATGTCTGATTTAACAGATAATTAGTTTTATCCTTCCGCTGAACGAATATGGTAGTGTATACGCTCGAACAACGCTGGGAAATATTGCGGCATTACTTTGAAAATCATGGTAATGTTGCAATATTCGTGAAGCCATTGGTGAAATACAGCTGCACACAATCGATAATGTGCTTAAAAATCGGACCGATCGTGTAGGCTACTGCACGGCCAGCCGCGGCAGCCATTTGAATGAAATTATTTTCCATTATTAACCGGAACGATTGTACTTTCAAATAAAAAAAGAAATTTCAGTAAATATTCAGTAGTTTTTTTTATTCAGTAGTTTTTGTTATACAGGATGAAAGTTCCGTTAAAAATTTCACAGCTTTTTCAGAATTGTTATCGATGGCCAGGAAATGACGTTCTAATTTATTGCAAAGTTATAGTCCGGATGTTATCCGCTGTCATTTTATATGGTTCTTTTTTTTCTCGGAAATATCTGTCACATAATTTATAACATCATGGTCCCTTGAGGTTTCATTTCGATAAGATGAAAAACAGGTCAATAATCGATATAAAAAAGTGACCGTTATTTTCGTCAACAACATATATTGCAATATTATATAACAAACAAAAAATAACCGAAATATTTCTTGTGTTCCTTTTCCAAACACTACTGATAACTTTGTTTATTATAGTGGGTGTTTTTTATAGAGGTATAGAGCCTTAGGTTGCAATAAAACAACGATGGATTATTCGATTGACATTTTATTTGTCCGAATCTTGTGGCATTACATTTTAGATATGATTTCTGGCATATGACCGCCACGGCTGTCGCGGATATAGTCCAAACTGGACGTAAAATTTTCGATTACTTTTTGCAACATTTGTGGCCGTATATCGGCAATAACACGGCGAATTTTGTCTTCCAAATGGTCAAGCGTTTGTGGCTTTACCGCATAGACCAATGGCTTTACAGAGCCCCACAGAAAGTAGTCTAGCGGTGTTAAATCACAAATTCTTGGAGGCCAATTTACAGGTCCCAAACGTGAAATTAGACGGTAACCAAACGTGTCTTTCAATAAATCTATTGTGGCACGAGCTGTGTGACTTGTTGCGCTCATGGCTCTATACCGATCACCATTGACTGTAACGTTCTGGCCACCATCATTTTTGAAAAAGTACGGACCAATGATTCCACCAGCCCATAAAGCGCACCAAACAGTCAGTTTTTCTGAATGTAACGGTTTTTCCACATACACTTGAGGATTACCTTCACTCCAAATGCGGCAGTTTTATTTGTTGACACATGAAAAATGAAAATTGCACTATTTTCAAGCGTTGTTCAGGCGTGAGTCTATTCATGATGAATTGCCAAGCCAAACTGAGAATAAATCACTTAACAACTATTTAATCAGTCGCCATTTTGAAAAGTAATGCCAACTTAAAGTTTTATACCTCTATAAAAAACACGCTTTATTTAACTTTCATATAGAGATCAAACATTATAGTAAAAATATATACATCGCACAAAAAACCGCAAAAAATAAATCGCACAAAAATAATCCGCATAAAAACAGGTTCTTCTGTAGTCGGTAAAGTATCGCCTACTATTACCGACCTAATTTTCAACGAAAGTATTTTAGATTCTAAGTATAGTAAATTTACCTTAATTTCGAATGTTCTAGCATAATCTAAAAACTTCTATATAGCTACGTTAACTCAAATGTACTCTTGCATTGGCAACACCGTTCAAATAACTACAGCATTGAGAGAGTGATCGTAGCCTTGGAACTTACCAAGAGAATGTATAAATGTTGATGTATCTGTTTAGGCATTCACATTTTCGTAACAATACCCAAGAATTTTATGTAACGGTACATATTTTTGGAAGCACGAAAGACCGCATGTGACATTAGCTTTACCGCCGTTATAAAAATTTTTGAGATATAAGACGGTTTTTTGAAACTACTTCGTGTGTGGTGCTATTCAAGTCACGAGCAGTGGTTCTTAAGCAATATTATAATGCAAATAAAAGTTTTTTAAAACATTTTCAAATAAAAAGAATTAATAAACAAACTAATTAATAGTTCATTCGAGAACAAAAAAATTTTAAATAATAAATTTGTATAAAAGTCCTTAATGGTGTTTAAAATAAAAAAGTACTTAATGACTAATTAAATGTTGATATAATAAAATCATGGTTCAATACGTATAATCCCAAGTCTAGAGCTTTTTTTTCTACTGAAAGGATTACATCATTTACGGATTTTTTTAACGATAGAAAAACACAAACGATTATATTTCAAACACATAAAAATAACAACAAATTAAATGTCGCTCACACATGTGTATTTTAAACTCATAAATATATGAAAGTATTTAAAAATTTTATACTTTCAATGATAAGTATTTCCATATAATTTTTTTATAGGAAAATTTAAAAAAAAATGTTTTAAAGAATAAAAACATTATTAATTTTTTGTATTTGTAGAGAGTAATTAATTTATTATTTATAATCAATTGATATATTAATTTATTATAATCAATATGTGGAAATGTCTGGATAATAAGCAACATACAGTTTGAAGTACATAACACGCAGTAGTTTGTCGACAACTATCGTGCGTTTTAAAACTTACGCGCATTAAAAATTGCAAGTTATACAGCACGCGTTACAAAAAAAAAAAAAAAATTTCTGTAAACGGTTTTTGTTTCGTTTTCCTATTAGTATTATTCTTTCATTGTCAGCTGATAACTTTTAAAACTACACAACGCGTTAGAAAGTTGGAAGTTAATCAAATTTCTGGCGCTGCGTTTTCTGCCAATGCTTCTAAATGTTTCTTTTGTATGTTACTCTAGACAGAACTCATTAACGCGTATTATGTGTGTACTTATACCGCTATTTTCATTTGGCAAATCCAACAACAAACTCTTAACATGTTTATATATAAATTTTTTTTCTCCTTTTTTAAGTACATTTAAGCAGATATTAGTGATGGTAACGATAACGGAAACAAGAACAACATCAGAAAAATTCAAAAGAACAAGAAAGTGTTTGTCACGTATGAATGTGTTATTTAAGCATCCTCCACTATTAAGTATAAGTAGGTAAATATTGTGTTACAGTGGTGATCAAAATGTTATATAAAAATATGCCATAAGAATCAAAACTATTTCGTTCAGTTTTTTTGCACTACTACAGGAGTGTTGTTTTAGGAATAAATGACATACATACATACATATATAGAATTAAAAAACACCACCAAAGAAACTTTCAGAATTTCAAACAAAAGTTACTTTCGTACAACATCATTCCGATTTAAGCCGTGACTTAAACCTGAGTTTTATCTTTTCTTAAATGCATTTTTGTCTAAAATCAGTCGGTATAATATGATAACAGCAGTGTATAATCTATGGTCTATTTGGATACACATAACATTTATAAGGTCAGTGTAGTTATATCATTTCAACAATTACTTATGGCAAAGGTTACACCGAATTCCAATAACAAAGGAAACTATGCTCAGGAAATGGAGATGAATTGGACACACTCTGCAAAAAATCAACGACAACTCAGAGAAACAGACCATAGAATGGAAATCAGTATGGCATTACCAGGGTGACACATAAATAACCTTGACACAAACCAAGAGACCAAAATACTATAATACAGTCTCAAAGGCACTAATGTGGAGTAGTTTCTTTTTAGGCATTTTTATTTTCGTCACTCTGCGTCTCGTCTCGAATAGGTTCATTATCTTTCATCCCATAGCTCGCCAGTCACTCTAAGTGCACCACTTTTATATGTCACCAGGTAACTTTAGCTTAGTTCAAAAATTATCTTAGCAGGTAATCTAGATGTCAATTCATGCACAGTTGTTCATTCCAGTCTTTTTGTTGATCGCTCACTACTTATCGTATGTATTCCTATAGCGTTCGATTAAATCGTTCTACCATTTCATCGGACTGTGGCTGAAGCGGCGTCGTTCGAGTCTTCTTAATAACGTATATCTCACATATTTTTTTTGAATAAAACAGACTCAAAAATTCTCTCTGATCGGAATGTAGCTCTACTGGAACCCCATAGCGTCATTCCCAGTTGTTCATAAAAACATTTACAATTGATTAGGTGTGGCATACACTACCGGCCATTTGCTGAAATAATCCATCACGACGAGTACATAACGATTTCCAGCATTCCTGATAGGAAAAGGGACTGCAACGTCCATCGATATTTGATCGAAGTGTGCGCCCGAGGTATATTGTTGCGGCTTGGTCCAATCGTTTGCTCCTGACCAGTTCGTTTTCATCTATTCGCGTTAGCCGGATATCAATGATGAATTCCTTCCGCTCAGCTTTCACACAATGTCTACAATCCAAATTACAAGGCCATCGTGAGAGAGCATCAACATTTCCGTGTTGTATACCATTTCCGTGTTCAATACTAGCTGTACGTTAGGGTTCTTAAATTGATCTCAGTGCAGAATTATCAGTCCTTAGCAGAAAATTTTGACCCTATAGGCACTTATAGTAATGTTTTATGCATCAAGTCACACAATAATTACGTTCAGGCTTTGACAGCGTGCGGCTATAGTAGTAGCCTACCACTTTTTCCGTCCCATTGACCACCTCTGATAATTTAGTTCATATGTATGTATTTGTCTCTTACCTGCATCCCACTTTACACTGTTTAACTTGTAAATGAATTACTAATTCGATTAAAAATATTTTAATATAATTTTTTTACCGGAGTTCCGAGTTCGAATCTGTATAATCTTACAATTGACTTTCTCTAATTTCGCTTTAAGATCAGAATAAAATTATTTAAGTGAATAGAAAATTGTTTATTCTAATTAGTTTATATACGAGAATTACAACCGTGAATAAAATCATTTGAAACAACAATTTTTTATTTACTTAAAAAAATTTAATTCTGATCTCAATGCCTAATTACAAAAAATCAATTGTAAGAAACTAAAATGCTAGGGTTTAATGCAGTATCGCACTATTCTACTTACACGGTGATTATCGATAGCTTGGAATATTACTTTCGTGCCCTTATTCTCTAAGATAAATGATAACGTTGCTCAGAAATACAACAGAGAAGTCCTTAGAGTTTGGTGTAGGATATTTAAAAAATATAATAAAACTAACTAAAATCAGGCATGTCTCGCTACATTTATATTAATTATTATCTTAACTACTATCTTATGGCACTTACCTTTCTGAAAAAAAAATGTTGCACTTCGTTCTTTACCAAAAAACATCGTCAAATATTAAGGAATATCAAACGTTTTTAAAGGCAATTTACAGTGGCTACAAGCCAAACTCGGACACTATAATGAACTGAATTTGTTAATAATAATCGGACTAATAAGAAATAGTTAAGGAAAGCTTTTCTTTGATTTTTTAATATATATATATATATATATATATATATATACGACTACATAAATGTCTGAGAACATTACTTATTTTTATAAAATTAATATTTTGTGTGCAGATCCTTGTTTTTTATAACCATTTGGACTGTATTGGGAATAGATTCGACCAATTTTTGGCATTAAACAACTGGTATTTTTTCCCATTCTTCTAATAAAACCCTTCTTAGCTTAAATTTGCTGCACCCACTGATGCTGAAATTTTTTATTGAGATAATCCCACAAATTATCAGTAGGGCTTATGTCGGGGCTATTATATATAGTAGCAAAGATCTTACTTTGTGGGCTTTGTGTTCGTGGTCGTTATCTTGGTAAAAGTACCAACCGTTATCTAGAGCAGGCTTTTCCACACTTTTTAGCAAGTTTTCTTTTAAAATGTTGAAATAAACATTTTGATCCATGATCCTGGACCTGAACCACACCCGTGCTTTACTGTCGGTTTTTAAGTTATTCAAACGTAGTTGCTGATTTTGTCCCCTCAATAATATTGGTTTACCGACTGAACTAAATACGTTATATTTGATTTAAAAGGATTTTGTCCGGCTCTTCTACCATTAAGACCAACTCTGTAAAGTTAGTTTCTTATTGTTTACTTTTTTACCAAGGTCACTTACAGCAATATCAGCAAGTTTTGAAGTAGTTAGGAAGGGATCTGCTTTTATTTTTCTGACAAAAAAACGTTCTTCTGCCTCAGAAAATATTTTGTTGTCGGCATGTTTTGGTCTATTTTGCACCGCTTCATTGAATTTGGAACGTTTTATTATGTCGTGCACAGTTGAGTGACTTCTGCCAACAATTTTTAAAATTTCGCGCACACTTTTTCCTTTTCTTGCATGCTCATAATAAGCTTTCTTACTTCGATACTAGTTTGTCCCCGTTATCTAGCCATCCTCTTGATTTTAGCTCTGCTTATTCTGTATAATTTTCGGAAAGTGAACTGAAGGGTTTCCCCTCAAATATGCAAATTATATCAGTGAAGTTGGCCGCATTGAAATTACAGAGTTGCAGTTATTAACCCGTAAAAGTTACTGTCCGAATTTGGCTTGTACAAGTCATTTTGACTTTCAAAGCGTTTTCAACATCAATGTTACGTACTATTATTAAATTTCTGAGTTGGTTTCTCATTTTGTACATGGAAGATATACACAAATAAGGAAAGAGCTACATTTTTTTAAAATAATTAAAATATAAGAATTTTAAGCGATAGAAAATATTTTGGTATAGTGTCCGAGTTTGGGTTGGAGCCACCATTAGTTTTGCAAGAAAAAATTTGTTCGCTAATTTTGGTCAAAGCTAGGTACCTGCATTTAATTTCGAATAAAATCAGCACTAGCCAACCGATTTTCATGATTTATAGTTTATTTTTTTATCTACAGTTTAAGCTTTAATCCAAATGCTTAACATGTAAAATTTTCATACTGACTTTTTTTTATGACTTTTGAAAAAAAAGAAAAAATTTCGAGTACCTTCGAAATTATTGAAAATCAAAAAAAAAAAATTATTCAGTTGATTTATAGGAAATTTTGGTGGTAATTGCATTAAAATTGGTCAAGTCGTTTTCAAGTTATGATGAAATATGTTTACATAACTACAATATTTAAGGCGAAAAATTTGCCAAAGAAAATTTGAGCCCGATTCCATACAGTTTTATTTAAAGATGAGAAAATTTTGTGTTTTTGTTGACCAGTGTTATTTAAAACATTTTAACTTACCTTTTGTACATACAATACGAGTGTATGTATGTATGGTATGTAAATACAAATATTAAAATTAAAAAAACACAATATTATTTACATTTAAAATTCGTTATAATTTCTTTTATTAAATACACCGTTAATTAAAAATAATTCATTTTGTAAATGTTATTTTTGTTTTTATATATTTTTTTCTATTTGTATACTCTTTGTAAATAATTTATACATATTAGTATTGTATAATTTTGTTCAATTTTATAATATAATAATTGGCTATAAAATATTTATAAATATTTTGTTGAGCGTTAACTAAATTTTTAAAACAATAAGTTAAACTATTTTGTAAATTTCAATTAAAAATTAAAACAATAATTGGCCATTTAAAATCACAACCATATATATTTCAATCGTTTTTGGAAATAAGAGATAAGCATTTCAAATTTAAGTCGATTATATTCAACAAGACATTTACACCAGACACAATTTTACATATACAATGAACAAGTTGATTATTAAAAAATAGTTTAGATTTTATTTGATTATATGCTTAAGGAACATTTAAAATGAAAAGCCACAAAGAGATTATTTAATTGGGAAAAGTGAATAAATGTGGATAAGGAAAGGGCTATAAAGTTATTGTTTAGTAGATTGACAGATAATTAAGGAGATATAAAGAAACACTTATTACGTTTAAGGTACAGTTACAGAGTTAATTTACAATTTTTTAAAATAGATTTTATTAATTTTATCTATAAACGAAATGTTATAACCGGTGCCGAACGTGGTCCCCTTTGATAGATTGTCGTTTGCAAAACACTTGAATTTAACTGACACACACACAAATAACTATTGTTACACACTGTATTTGTCTTATCGATTTGCTGTTTTCGTTGCGGCAACGTATCAACTGTTACATTATCATCTGAACGTCGGTTATATATACATTTGGTCTCACAACTACAGTAAGCCGTCTTAACGTAACGTTGTCTATACTGGTTGATATTATTCGAACAGTAGGATTCACCACGTTGAAGGTTCTTTAAGTGACAGTGATTAATTAGAGGATGCAAGGCGACTGAACTGGACGTACAACTTTCTGTATCAACATTGCTAATGAGATCGGGAGCAGCATCATTTAGAACAATACCAGATTTTAGTTGCGGTCTTTGGTCGGGAGTTTGACTGATTAACCAATAGGTACGCATATCGCCTTTACCCTGGAAGAAAAAAAGAAAACTTCAAGTTTACTCTTACACGGTACTAAAACAGATGGAATTTAATTCAAAGCATAGAGCCGTCTTTTATTTTATCTGCTGACTGAGAACTAGTTTCAGATTCGAAGGCAGCAAGTCTGGATGATAATGTGTAGCTAGTATTGCATAACTGTTTTTTACGTACTTTTTTATTTTTTCTTATATGTAGTTTGTTAGTACTGCTCTGGCCTTCGGTTCAATCCGAGGCCAGACCATCTAAAAAATGTTTTTTCGATTTCACTATTGCATGTGCTACAGTTTAATGTAGGTTTTAATGAGTCTAATAATAGAATCGTGTACATCTCATTGACTGAGAAGAAGTTCGCGTGTTCCTTCATGGATAATAATAATTCCCATAACAATTATTATCAAAATAAGATAAATTTAAACATTTTGTGTTTCTTTAAAACTATCTAAGGCTTTACAAAATTTAAAAAATTACAAAAGAATTCTTGCAATAACTAAAGTTATGCTACGGAATGTACTATATATTTTAGGCATCAAAAAGTGTACTGCATTAATTTGATGTTTTCAAATAATAAAAGATTTTGTTGTATTTTATTACTCGTTTTCTTCCTGAATAATACTAAATATTTATTGGCTTAAATTGTAGAATTGTTCGTAAAGCAAATGCAATGGGCAAACTAACTTTAATTAATATTCGTAAACTTCTAATTAAATTCCACAATGATGGTAAAAAGATTGAAAAAGACTTTCAAAACTGTGAAATAGTAAGAACACAAAAAATTTCTAGGTCAAAAAATTTAAATAATGCGAACTATTGTGCTCTATATGAAAATACTAGACGATATTTTAGCTACGTTACATGCAAGCTTTAAAGCCAGTACTACAAGCAAATCGTTTCTATCCTAGACTTAACTTAAAGAAGTCATATATAACAACAGCATTTAAAAGTGACTTCCTTATAAGGTAAAAAATATAAAACCAAAGATGTTTCCTTCTGAAACAATTTCCTATTAAAAGATGAAATAATCAAATTTCATGTGTTTGATCAGAAACAAAGTCATAAAAACATGGAAAACATTAAACGATGAACTTTCAGAACAGTTCTATATATTCACGGTGTAGCCTGGTGAGGTTTTGGTAATAGCGTGGGAATGTTTGGTGAAAGTGTGATTCTCATACAAAGTACTATGAATGAAAAAGATTGTTGAAACATATTCAAAAAACAATTTGAAGAAATTAGAAGTGCAAAGATCTTGATTTCTATAACAAGACAATGATTTTAATCACACTGTACGGATGGTTTCTTTTTCGCACTTCTAAACAATATATTATAATTCATAATATCCAAATTTAACCCAAATCGAGCGGTTTCGGGAACATTTTGATCACAAAATTCAAAAAAGATCAATTTGTAGCAACAAGAATTGAATTCTTTATAAAGAGGAATGACTGAAATCTTACCTTTATTTATAAAAGAATCTAGTGGAATTTATTTCTCGATAACTAGATGCTGTTGGTTCAGCACAAGAAAAGGAACCGAATACTAAAATATTCTCTCCTTTAAGAATTGTTTTCTTATACATTTTTTAACGCGTGTTTTTTTACGAATTTTGTAGTCTTACAAACAGTATAAAAAATACAATTTTTTAATTTATTGTATTTTAAAAGACCGAAATAAAAATCATTTTGTAGAAAATGAGAGTGTATACTTTTTATTGCCGCTCATAGTATATCAAAACATGTAAAAAAATATTGTTAAAAAATGTTATTGAAATCAAAATATGGAAGTTTTTAATGGTTTTTGAAAGTTGGCGGAGTTGTATTGAGTTTGGTAGATTTTTGAAAACATTTTGGTCGAATTAAAATTTTTAGTGGCAACAATGTTCAACGGCAATATCCTTTACTCAAGAATGGAAACAAGGAAAATATATTCGATCATACAAGCGTTCGTCAGTACGACTTCGATTTTATCAATGTTGAGTTTTGTTAAATGGTTAAATGTGAATACGAATTTTATTGCACAATGAATAAAATGCAATAAAAATATGTTACGTGAATGATGTGAAAAAAAATTTTGATTGCATAATTTTATAACTACCCAAATTGAGCGTTCGGCAGTATGAACATGATTTTGTTCAATATTGAGGTTTGTTACATGATTAAAAGTGTATAATAATTTTAATGTATAATTTAATCATGAAAAACCATGACTTTGCAAATCTTTGATCCATATCAGCCAAAAAGCGAGAAAGATTGGATAAATGGGTATTGCATAAAGCATGGGTAAAAGCAGTGCTGCCACCAACAGCATTATGAATTACACACAAATGGCATCAAAATTACATATATGAAGGAAAATTAAACACAAAATCCAGTTTTACTAATACTATAGACATGCATTGACTCCAATCGGACAAGAAAATAGTTATCTAAATAAATACATATACATATACATTTAGGAATGATAAGATATCCAGCATTTTATACCATGATAACTGTTAGTTTCATCAGAAACACAAAAATAACTAATTTTTTTTAGGACGAAGCCAGTTTCTTCTGCATAATTATTCGTAAATTAATTTACTTATAATGAATAAAAATAAAGGGTCCGCCAAATAATTTTTTTTTTTTAAATGCTATAAAAAAGCTATTGAATATTTACTCAAATTTCTTTTTTTAATTGGAAGTACAATCCTTCCGGTTAATAATAGAAATAATTTCATTCAAATGGCTGCCTCGGCTGCCATGCAGTAGCCTACACGATCGGTCCAATTTTTAAGCACATTATCGATTGTGTTCAGCTGTATTTCACCAATGGCTTCACGAATATTGTCCTTTAAAGCGTCAATTGTCTCTGGCTTGTTGGCGTAATACTTATCTTTGACGGCACCCCACAAATAATAGTCCAACGGTGTCGCAGCTCCGAGGTGGCCAGACGACATCAGCTCTGCGGCTGATAATGCGATCTTCAAAAACAGGGCGCAAAACATCGAGTGTAGCTTCGGCTGTGTGGCACGTAGCGCCGTCCTGTTGAAACCATATGTTGCTAATATCCTCCTCTTCAATTTTTGTGAACAAAAATTCGTTCAACATTGCCCGATAACGATCGCCACTCCTTTATGCCTCTGGACCAAAATCCGCACCAAACAGTGACTCGTCTTTGGTGTATCGGCTTTTCAATGTAAGTCGTTCGCTGGCCCACTTAACGAAGCGTATACACAACCATATTCGTTCAGCGGAAGGATAAAACTAATTATCTGTCAAATCAGACATGAGCTAAGTGTTACCATTCACAAAATAAGCATTAGTTGAAAAAAAAAACGTTAGATGGCGGACCCGATAAATAAATAAATAGACAAATTTTTTTGAGGTCAACGCATAATCGCTCTAAGCAAAGTATTTATGAATACTTGAAATGCAATAAACGATTAACACTACGCAACAGGCAAAAATACCTTGGATAACCACCATATATATATATATTTTTTTTGATGCGCTATGGTCTAACTTCAAAAATCATCAGCATATCAGATTCTATGGATAATCTTATAATAAAATACAAGATGGCAGCACTGCTCCTGTGGCGTATTTGAGTGGCATTATCAGTTTGATTTTTTCGTCGATGTATCATCTTTATGATATCTGTTTTAAGTCGAAATTTGTATAAAATTTTCATAAATGAAAAATTTCATTGATGAGTCCTGGCGACAATGACTAAATCAAAGAGAGTTATATATAACAACGTCATTTTATGTCACCACACTAAAGAAAGTTGAAATTAAGCGACATTGTCTGTTAAGTGTAGACTACATTCTGAAATTTAGTGACATTGTCTATTATGAGTCGACTTTATGCTGAATGATGTAAGATTTTTTCTGCTACATATCTCCGTTAACGAATAAAGCACTAATGATTTCCGGTGATATTGTCTGTTAGGACTCACCAATAAACTTACGCCTGCAGGACAAAATCAACTTTTGTCATTTATGACAATTTGAACAATTACTTTAAAAAGTCATGTATGACACCAAAGTAAATTAATCGCCAGTCATCGATATTTTACTATTTTCAGCGCTTGCCACGATGATTCACTAAGACTTTCGCCACCGGGGCGTAATAGCACTATATACATACAAATTCTCGTACTACATAAAAATTAATGTATGCTTGAACACTATATACAACTAACAAAGAGGTCTACGGTGTCTTTCTGGAAGGAACTATAGTTTAACCCATATATTTGAATTTAATAGAATGACGAATTTTTACGTATTTCTTAAGGAAACACAGCTTTTAATTTTTCCCAAATTATTCAAGTTTAGATTACACTGGTCTACAAAAAACAAAGACTTTTTTGGCCTTTAAATAAAACTATATGAAATAAAATGATTTTCATGCGCTGAATTCAAATCCGTTTTAATTTTTTCCATCGGCCTCAAATTTTTATTTATGGCCGTGACAAATTTTTCACCTAAAATATGGTAGTTATGTCAATATATTACATCATAACTTGAAAACAACTTGACCGATTTTAATCAGGTTACCACCAAATGTTTAGGAAAAAAATTTTTTATAAATCATCTGAACAACCTTTTTTTGCGTTTTCAACAGTTTCGTAGTTATTCACAACTTTGTAGAAAAAAAAAATTTTTTCCGCAAAATAGAATATATATATATAATATATATATATATATATATATATATATACATATATATATATATATATATATATATATATATATATATATATATATAAAATTTGTTCGCTACTTTTGGTCAAAGTTAGGTACCTACATCTAATTTTGAATAAAATGTAAATTATGTCAAGGGCTTGGACATGCAAAAATTCTCCAGATTTGTTTTACTACATCTGTGGGGAATTAACTTTAAAATCACAACGTCATACAATAACTTATGCTTATAAAACATTACTTTAGTTTCCTATCGATGAAAGAAACAAATATTGGCGAAAAGTATGTTGTAATATTTAAGACGACCAGTTCTTCGAAAGTTCTTCTACTTCCAATGCCTCCTAAGCGTCACGAAAGGGTTAGTGAAGAAGATATTTTTTCTGTTAGGAGTGAAACCAGTTACGCGTCTATAAGTACTTCTTCATCTGCATATAGAAGTCCATCGAGTAAACCTCATTTTATAAACCGGTCTGCCCTGAACGATCTTGTGTGGGACTTAGAACTCTCAAAATCAAAGTCAGAACTTCTAGCGTCAAGATTACAGCAATGGAATTTGTTAGATAAGGACACGAAAGTCTCATATTTTCCATACAGACAAGAAGATTTTCTGGCCTATTTTAGCAAAAATGGCGATTTAGTATTTTGTAATGATGTCGCGGGACTATTACGAAAGCTGGCGACTCTATTGATTCATCAAAGAAAAGCATACATACATACATATGTATGTATATGCGTATGTATTGTTTTCTACCCAACATTTCCTTTCTTTATATATGTGTGTTGCCTAATAATGTATTACACATAATATATATGGCTTTCATTTAAATGCTTAAAATATTAAATTTATATTCTAATAATTTTTTTTATATTTTTTTGGAAATCAAAGAAAAACATTTCCACAAATTTTGCAATAAAAAATTTGTTCTCTAATTTTGTTCAAAGTTAGGTACCTGCATTTAATTTTAAGTAAAGTCAGCCATAGCCAACCGGTTTACATCATTTACAGCTTATTTTATTTTTACCATTTTAAGCTTTAATTTAAGTGCTTAATATGAAAAATTTTCATTCTAAAAATTTTTTATGACTAATAAAAATGAAATTGCTCTAATTTTGCGCGAAAAAATTCTTTTTGGGAATTACGTAATGAATAACTCCGAAACTGTTGATTTATAGGAAATTTTGTGCTTAAACCTTAGGTGGTACCTCGATTAAAACCGGTTCATAGTTAGGGTGAAAAATTTGCCACGACCATAAAAAAAATTTTAGGCCGATGGAAAATAACTGAGAACGGATTTATTCAGGGCATCAAAATCATTATATTCAATATAGTTTTATTTTAAGGCCACTTTGCAAGCTAACATTACGTGTCAATATCATCCGAATACCTTATAATTGCATTACGTAGTTTATTAATTACTAGCAATTGGGTGTCAGGGAGTGTAAAGATAAGATTTTACATTCCAAGATCTTACATTTCCAAGACGACTTATTTCAAGTGGACTTACAAATAACGACGTGGTGGTTGCTAAGCCATTTTCCTGATACCTTTCAAGCTTCAGTTAGTTATGAGAGGCAATTACATCGTTTGTTTTCTGTCTGTTTATTGATGCAACACTCAGCGATCGTCTGTATTTAAATTAAGCAGATTGCTATATACATAAATGTGATAGATATACAGTCTATGTACTCGTTACAGCTATCTCGTTACAGTTTTTCGATGTAAGGTGAAAAACTCAACGGTTTGTTGTATAATTTATAAGTGTCAACAATCTTCTAACGAGCTTTAAAGTCCTTAGATAACTTTCTATCTTATGATCCCGCATAAATGAACAATATTAATATCTAGACATCAATCTCTACTGTATGAACGACAATTTTGACTATCACTAGCTTTCTTAGTAGTTTTAATTTTCTGATTTGTAATTCGGGCTTTAATAAAAACTTACTTTAATGTTAACTAAGCCTCTTTCTACACAATGATAGCCTCCTAAGCTATCCAGCAATAAAAACGTTTCTTCCGATATGTGTATCTTCATAGCCTCACCAGTGCTTTCCATACGAGAGGCAGTATTGACGGTGTCTCCAAACAGACAGTAGCGTGGCATCTGGAAATATAAAATAAAAAAGGAAATTGCAATACATATTTCATATAGGCGTGTATATACATAAATCAAGGAAATAACATAAAAACAGGACATGGCTTTATCGTCGGTAAATTTTATGCAAATGAACAATGTGAGCAAAGTGTGTAAGATGTGTAAGTTGCAACAAGGTGAATATATTTTTTTTTTACTCAAATGTAATTTTCTGGAAGCATGCAGAGAATGTGTCATAAATTATAATTATTTCTTGAAAAATGTAAAAACAAAGCGCAGATTTTTAAACATGAAACTTGTATGTGATTTCAAAGAATAATCAGTAAGAAAATTGTAGCCAGTCAAGACTGGCTATAATATACCTTTTTTCATGTATGTTAATAAGAGTCAGGTATAGGCCATAGATACTTTAGCAATTAGGGGGTTGCATATAGGCCATTGAACTTTTATATAACTCAGTAGGGCATCACCTTTAAAACTTACTAAGTTTGGGACAAAATTTGATTGTCTTTGCGTAAGTCATTGTGAGATCTTGCAGGGTTTTACTGCTGTAAGATCTGTGGCAACACACATATGCAGCACGGCGATTCTTCCCTTTTTGTCTATGTCAATGGAGAATATAATGAGTAAACAGATTAATGATTATTGTTAGGCAACAAAATTTATTATCTGAAGTACAATCTGAATTTGTTAAACTGAGATCCTGCATTACAGCTTTGACATATGTAGTCGAGAGTCCGAAGTGTAATCTTGACAAAGGCATACTGTAAAATTTAATACTACTTGATCATAGCAAGATATTCGGTACGGTAGACCAGCTAATATTGACAAAAGAATTAGAGAATTATGAACTCAATCGCATGTATCTTAAAAGACGATCTTAAACAATTTAACACAATGGCAAATATTCAGGAACTCTTAATGTTTACCGTGGTGTTTAGCAGGGATCAATTTTTGGACCTCTTCTCTTTTGTACACAGAAAAAACAAAATGTGATAAATAAAATATTCAAAAAAATGTAAAACTAAATGCTTGTAGGCAGATTTACTATGCTTTTTTAGAGTTGAGTTCAAAACTTATAATACCGGACGCATATTTGTTTTTGAGTATAAGCGTTCAGCAGTTATATATGAATTTAAAATTCTGCTAAACGAAAATAGTATGAACGTTTTGTTTAGATTATTTTTATGGTTTTTCTAACCTTTGTCTGAACTGGCATTCAGAAAAACAGAATAAAATATTTAGTCAATTTTTTCATAAAAAATATAAAATATTTCATTCCAAGCGTTCGATCTGAATGCATCATTTAAAAAACCTGAGTGCAACATCGTACAAATATTTTGTATCAAATTTAATCATTAAATCATCATTAAATCATTAAATTACCCAACAAACAATTTTACAAATGCTTTAATCAGAACAAAGTGAAATGTCGAAAAAGAAACATTGGAGTCACAAGACGAAAGCTTCTCCGCCTACAGCAACTCCAGAACAACACGACCAGGAATTTATTGGCCACGGCCATTCGCGAACAGTTACCAACAAATCAACATCACACATGGGTGGATATCAGAGCAACATACAATCAAGTCGCAGATCAAACAGTGGGTGTAGTGCAGACACATAGAAAAACATGAAGATCAGACGATACGTGGAACCTAATCTCTCAAAGGAGGGAACTTAAATTGCAGCTAAACAACAACAGACGATAGACTATCTCACAAAAAGAAAGCGTAGTAGGAACCAAACAGTTACTGATCGCAGTGGCACAAGTGTAACATTTCAACGAAATTAGCAATGTAACGGATACAGATGAAGATATCGAAATGTACCATAACAGTCCTATAAAAATACATTTAACATAGCATGTAGCCCTCCTGGTTTAAATGTTGTAAAAGAGGCAATAATAAAATTTAAGAATAATAAAGCTGCAAGCGAAGATGGCTTACTAGCGGGCAGACATTGCAACCGCTGCTGAATTACTACGGCCTCATATCACATCAGCATGGGAGGAAGAGAGGTTGCCATCAAATTAAAAGAAGGAGATCATGTAAAACTACCTAGAAGTGGAGACTTGAAAGACTGCAATAACTGGAGAGGAATTACTCTGCTTAACACTATATACAAGATATTACAACTCATAATAGAGGGGAGGGTTCAGAGCAAACTAGAGAATATATTACGTGACAAACAGGTAGGCTTCCGGCCAAACAAAAGTTGCCAGGCCAACACCCTACGCAGCATAATAGAATAGTCTCTTGAATGGAGTACCACCTAGCCTTCGATACCATCTAAAGGGTTGCCATATGGAAAGCATTGCGAAGAAAAGGTGTACCACAGAAAATAATCTGAATAATACGAGCAATCTACAAGAATGTAGAAGTCTCGGTTCTTCACAACGGGAGCATCAGCCAAAGATTCCATACTAACGCTAGAGTAAAGCAAGGATGTCCACCCTCACCTCTACTATTCACCATCGTACATCATGAGCGAAGTCTGATCACAAAGTAGAGGTATAACATGGAGTCTATCACGACAACTCGAGGACCTGGATTATACAAACGATATTTGCTTACTCTCACGCAAGATCTCCAACACGCAGTCAAAATTAGAAAACCTGGAAAGACTGGCTCACAATGTTGAACTTGAGATAAATATCAAGAAAATCAAAGATGTGAGAATTAACAACAATAGCAAAGAAAACATCTTACTACAGGGCAACAAACGGCGGTGCAGAACAAGACGTTAATGACAGGCTCAACAAAGTAAGGTCGGCATTCGGACGATTACAGTCAGCATGGAGAAGCTCATACATATCCATATGTTTTTTAAGGAAACATACCAGTAGTATTATAAGACTGGCACTTGAGTGGACTCCTCAACGATCAAAGAACCGTGGTCGACCAAGAAACGCCTGGCACAGTTATCCAGAAACTAAGGCAAAACAATCTTACATGGGAAGAGGCAAAGATAACAGCAGCAAACCGTGTAAGATGGAAATACTTTGTGGATGCCCTATGCTCCCAAGAGGAGTAACGGAAAAAAAACAGAACAAATATATGAATCTACATGAACATACGTACATAAGAGTTTTTGCTCCAAACGAAAGCTATTTTAACTTTTTCACGCACAAAACTGATACGAAAAGGTATTTTAGAATTTGAATATATTTTGTAAAGTATTAAGAATTATTTTGAACATCGCTAAAAAGAAAGAATAAAAAAGATAAATAAAATTCTCTGGTGACAAATGTGCCCTAAAATAGTGCCGAAAAATGATCTGGCCTTTAAATAAAACTATATAAAATGTAATGATTTTGATGCTCTGAATTTAATTCCGTTTTCAGTTTTTTTCTATCGGGCTCAAACTTTATTTTATAAGCGTGGCAAATTTTTCGCTCAAAATATGGTATTTATGTCAATATATTTCACCATAAGTTGAAAACGTCTTGATCGATTTTAATGCAAGTATCAGCAAATGTTTGGGAACAAAATTTTCTATAAATCAGATAAATAAGTTTCGGAGACATTTATAACTTATTTTCGAAAAAAAAAAAAAAAAAAATTATCGCGCACAATTGGAACAATTTTTTTTTTTTCAAAAATTAAAAAAAATTTTGCAGAATGAAAATTTTAAATGTTAAGCAATTAAATGTTTAGAATAAAATAAGTTATAAATCATGAAAATCGGTTGGCTATTCCTGATTTTATTCAAAACTAAATGCAGGTACCAAACAAAATTAGCGAAAGAATTTTTTCTTGCAAAAAAAGTTACAAAAAAATTCTTAGAATATAAATTTCGGATTTTAAGCATTTAAATGAAAGCCAGATATGTTGAAAGTAAACTAATCCATAAAGGCAGGTATCTAACTTAAGTGCTAATATGTAAAATTTTCATTCTGAAAAATTTTTTATGGCTTTAAAAAAAATAAAATTGTTCTAATTTTGCGCAAAAAAAATTTTTTTTTTCGCAACTAAATTATGAATATCTCCGAAACTGTTGAAAATACGAAAAATTTTGTTCAGGGGATTTACAGGAAATTTTGTTTCTAAACTTCAAGTCGGTCAAATCGTTTTCAAGTTATGATGAAATATATTCACATAACTACCATATTTAGGGCGAGATATTTGCCACACACATAAAAAAAGATCTAAACCCGATGGAAAAAAAATGTAAACGAATTTGAATTCAGCGCATTAAAATCATTATATTTTATATAGTTTTATTTAAAGGCTTTTTTTGCTGTAGACCAGTGTAATTAATGGACTGAGAAATTAATTCAAGAGATACATTCAATGTACATCAAATGTACATTTTTAAATTGACATAAAAAATGCAAATTTAATTGGATAAAGGAATTTTATTGCCTCTTTATCGCATAAATATATACTCGTAAAACAATTTCTGTTTGCTGTAAAGTATAGATGAACATTTCATATTGCGCAAAAACAAAATTAAATTTGTCGTTTTATTTTTAGTGATTACTGATACCAATCTTCAGACGAAACAAGGCTTCTGCTTTATTCTAAAGAAAAGATATATTGTACATATACCTATGGCGAACAACATTTTCGATTTCTATCAGAAGACATTGTATTTGTTAGAAAAATGTTTTTGGGTACTTCATAATTTTTTATATATTAAAGTCATACATTCAATTCGCAGTTTTTGACAGAGTTTAAGGGTAACTATTTGTGCTTTGTTAATGCTTTATTGTTTCCTTAGAGGCGGGAATCGAGTTAAATGATTTGAAGCAATAAAAGAAATTGATCAGAGAGCAGAACTCTGTCATGAAGCAAAGCGCTAATTAATATGTATGTATGTATGTTATATTATAAAATGTGAAAAACAATTTTGCTAGCAAATAATATTAAAATATTAAAAAATTAATTTATTTAAATCACTAAATGTATCAGATGTTCTCATTTAATGGTAAAAAAATTAAGTACGCATAGGTAATTTTCGAATATATGTATGTTTAGTTTGTATAAATTGCGTACGCATTGGAATATATTTTAACATACATTTAGTAATACTGCAGCTGAAGAATCGTAGTAAACTACCGAACGCACGTTCACTTCTAGGTAAGCTAAACCTTACATATTTGGAAACTGAATATACGTTTCGCTCGAAACTGAGCGATTTATTTTATATTGTACTACAACCATTCAGGGTTCAGAAAAACTACATAGTTGTTCGGTTTTCTACTACGTATTTTTTCTGTGTACTTATGTATATAAATGAATTACAGAGTGTGCTGATGATGTGCAGATTAACAGTAGTTGTGCATTGAATGTAATTTTGCAGTGTGTTGGCAACATCAACTCCGATTTAGCTAAGGTTAACGAATAGGCTATAAACAACGGGCTGTGCATCGATTTCGCTAATTCGAGGTGTATATTTCTTAATAGAAACAATAGTTATCGTTTCTGTATTCGCGATTTATGGTACTTTAAATAAATAATGTGCTTCTATCCTGTTGAACCAGAGTGTAAGTAAAAGCTGGAAAAATTTAGTTTCTAAGCCGTTAGAAGTTAATTTGTAATATATTAGAAGAACTTAGATTATAATTGAGTAAACAGAATTGTTTTATTTTATTCAAAAAATGAATCTCAATATTTGTACAACCCCATAGATTAATCATAAGGTGTTACAAAAAACACAATATACTTCCATTGCCTATGGTTGCGTAGGGAATACCCACCAGCTACTGCATAATGAGGTATAAAACATGTTTTAAAGAATATATATATAAGATAGCTCATTAATACATACCTTAAGGCCCACAACACCAGCTGCACATGGTCCTGAATGAATACCAATACGTAATTGCAATATTTCTGTAGGCTTGTGGCGTATTTTCAAATTAGCCACACTCTGTAGTAAATGCAGAGCTAATGAAGCAATTTCTCCCACATGTCGTTTTCCATTTCTTAGTGGTAAACCAGATACAACCATATACGCATCACCAATTGTTTCAACCTGATAATTAAAACAAAAGACGGAAAAATAAAGAAAAATTAATTATTACTTGTGGCATGTGCGACCATTTGTAAAGGCAGTAAATACTTATGAATAAACAATAGTGCAATAGTGTTATGAGGTTAGTTTGATAATTCAATTATTTTTCGTATTTTCAGTTGAGTAACAGTGCATCCGCCAATTATATTTATTGTCATTGTCATAGAGAGGTACTAGAGTACCCCAAACATTTGGTTTATCGTACAACCCTCGATCGTTATAGGGTTTTCGTAAATTGTCTAATTCAGTCCCGTCGCCTTGACAAACCTCACAACGTGAGTCAGTGACAGTAAGACAAACTCCCTACCTAATACTTGATAAAGTGCCTCCCTCTAAAATGCATTAAAGATACACAGTTTACAAGTATGTGCTCTGGTGATTTGAGTTTCTCCTCATAGAATCTGCATATTGAAATGGTCCACATCCTATATAAATATTCATTGAGTCTACAATGGTCGGTCGAAAGAACGGTTACCACTCTTAAGCTATTCTTGCACTACTCAAAGCTAAGCTCGTAGAAAGCTAAATTCTCGGATTGCGGTCCACCGATCATGTACGCTGTAATTCGGTCCAAGTTGAATTGAGCACTTATTTCCATTGCGTAAACTGCCGCTGGGAAAACGCCTTCGAGTTTTCGAATGAGTTATTGCCTTCGTTAAGCCTACGTACCGCAGACTTTGCATATTGCCCAATTCAACCCGAGTTGTTCTCCAGTTAGTGTGACAGAATTTTCGGGTTACCACCTTAAGATTTCCCTGCAAGTCTTCTACATATCAAAAGGGCATGTTTGGGAAATGCTATCCATTACAGCCTTCCATATGATTTTATTATCCAGTTTTCTCCCTAGATATTTCACCTCCACCTCTGCAAGATCAATTCGCCCAATAGTCGTATGCCCATTCAGGGAGTTTACTGTTCCTTGTAAACGGTACTGTCGTACCTTGCCCGGGATAATGTACAACCACATTGACATGCACCACCGACAATTTCAAGCCCCATGTCAATTTTATCACTACGAGTTTTTTCAAACTTGCCCCTTACCATGAAAACTAAGTCATGTGCTTACCGTTGGCATTCAATGACCGCCTCGGAGAATTTCGTTCGTCAATAATCAATCTATATTAAGGATGTGAGAACTCTCCCTTGTGGTTAGCCTCCGGTTTCTCATTTCCTGCTTTAGTTTACGTACATCTGGATTTCTTGAATCCTACCGCTAATTGTTACCTGTAACCACAATTTTGGCGAATTTCGTGCAAGATTTGTCAATTAATTTTATTAAGAACGATTGGTAGCAGATATAATCTTCATTTCTAAAGAGAATGGGAAAGGTGAATAGCGTGTACTGATAAAACATTATTTTTGACTTCAAAAAACTAGATGAAACCAAAGAGTGGCTTTATAAAATACTTCAGGTCACTTAAAAGAAATTTAATTAAATTAAATTATTTAAATTATTTAATTATTTATTTAAATTGTTTAATTATTTATTTAAGTTATTTATTTAATTAAATTAATTAAATTAAATTATTGGTTGAAACAAGGAAAATAAAAGTCTGTGAGGTGACTTAGACCGTTGGTATCTCTACCCAATACTTTGCATGAATGTTTTGGTAATTTTTAGACACAATCCAAACGAATTTTACGCGGTGCTAAAAATGTGCGCGATGCTTTTATCCGTCTTAATACACATAACAAAGAATCTTTTTTCATTTCAGAAATCCAAAACCAAATTCTAAAAATGTTTAATTTTTTTTTACACATCCCGTTACTGTACCTCTTAAGGTCTTCGAGACGACATAACTTTTAAAATAGACCCCCACATTACAACGCTAATAACGAAAAAAAATCTTTACCTGATTTCTTTGCTGTAAAATAAATGTTTTCAAAAATAAGAAATTATTGGAATTTTTTGGAACTTGGGTCTTTTATGAAAAATTTTGGGTTCTTGTGAATGTTATCATATGTAAAAGACATCACATAGTGTTTGGTAATAAAAAATTGGACAAACATGCAATAAGTTACTCTATATTTCAATGAAAGAATCAAGGGAATATGAGTTCAAAAGATTGAAGTGTATCCATTATTTTAAAGGCAAATTAGCTAGAAAATTCTCTGATTTGTTTTCAGGGCCGTGTACAAGATCATATCTCGCACTGAGAAACTAATTTTTTTTTTCTGAACTGCAAAAAGTCTCCTCTCTCTCTCCTTTCAACACCGTTTTATTTACTTTTGAAATCGTATTTGACAGACAGAAGTTTCTTTGTTAAGGTCAAATGGACATTCTGTCAAATATATGATATCAAAACAGGTGTCCCTCAGGGTAGCGTGCTTGGACCAATCCTATATACAATTTTTACTTCAGTTATTTCGGTTATTGAAAACGTCTTAGTCGCTACCTATGCAGACGACACAGTCATTTTAACAGCTGATACTTGCCCGAACAATGCATCAAATATTCTTCAAATTGAACTAGATGAAATTGAAGCTTGGCAACAGCGATAAGTCTAACCATGTCACATTTTCCTTACGACGGGGTAACTGCCCTGAAGTACGTATGGGCAATAATCCTATCCCTCAAGAGGACTGCGTTAAGTATTTAGGAATATACATTGACAGGAGGTTAACATGAAAGGATCATATAAAAGCAAAAAAGCAACATTTGAATATAAAAACAAGACGCCTATTTTGGCTACTAGGCCCAAAATCTCGATTAAATTTGCGGAACAAGGTTATGATTTATAAAACAATTTTAAAACCAGTCTGGACCTATGGAATAAAACTCTGGGGAACAGCCAGCAACTCAAATATTGAAATACTGTAAAGGTATCAATCAAAAACGCTGAGATCTATTGTCAATGCTCCATGGTTTGTTTCAAATTTTTCGATCCACAATGATCTATTCATTCCAAAGGTTGCTGACGAAATAAGAAAGCTAAGTGAGAACTATTTAAAAAGATTAATTTACCACAACAATCCATTAGCCACTGCTCTTCTAGATGACACTTATGAAGTAAACCGATTACAGAGATACCACATTTTGGATTTGCCATTCCGAAATTAATTATTTATTTATTTTTGTTACTTGTATATATTTGCCTTTCATGAGTTATTTATTTAAGTTACTTTGAATTGTACATATAACAACCTTTATATTATAATATCAGTATACAAATTGTATTAGTATATCGTTGTTTTCAGTGGAGGACAACAAATAATATTACCTTATTCTATCAAATTTACTTATTATCCTTAAATGGATAGATTTAAAAAAAATTAAGAGAAAAAAATTTTTTTTTCTACTTCGAAAATGTATATTTTTTTTTTACAAACTGTACATAAATTAACTTTTAAAACGTTTTGCCAACATATTTTACTGTATTTAAGTCTAAAATAAAAGGAAAACTCTCAGTTATTGCGTCATAGATTATTGCATAGTAAGACTTTAAATTTCTAACTTTCGTTAGGCTTTGTATTTGTTAGTAAATGAATTGAGTGTGTTGACATGTATTCTGAGTTTTAGCAAAATGGCGCCTTTCTAAATTGTCGTTACCTTTATTTTTATCCTTGAAAGAGTATAAAATGTTTATACACACCTTGTAAACATCATAATTGTTTATAATTGAATCACAACAAGTGTACAAATCATTTAACATTTCGACCACTTCAAATGGTGTGCTTGTGCTGCATAGTTCGGTGAACCCCACAATGTCACTAAATAAAATTGTAACGCAATCAAAACACTCAGCTTGAACGGGTTCGCCACGCTTCAAAGATTCGGCCACAGACCTGAATACGTAAAAAAGAAGGATTATTTTAATATATAAACAAGTATATATGTTATACATGTAAACAGAATTTTGAAAAAAATATAAAACAAATTTTATACAAATAAGAGTAGTTGTGTCATGGCAAAAGTTATGATTTTAATCATTTTTAATTTGTAAAAAGAAAAATAGTTAAATGTGGCATAAGGTAGCTATAAAAAGTGTAATGTGCGTATGGCTGTGTTACAGCTTAGTTATTGGCTACTACATTTACCTTGGCAACATTTGATTCAACAACATATCCGTTTTCTTCTTCTCTTCATACAGCTGTGTTGTACGTTCCTGGACAAGACCTTCTAAATTGTATGCGTATTTTTCCATAATGGAGAGCATATTGTCAAAAATGTTAGGCTTCCTAAAATACAAAATGAAAAACATCAAAAACCATTTGTCAGGCAAAGAAATGTTGAGGTTATTTTTGTGAAACCTGACCTTTTTCTTGTCAAATAAATTATTTTCTACTTAGCCATTGAGAGTGAGTGTTGACAAGTATAAAGACAAATTAAGCACAACCCAGTTGCCGTTGTTTGTAAATGGATTTTTAATTTCTTTAAATTACTTCTTTGAAAACAAGAACTATTTTGTTCATGTACTCGTACAGCAAAATCTTTTGCTTTACGCCTGAAGTTCATAATGTAGATAAAAGTGGGTTGTTTAAAAACAAATTGTGGGCGATTATATTCAAAGTCGAGATTGAATATTAAAGGGGCAGATATTAACTAGTTCCGTGTTTCACTAGACGAGCTCTTTATTTTCAGTATAACTCTATCAATATTATTTGGAGAGTGCATATAGTTAACTTTTGATTACAAAACTAAAAATTGCACATTGATAACAAGATTTACATATAAAAGCAAATAAACAGAATGATCAATAATTCCCCAAACTATTGAGAAACTAATTTTGAGTAAGTCAATATACTACCTTGATCAAAAATTCTTCGGAATCACCACCGTGTGGCGGATGTAGCCATGCTAATCATGTCTCGCTCAACACTGTAAAAATTGTAAAAAATCGCCAACACACATAGAGATAGAGGTACTCTAGGCTACGTAGTGTTTGCAATATTTGGCGGGAATATCAACAACAGATGTACCAACTTAACGAAAAAAAAAACTCAAATCGAAACGATGGGACCGCCATACGGGGGTTATTCCTGAAACATTTTGATCAAAGTAGCTCTTATTAATATTCTAATCTGTTCCATGCATCAAACTAGCTTGCTGAATTATCGTAGAATATTTTCGTGAACAATATGGTTGTGTATCTGTCCGTCTATCTTTATTAGTTAAAGATCAGGTGCTCTTGATGTAAAGGGTGGTCCAACCATAATGCACGATGTTATTTGTGAGCCACACCTTAACGTCAAGTTTTTTTCCAACTTAATTTGTCATTTCTTTGTTTCAGTGTCTGACAAATTCAACCATGAAGAGGTACACAATTGAGCAGCGCGAATGTTCCCATTCGGGAGAAGTTTCAGCAAATGTAGAAAATGTGCAACATCTGTGCAAGCTCGCCAAGCAGCTTATGGGTTGGCGGCGTCATCGGGCCATACTTTCTCGAAATTGAGGTCGGCCGAGCAGTTACCGTGAACGGTTTTCGCTGTTGCGAGATGATAACAGAGTTCTTATGACAAGAAAATGAGAATATGGACCTGGATGATATGTGGTTCTAACAGGTTGGTGCCACTTGCCATACAGCCAACGAAAAAATGGCTCTTTTATGCAAGAAATGCAATGGCCGTGTTATCTGTTGTCGTGGCGATATCAATTGGCCTCCACGATCATGTGACTTAACTTCTTTCTTTGGGCATATTTAAAAGAAAAAGTATACGTCAATAAGCCAAAAACAGCTAAAGAATGAGATAATTCAGTACATTAACCAAATTATGTCTCAAGAGTCATTAAAAATATGGACCGATGGATAGAGGTATGTTATGTTATCGTGGTAAACAACAACATTTTAAGCCTAATTTTCTATGACTTTTTGAAAAAAAAATGGCTCTCATTTTGCGCGAAAAATTAAGTTATGAATTACTCCGAAACTGTTGAGAATACAAAAAAATGTTATCCAGGTGATTTATAGGAACATTTGTTCCTAAACATTAGCTGGAACTTGAATTAAAATCGGTCAAGTCGTGCTCAAGGTATGATGAAATATATTAACATAACTACCACATAAAAAAAAATTTGAGCCCGATGAAGAAAACGGAAACGCATCAAAATCATAGTATTCCATATATTTTTATTTAAAGGCCTGTTTTGCTGTTGACCAGTGTTATCTTACTTTTCTTCTTTACATGGTTTCTAGTTATGTGCATTTCTTTGACTTTCTCAGAAAAATTCAGAGAAACAATATATTTGTCTTAATTGCTTATCAAAAGGTTAGAAAAACATGTAATACCTATAAGAAGCTTATTTAAAAAAAAAAAAAAAAAAACAAAAAACAAAAGTATAAGGAAGTATTTATTGAGTTTTTCTATGTAAAGAATACATACTCAGGTACTTATATTGGCAACAGCAGAAGAAGAGGCCTGAGGTTGTTACCACTATTAAGCTTCTTAACAAATTTAAACAAAAATTTGTAAACAAAATAAATTTCAATTATTTTATTAATGTTTTTATCCATCTCCTAATACTCGTAAAAACCTTATTTCCTATTTTTTCATAAATATTTTCTACATAAAATTATTTCGATTAAATTAAAATTCTTTATAAAATAATATATCTTTTTAATTATACTTACAATCCAGCCTGTAATTCTTTTAACTTCATACGTACTAATCGTATATCGGGTCTTATTTCTGGATCTTCTTCCCAACATGACCGCAAACACTGGCGCACATAATCGGGTATATCCAGCTGTGACAGTGGTGGACGGAAGACACCATGATGTAGGAGTTCTGGCTGTTTTACAAACGTTATAATTTCTATTGAAAAATAAAAAAACTTTAATGGGAATATTTAAAAAGTTGTATAGAACAAAAGTCATAATGTATGTGGTGGTTTATAATGAAATGTAAGATTATAGTCACTTTATGACCTTTATGTAAGCAAAGGGTGGGCAAATTTGAGGTTAAGAAGTAAATTGGCTGAAAAACACATTTTTTTGACAAATTCAGTTTTATTCATACCAATATAAAATAGAAATATAGGAATTAATAATGGAATATGATGTCGGGCAAATGTCTACAAATGCCAGCTACGTTTTCTTTTTGTAGCTTCTCTACCGCGTACAGGAGAAGGCGAAGGCGCTTATTAATGACGCTAGTGTAGCCAACTCTATCGATTCATAAGAGCATCGTCGCAATGTGGCGGGTGTTTCATTGCCCTATCGGTACTATAACGAAATGTGTTCTAACGGCTAAAGAAATTGATTCCGCATACTCATATATTTTCACGCAGTACTCGTGTTTCCCGTATAGCACATCCTTTTGTAGTTGATTGTCCGATGAATCGCACAACTTATTATAGAGAGAATTCGTTCTTTAGCCGCACCGTTCGTTTGTGGAACGATCCTCCCGTGAAAGTTTTTCCTGTCACTTACGATATGGATGGGTTCAAATCACATGTCCATAAACACTACTCCCTTTATCCTTCTTCCCACAACCTATTTTCCTAGCACCAGCACAATGCACTGCATGAGTAGGGGTCATCGCCTGAGTGCTGGCTTTAAGTAAAAAGAAGTAGTTTTCAATACGAATTCATCTGGAAATAATTTTGCTTCTTGATTTTGGGTCGCAAAGTACCAGATCAGAGATTCATATTTAAATTAGATGTTCAAATGTGGTCTTAAAATAAAATTATAATCCAGAAACTACCATAAAGATTTGAAATAAAAGATTGATTTATTTTTAACAATGACTGTGTAACGCAAGTAAGCTTGTGTTAAATTGTTTAGTATTTTTATTACTATATAGCTTCTAAAGTGAATAACTTTTACGTTACTAGTTTGAGTTAATAGTGGTAGTGGCTCCATCTTCTCGCATAAGCGGATACACAAGTATACCTGGACATCCCCGAGCGGCAATGCGCGCAATCAGGTAGACCACATATGCGTAAGCGGAAGATGGAGAAGCTCTTTATCGGATGTTAGGAATAGGAGAGGAGCTGACATCGGTAGTGATTAAGTTGAAATATCAAAGAAACACCATCAGGCACACAAGGCGAAAACGGCTTTACCTACAAAAACTCCAGAATGATGCAACCAGGCACGCATTAACCTTGGCAATCCGAGAACGGCTACCCACAAACCAACGTCACTCATGGGAAGATATCAAAACAATATATAATCAAGTCGCGGAGGAAAACCTTGGTGGAGTGCAACCATATAGAAGAGTTTGGATATTAGAATTCACGTGGAACGTGGTTTCTCAAAGAAGGGAACTAAAACTACAGCTGAATAGCAATAATACCTTGAGGCAGCAATACCATCAGCTGGCAAAACAAGTAAAGAAAGCTGCAAGAAGAGACAGAAGAAAGTTCCTGGAACGACTGGCAACAGCGGCAGAAAAAGCAGCTGGCCAAAATAATATGAGAAAACTTACCAGACGATTAAATATCTCACCAATCAAAAGTGTAATAGGAACCAAGCCGTTGCTGATAAAAATGGTACACTAATAACGAACGATGATGCACAAACACAGAGATGGAGAGTACATTTCAATGAAATCAGTAACGTCACAAACACTACTGAGGACAGCTAAACAGTTGAGAACATAGATGAGGAAAACAGTTTAAGAATATCATTCAACCCTCCCAATCTGAATGAGATAAAACAGGCGATTGGCAAATTGAAAATAATAAGGCGGCAGGCGAAGATAGACTACCAGCGGAAATTCCACGGGTTGACATGCAAACCACAGCTGAACTTCTACTGCCTCACATCACATCAGTATGGGAGGAGGAGAGACTGCCTCCTACGTGGAAGAAGGGCATCATTGTAAACTTACCAAAAAGTGGCGACTTAAAAGACTGTAATGATTGGAGAGGAATTACTCTTTTTAACATAAGATACATAATACAGGGGAGGCTTCAGAGCAGAATAGACAACATACTGCGAGACGAACAAGCTGGCCTCAGACCGAATAGAAGCTGCGTAGATCAGGCCAACACTTTACGAATAATCATTTAATAGTCCATAGAATGGCGTACCCCCTGTATCTACTATTCGTCGATTTAAAGAATTCGTTTGATACCATCAGGCGAACGGCTATATGGAAAGCACTAAGAATCAAAGGAGTACCACAGAAGATAATTCGAATAATTAGAGCGATGTATGAGGATGCAGAACTTTCAGTTCTTCACAACGAAAATATCAGCCAATCATTCCACACCAATGCTGGAGTTAAACAAGGATGTCTATTATCACCTCAGCTATCCACCATCGTACTGGATGACATGATGAACAAAGTCTGTTCGAAAAGAAGAGGGATCACATGGAGTCTCTCACGCCAACTCGAAGACTTGGACTATGAAGATGACATTTGTCTACTCTCGCATAAGATTTTCAATATGCAGTCGAAACTGGAGGACCTGGAAAGATTGGCTCGTAGTGTTGGGCTTGAGATAAACATCAAGAAAACCAAGGCCATGAGAATAAACAATACGAGCACGGAAAACATCATGCTACAGGGTCAGCCAGTCGTGTATGTAGATAGCTTCTGCTATCTAGGAAGTACAATGACTACAAACGGTGACGCAGAAACAGACGTAGATAGCAGACTCAACGAAGCGAGAGTGGCATTTGGCCAACTGCAGTCAGTATGGAGAAGCTCACATATATCCAGACGAACTAAGCTCAGAATATTCAACTTATCTATTAAGTCGGTACTGATGTATGGCAGTGAAACCTTTTACCTACTTTCAAAACTTATTTGGAATTCGAAAATGTTCCAATCCATACAGTATCTATGTAATGCTACATAATTACTGTGTTCGGTAAGAAAATGGGAAGAATCGAGCTAAAGGCTTTATAGAAACAAAAAATCTGGCGTAATGTTACATTTTTTTGAAAATGCCCCTATGTGCTTAATGTGTTGAACAAAAACAATTAAATCGTTATGAAGGGTACATATTAGGGAGATCGATTACTCAAAAACCGGTTTTCGAATAATTTAAAAAGTAGCACTTTAATAATATTTCAACTAACCGGTTAACCGGTTCTTTTATTTAAACAAAATTGCTTCTAATTCTTGAAGTGCAGAGCTGGACCACGTCGTTTTAAAAATAAGCAGATGCTGACACAGAGTTTCCAGTTAAAGTGGCAATCAATACTAACAACAATTCTAACAAATATCATAAAAACTATGCCAAAACGGTGTGCGGAGGCCATAACAAACAAAGTTTATTACTCACAGTACTGAAAAATGCTTAAGTTCCAAAAAGCTATTCAAGGGGCTAATTTCGTTTTTGTTGTTGGTAGATAACGGAATTAAAAGTTTGTTAATTTAGTTATAATTTCGGTGCCTGAGATTAAAAAATTAAATTTTTTACTTCCAGAAAATCTATTAGTAATATACGAGTCCTTAATTACCTCAACAAGAAAATGTGCTTAGTTTTCGAGCAGCACTGAATGTAAATTTATGCACCACATATTCAATAGTGTAAGTGTCACTGTGGTATGTTCGGTAAGAACCCACCTTCCAACCAAGAAGTCGTCAGTTCAATCCCAGGTCACACCATCTGACAACTTTCAACAGCGATATCACCTCACAACATTACTAGCGACTGGTTATGTGTATTTACGCTGTGAAAAACTTCACTAACTAATACATCTGCTGCTCGGACACGGCGTTTGTGGGTTTGTTGGCTTTCAATGAGTCTAGTTGATCATTCTCCATAAATAAAAATTAATATTTCTTTACAGAAAGTGAGAAAAGGTTATTTTTGCTCAAGAGTGCATATCGTTTTCGATCTACCTTGGTTCTCACGTTCTTTGTGAGACGTACAAATAGTTAAACGATAAGCATATTTTAAATAAAAAATACACAAACGTATAAAAATTATACTTATTTAAATTAACCGGTTATTCGTGTTAAATTAACCGGTTTATTTAGTATACGAAAAATGAACATTTTGAAAAACTGTATTCGACAAAACCAAAAAAAGGTTAAAACCGGTCGAATAATAACCGTCCGATATGTAAAAGAAAATTAAAAAATAAAATGTAAAAATAAAAGCTTAAGCTAGGTATCTTAGTACCTAAAAAAATTTTTAAATCTTTTTAACAGTAATGGAGGGTATGCATATACAAAGAGCATTAGATATTATGAGATTTTTCTAAGTATGATGTTATCTATAAATAAACATTTTTTTATTTAAGATTTTATTCTTTTTATTTTTTAATTTTAATATTTTGTTTTCGTCTGTAATATACAACGACACCATATATATTCTATACATAGACACGTTTAATGTTACTTTTACTTAAACATCAATGAAAACGAAAGGCAATGTAATGAATTTATAATTGACTTACCGTCATGTGTGTATGTTGTTTCACCCCAGGGTCCTTTTCGACCAATAATTTCATATAGAACAATACCAAATGAATAGACATCGCCTTTTTGAGTGCCGCGCGCCGGTGGAGAGGAATCTCTCAAAAGCTCTGGTGCTCTCCATAGAGCACGTTTCAATTCCAATTCTCGCCTTTAAATAATGAAATAAATGTGTAAGAAATATCAATAGCAGAGACAGCAAATAATAAGGATTTAAAACAGAACAGCAAACAGTGAGTGAAAGTATTCAGTAAAGAGGAAAATAAATGATAAAATAAAAAAATATATTTAAATTATATGGCCATTGAATTGAAGCTCTTAAGAGCATTATAATTGAATAGTAAATGAAAAGTACGAACAATGAAAAAGTATAAATATTGTTATTAAGTAACAACATACAAATGTGGTTTTTAAACAAATGGCAATTAAAGTAACAACACATACTAATAATTTAATATTGCAGTGCAAATTTTCTTAACAGAATGTTAAATTATACTTATATATAAATATATACTTACTTTTGAGGATCCTCTTGGCCGGCTTTAAATTCATGTAAACCGAAATCAGTTATTTGACACACCCAACGCGAATCTATTAAACAATTACTTGATCTTAAATTCCCGTGTGATATGATATCGGAGTCATGTAAATAAATCATGCCTTTTAATATGTCGCTGACCAGCGATGATATAAACATGTGATCTAAATGTAAATCATCATTTGCTAAAACATCCTCTAAACTACCACGAGCGCAGTAAGTGGTGAAAATAATAACTGAACCATGATCAATGGATACTCCTATAAAATTAATAATATTCTCATGGCGTATCTAGAAATATATCAAATAAATATAAAAGTTATTAGCTTTTTAAAGAAATGAAAAAAAAGATGGTGTTGAAAACAAAAAGTACATTTAGTAGTATAGGCAATTGTACTCTGTCTTTCCTGATAGATTTCCTGCCTATGTCATGAGGGGCTGTGCTGTCTTTTGAGTAGTCCTTTGACGTTTATCTTTAATAGGACATTTTCCTCTTATTTGGAAGGAGTCGTTTATTATTCCTTTGAATAAAGCCGGTAGTAGATATACAAATATATTGAATTATAGGTGTATTACCAATCTCAGTGCTATTCCTAAGCTAATGAAGAAGCTTGTGACTGATTATTTCTCTTTGCAGACAAAATCTATAATGTCACCGTTTCATCATGGTACGGCGACAGTAACTAACCTTCTTAAACTTGCTATGAGGGTCTTTAGTAGCTCTGTTGCGGGTGCTCGAACTGATCTAAGGACTTAAGTAAAGCCTTTGATAAAATTGATCATAAGATTTTGCTTTATAAACTTGTACTGCTTGGTCTTCCTGATAGACTTCACCGTTGGATAGACGCTTACCTCTCTTTTAGGACTAAGGAAGCGGAGTTCCGCTTTTGTTTTTGTTTTTTCTTAATGACCATCCTGAAATACATATTTTCTAACTGTGGTCAGATGCTAATAATGTTAAGTTCTTTTATACTTCTAGTGATGTTTTTGGTCGGATTGTTCTGTAACGAAGTATTGATGTCTTTGTTTATTGGTGCATAATTAATATGATGAATCTCAACCTGAGAAAATGTAGGCTCATGGTTTTTTCCCTCATAAGTGTAATTCCTTTCGAGTATTCATTTTATTCTTGCCCGTTAGAAACCGTTACTAATTTTCTTGATCTGGGTGTGTTATTGGACAGGAAACTGTCACTTATTCATCATTTATGATGACTAGTAAAGCTAAGACGGTTTTAGGTTTTGTGAAGAGAAGATCCAACGAATTCGCTGTTTCTTATGTTACGAGACTGTTATACATTTCACTTTTATCGGTGTCATATTGATTTAATTGAATCCGTGCAGAGTCAGTTTTTATTATTCTGTTTACGTGAAATTATGTTGATAGTAGGGAGATCGATCATTCGACTTTTTTCAAAAACCGGTTTTCGAATAATTCGAAAAGTAGCACTTTTAAAAAACCGGTTTTCGGTTAATAATAATTCAAATAACCGGTTAACCGGTGCTTTTATTAAAATCAAATTGTTCTTAATTCTTGAAGCGCAGAGCTGGACCACGTCGTTTTAAAACTAAGCAGAAGCTGATGGAGAGCTTAAAATTAAAGTGACAATCAATACTAACAATAATTCTAACAAATCTCATAAAAACTATGCTAAAACGGTGTGCGAAGGCCATAACAAACAAAGTTTATTACTCAAAGTACTTAAAATGCTTAAGTTTCTAAAAGCTACTCAAGGAGCTAATTTCGTTTTTGTTGTATTACTTGGTAGAGATTACTTATATTTCGAGCAGCACTGTATGTAAATTTATGTACCACGTGTTAGGTAAGAACCCACCACCAAGAGGTCGTCGGTTCAATCCCAGGCCACACCATCTGACAATTTTCAACAGCGATATCAACTCACAACATTACTAACGACTGGTTATGTGTATTTACGCTGTGAAAAACTTCACTAACATAAATCTGCCGTTCGGAACCGGTGTTTGTGAGTTTGCAATGAGTCTTGTTGATCATTCTCCATATAAAAATCAATATTTATTTACAGAAGATGAGAAAAGGTTATTTTTGCACAAGAGTGCACATCTTCTTCGATCTACCTTGGTTTTCACTTTTTTTGTGAGACGTTTAAGGTTGTTTAAATACAAAAGTAATTAAATTTATACAAATAGTTAAACGATGAGCATATTTTCAATGAAAAAAACATACAAACATATAAAAATTATACTTATATAAATTAATCGGTTATTCCTGTTAAATTAACCGGTTTATTTAGTACACGAAAAACGAACATTTTGAAAAACCGTATTCGACAAAACCAAAAAAAGGTTAAAACCGGTCGAATAATAACCGTTCGATCTCCCTAATTGATAGATTTCCTTTGTATGATGCTAGTTTGGGTCTGGTAAGACTTCCTACATTGGAGCAGCAATGGACAGTTTTAGGTATTTGTTTTGTTTACAATTTTATTGCCGGTGATATTGATTCTGAGTTTTTGCTTCTTATCCTGAGTTTAAGCATCCCAGTCAGATTTTGCCGCCATTATCGCCCTCTTGCACTGGACTATTTTTTCTGCAGATTATGCAATGATTTCAACTTTTATTATGACTTTATAGACTTTTCTCTCTAAGGCATAATATTGTGTTCAAAATTTCGTACAAAATACTGTCAAATTACATTACGTGTAAGATTATTTCGTACGAAATAATTGTGAAATAATTGTTGAGAAAGCATTAATCTGTTCTTTTTACGAAATACATGTGAAATATATAAGTATGTTAATATTATTTTCCAACTGCAACAAATTTCTAGCAACATTTTTTTTAAGTATGAAATAACATGAGGCTCAATTATTTCGTACGAAATTTTAAAATATTTTAAATACTATTACAACATAGAATACACATAGTCTTTTATTATTTGGCTTATGAACGCAGTGTTGCCATATTTTTTTTTAGAAAATATGATAATTTAAAAGAAAAAACTGATTTTTAAATGAAAAAACTGCACATACTTAAAATGTAAGAAAAAATTTGCATATATCCGTATCGAGTACGTTCTGTAAACCGAAAACGAGAGAAATTGAAATCGAGTAAACTTTTTAAGGACAAATTAAACCTAATGCACCAATTATTTTAAACTTTTGATAATCAATAAAGTTATTTGAAAGGTAATTAGTGAATTAATAAGAAAAAACATCAAAATCTTATATGATTTAAAATTTATAGCAATTTGAAGTTTAATGCGATTTCATTTTCAATCAATTTCGGTTTACGGAACATACCCAATAATCCATTTGACAACAAATTAAGTGTGATATACATAAATGATATGATATAATGACTGTGTTCGAATTTGACACTTGTTTCTGACAAGGAGGCCCTGCTCAGAGGACAGAGTTCTGTGAATCCATTGGTCCTTACCGTTTTTTATGTTAGCTCTTGTTTTCGAGATATACGGTTATTTCGGAAATGGTAGAGGTTACACAACATATATTCGCGCAACTCAAAATCGGTTCAGTTTAATGAATAAACTAAACAATTGGAATACATAAAAACAATAAAATTACTTTTAAAAGCTAAAACTTTTTTTAATCTGCGTGGTCATTGTAGAAATATTCAAAGGGATTACATTATACGAATGCTCGTACGTACGAATGAGTGATATTTATTAGTTATATTTACGAAGTATGTAACGTGATCCAACTGTTCTTTTACCAAAAAAGCAAATCTTTCTTAACATAAATGTGGGTATCACACACTGTGTGAAGTCTCTCTTTCTTTATGATCAGTGGTCAAAAAACGGCTAATTACTTTGTCGCATTAAAAAAGGTACGAATATACCTACCGCAGTTATATTAAGCAAACGTGGTGAAATTCTTACTATAACAAGATTAAAAAAAAAAAACTAAAACGTTAAAAACTGCAAAATCTGCACAATTAACAGATAAACTGATTTTTTAAACAAAAAAACTTCAGAACTGCTCAATGCTTCAAAAAACTGATTTTTTAAACAAAAAAAATTCAGAACTGCTCAATGCTTCAAAAAACTGCAAAATACAGATAAATCTGCACATGTGGCAACACTGCTGCAACGGGAATGCCAAATTATATCAGCATTCACCATGGAGTGGTCACATAGAAAAATTTGGGTTAATGATGAAAAAATTTGTACCGCACAGTGTGTGAGGTTATCTTAAGAAGCATCCACTGAGTTCATCCCATTGGTCGAATATGGTCGTCATTTAGCTGCAGACTCGATTTGTGAGGGCCTCTTAAGATATACTTTCGAGCAGAATTTTATGACAGCTCATAAGGCTAAAAGGATAAAAACTGCTTCCAAAACAATTTAAAATCTTTATAGTTTATTTTTTTTTAGAACTTATATAAATAAATAAATAAATAAATATATTATTTATATGCGTAAAAGTATTTATGTCGCTACTGAATGTTATTTGTCCTGTTGTTGGAGAAAACATATGGTTTTTGTTTACAAATGTAAAACCATGTGAATATTTTTGAGGCATAAAGCGACAAATTTTCAAAATTGCTAGATGTCTACATTGGTGGCTTGTCAGAAATTTGAACAGAGTACTTGGCTTAATATTAATTTGTAATTTTTATGTATAATATTTGACTTAAATGTAAAATTTTTTTGTTTGTTTTTTTTTTGTGTATTGTGTATATTGATTGTTTTATGTTCAGCTTGTGATTAAGTTCCGTAGTTGATTAATGTTCTCGTTGCCATTGCTTATCTCTCTCATCCCCTATAGTTCGGATTGTAGTGTGTACGTATCTTTACGTCATGGGGATGAGCACTCCGCGGTATGGTGAGGATGGGTAAGAGAGTTATCGGGAACCGTTCGAAGAAAAAAAAGAAAGCGTGAATTGTCTGTTATGCGTTAAGCGATTCATTAAATAATTGACTGCAAAGGGATATGAACTACTAAAAAAATATTTAAATACTTTTTCTTAATGTTTTACATTTAAATTCAATGCTAATAGTATCAATTTTCATACAATAAGCACTAATTACAAATTTCTATAGATAAAATAATAAATAAAATTTAATAATTTTCTAACATGATTATCAACTTACCTCACGCATTTGTTTTAGTTCTTTGCGTACCGAACGTGTTATATCGACAGTCTTTTTATAAACTTTTTTCATGGCCACTATGTTACCACGATACAGACCTTGAATAGAAATAAAAATAAAATAATAAAAAATACAATTTTTTTGAAAACATGCCAGAGGAACACACAATAAAATTTTTCAAACATTTGAAAAATGTTTCGGCATGAATTAATACAAAATTTAATAGAAACATAAATAACATAAAGTACGTAGAGAAAAAAAATTAATTTACTCATTTAAGTGAAACAAACCTATATTTGTGAAAGCCTTTTTATTTGTATCGCCTCCAGTCAAAAGACTTTGACGACATATTTGATACTAAGCCAGAGGAAGTTTATTTTTTGTAAAGGAAACGAAAGTGCCAGGATATAAGAAAAGAATTTGAAATATTTTAAGTGAGTAAGGGCAAGAGGAATCTATGGATTAGTATGTTGTATATGAAATAGCTTAAAATGAAATTTAAACGTTTAGTCGGCAAAAAATACAATGAAAAAGTGCTAAATAAACTTTAAACTAATGAGTACTTTCAATGATTTGACAAACCAGTTTGCATTATTAAAATGGCTTTGACTTAAACAACGCATCCAAAATTAAATCATACTAATTCGGGCAAATTACATTGTATTATATTCTTATATTTATTGTAAATTACAGTTAACTACCAAAGTTAATATGGATATACTATCGGCAAACCAATTATCTGATTCTATTTTGATTGCTAAAAATGCTATACAAATTTAAATTTTATTAAACAATACTGGTATTTTATTGTTAAGAATTTAATATCTTATAAAAGTTCTACAAAAATTTTCTTTTAAATTTTTTGCCTAACATTCTAACACAAAACGTTTAAATTTCCTTTAAAGCTGTAATCATACAATATTGACTGAAATGGAAAGCTCCTATCAAATTTCTTGTATTTTCACCTTTCATTCCAGACAATATTCAATGGCCTTAATCATCTATAAATAACTTACAATATTTTTATTTTTTAAATTATTATAGTCACAATTATTGTCAATATTTATTATCGTCACATCTTTCATATCAATCTTCCATAAAAGGCCAGCCAATGTTTGTTCGTAGCGATAATGCCTGCAAAACCAGTAAAAAAGCAAGAATTTAAATTAATCTTCTAATTTTTAAAGTGTATCAGTATATAGTTATTTTAATGTCATTTTCATTATTTTTATTAAATTGGGTATCTCTATCGTCATCAGTGCCCGTAACAAATTTAATTAATAAAGTTTTATACTAAGAAATATAATATACATATATGAATTACATACATACATATGTATGTTATTAAAAGTCAAAGGTAAGGCTTAATTTTGAATTTAAAAAAAGTAAAAAAAATTTTATCGGTCAAGTTCGCCTATATGATACGCTATTCAATAATTTTCCTGTTTTTAATTGACAGTTTTTCTTAATAGATTTTTTTTTTAATTTAAACTTTCACATCTGAACTTATATATTGTTACGTTTTTAACTTTTTAAAAACGTTTATTTATGAGTTCGTAGATTGTAGGTAAAATAAAATAAATCTTGTGTTTGGTTTTTAATTAAAACCCTTTATTCAACAGAGTTTTGTGCACCACTGCTTGTAACCTTTTTACAAGCAATAACAATTTTCTATTCTCAATTACACCGTCTGTTTACAATCTTGTAAACAACAACAATTACTCGACAGATCTTACTACTTAAAGATCTTCCAATCCGATCGTAGTTTTAACTTATGTTCGATCACAACCTTTTCAACCAGAGGTTATCCACACTTAACTCTCTTTACTGAGTTAGCTCTAAACTGGTTTTTTACTTCACGATTCACTTGTAAGGAGTAGGCTCTTATAAACTCTTCACACAAACTGTACTTGCTGAGTTTACTTTACTTAAGCTGATCGTTGTTCTTTACTTTTACTTTTACTTTACTTTATTTATCCAAATATTCTGTTCTTACATAGTTTATCTTAAACTAATTAATCATGTAGATACTTATTTTATGCGTAAATGATACTTATCATAGACTTATCAGCTAAAACTTAAAATACTGCAGAATAGCCGCAATCCATCACCAAAACAAATCAACTCTTATACTATATTCCGCAAAAAATGTAAAAACGGAAACACCACTGATCGTTGTTCGCATCGATGTGCTTTTTGTATGGCTGAGTAAACAATATATCGAAAGCTCTCCAACCTCTCGATATTTCAGGCAGATTCCATTTATTTCTTTTAATTTCTTTTTAGTTCTTTTGTAGCCATGCGCATATGAACATCTACCTCTCTCAGCTCTTAGTATTTGTTGTAACTCGTACTTGTTTATTGTCTGTTACTTGTTTTCTTTGATACTTAATTATTGTTGTTGTCGTGTTATTCTTATTTACTTTATCTCTGCTAATGATTGTTGTTGTAGATTTGGTTATTTGTAAACAACACGTATAGTTGTTCTTGCAGTTTTTGTTTATTTATTTTGGCGAAGTAATAAAATGGTGTCATAGAATCTCATTTGGTCGTTTTTGTTTTTTGTCAGAAACAATCTGATCAGCTCACAGATTACAGATTTACATATCCATTTATAAAATAATATAAAAGTGTTTATTGTTCTACAGTCCTTTTTGTTTTCATACTTTAACTTTATACAGTAACTCATTTAACTTCCAATTTACACAAATTACTTAACACTTTTACATATTAACGTCTTAGAACGATTTTAATCTTTGATTGTTAAACTGGCTAAGTAAAATGTGCCTTCTTTTATAGTAAACCAACATGAATTTCGACTGTTCTTGTATATACTACAACTTTCTGAAACCTTCTATTCAGCTAATTAATTAAGCTGTAAGATCTTAATACCCAAAAATTGAACTAGTTATACTCCTAAATACACTATACACAGTGTGATTAGCCACTGACAGGGTGATAATATCTTTGACACAAACCAATCGAATAACTTCCATAATAAAGTTTATAGCTTTAAATATAATAAGTTGGTGCATCTTTTCTTTTAGGCATTTTTAATTTCGTAACAATATGTTAAATACGAAGGGAAGGTTTTATTATCAACGCCGCTTATAGTGTATGCGAAAACCCAGCTCAAGCAAAATACCCATCTAATATTCTAGTGATGCCTAAGTTTATATCTACTTCTTTTATACAGTCAAGGAAAAGAAACTACACACACCCCTTGATTTAGGGGTTTTAGAGAGTTTGTGAAGAAAATTTATAAAATTATTAATAAAAAATTATTAATTATTAATTATTAATTATTAATTATTAAAATTATTAATTATTTTATTAATACTTAAGTTTATTTATAAAATAAAAAAGTAATTCATTTACATAATAAAAATAACAATAACAGAGATATTAAAAATTCATAGGAAAAAAGTCTGCATACAGCTTACAAAAAATAATTATTATTTAAAAATTTTATATATAAAAAATTAAAATTTCACTTTTAATATTTGGTTGATCCACCTTGGTCATCAATAACCGCTTCAAGACGATGTGGCATTTATGTTACAAAATTCTCTGTTAGAGGGGGTGTTATTTCGGCCCATGCACGAATAAGGGCAGTTTTTAATGTTTCACGGTTACTAATGCCATATTTTCGTAAAAAAGGTTCGATATGTGCTGTATTGGGTTTAAGTCTGGTGACTGGGGTAATGAATTTAGCTGTTTTGAAGCATAGTAAATAAGCCAGTCTCGAAAAAAGTGCACAGTATGCTTAGGGCCGTTACCTTACTGGAAAATCCATTGGTATCCCAGGCCCAAGCTATTAACAGAATTTTTTCCAATATAATTTTATAATAATAGCGGTCAATATTACCACCGAATAAAGACAAACGATCCCCTTTATTTGAAGCCATGGCGCGCCAAACCATAACGTTTCCTCCACTATGTTTGCCTGTAGATATAACATTCTTTGGATCGAGTGCTGTGTTTGGTTTTCTCCAAATTTTGAAATGGTCAACTCTACCGAAAATGTTATAAATACATTCGTCGGTAAATATATCAAAGTTTAAAAATCCGAAGTTCACGATTCTTTACTAAAATTAGTTTTATTTTGCTATGAAATCCATTGTCATGTAAAACTAATGTTAATTTAATTGGAACATTAAAATTTTGGGACGCTTATTGTCGGATACTGATGAACTAACTTCACAATACTGGTAGCATCACGTTCGAAAGCTTCTGAAATCTACCAGATCGTGGTTTATTTCCGGTACTTCTGCTGTTGTTGTAATTTCTAATGATCGTCTGTACATTAGCACCACTGAATTTTGTTGTCTTAGCAATTTCTTCGTATGATTTATTTTCCTTTTGGAAATTTACTACCATATTTCGAACTTAAATATGTATCCCTCTTCGATTTACGATTTTCGAGGATAAAAATTCAAATAATATCTTATTTTATTATCACTTTGTCCACCTCAACAATCGTAATTCTTGTAAATTTGAATAAATCAATAAAGATAACTATTATTTTGCTTTCTTTGTTTTTTAAATTTCTATTTGATATAAGTAGTTGCACGTTGTATGTAGACTTCTTTCCTGCTAATTATTATGTTTCTTCCTAATAACTTTTAAGTTATATTTTTCTTCAGATAATCTTAAGTATAAAGATTGGTATTACATCTGTTTCAAATTTCGCCACTAATTCTCTAAAACTTCAAAATCGTAGGGTGTATGAAGACTTTTTTCCTTAACTGTATATTCTTAAAATATTAGCAAAAATTAGCTTAAAAAGACTCTATTTATTCATGCTTATATATTCTTCCCTATTAAAATAAAAACTAGAATACTCAACTGTCGACACAATCGGCCGCATTCTAGAAATATATAAATCTTTTTTAATGATTATGTTATTGAGGGAAAGTCTCTTACATGAATTAAAAAATGTATATTTTGGGTCGATATTTGGCGACGTATCAAGTACGACAGATTTTATGTGCCTCGCCTTTAAGCCAAAAATATGTGTTTTGTTTATGTGTGTTAGTAATAATTTGATAGTTGTATAACTTCTAAAGTACTGAACCGATTGAAATGAATTTGTGATTGTAGAGAAAAAGCTTTAAAACCATATACATATGTATATACATATATCTTTCCAATGTCTGTGCAACAGTGCATGCGTAAAAGAGATTACAAAAATATGTGTTTGCCTATTAATTATATAGATATTCGTCTCCTGCAGGTTACCTTTTTAATGTTACTTCCTTTAATGTAACAAAAAACGGCAGGGAAAATAATAACTCTTACATCTTCAGTTTTCCCTCCTTTTCCTTTTAATTGCTATCAACTAGTATATGGATTACGAATGTGTAATCATTTCAAACTGAAATGATACCTAGTATATATATGAATGCCAAGTGTATAGAAGAAAAATTCTTAAAGTCCACTAATCCTTAGAAAACTTTTTATTTATTTTAAATTAGGATACAATTAGTCTTTGCTGGGAACTGAACTAACAGTCACCACACTGACAGACTAAAACACTACTCACTGGCCTGCCACGATACCCAGAGAGCCTCTTGATTTAAAAGGTATTATAAAAGTAATTTAGATCCTAAGAACTTTCGTGTCGACGTCACTACGTCTTTTATCTTAAGCTGATACTGACTACTCTAGTGGTTTGGATGATTTTAACCGCTTGGGTTTTAAAAACTGAAAAATATAGAGAAAATTTGCAAAAGTGAATGAAATAAATATTTAAGGCGATAAATAAATGCCTGTCATTTACTTTTTAAAGATTATATCATCTAAATGTTGACCGTCGGTACGCCGTATGCGATACATCCGTGAGCTCCAATTCTAACATAGTTTTTCCACCATTTCGGCCCGTATTTTAGCAATTGAAGCTATAATATTGTCTTCGAGGTCTAAAATTGAGGCTGGCTTGCCCCTACACAGAGACTTCATGTATCCCCACAATAAATAATTTAGTGGGGTCAAGTCGCATGATCTTGCTGGCCAATGTTTATGGCGATCGTAAAATAGACGAAACACTTACGAAACACTTTCCTTACACAGCACGAACTTTTATAATAAAATTAAATGATTTGCAAGTTGGTTTGTTTGTTGTTGATTTGTCTATTTACTGAGCATTTTTGAATTTGCCATGTAACGGGTCCGCCATCTAACGTTTTTTTTTTCAACTAGTGCTTATTTCGTGAATGGTAACACTTAGTTCATGTCTGATTTGACAGATAATTAGTTTTATCCTTCCGCTGAACGAATATGGTTGTGTATACGCTTTTGTCGCTTCGCTAAATGGGCCTGTGATCGACTTACAGAAGATGCCGAAAAAAAAATCATCTTTTCAGATGAGGCTCATTTTGATCTTGGCGAGTATGTAAACAAGAAAAATTGTTGCATTTGGGGCAAGAAAACCCGCACGCATACATTGAAAAGCCGATACACCCAAGACGAGTCACTGTTTGGTGCGGATTTTGGACAAGAGGCATAATTGGCCATTTTTCTTCGAAAATGAGCAAGGAGTGGCCGTTACAGTCAATGGCGATCGCTATCGGGCCATGTTCAACGAATTTTTGTTCACAAAAATTGAAGAGAAGGATATTAGCAACATTTGGTTTCAACGGGACGGGCAGATTTTGGACAAGAGGCATAATTGGCCATTTTTCTTTGAAAATGAGCAAGGAGTGGCCGTTACAGTCAATGGCGATCGTTATCGGGCCATGTTGAACGAATTTTTGTTCACAAAAATTGAAGAGGAGGATATTAGCAACATTTGGTTTCAACGGGACGGCGCATCGTGCCACACACCCGATGCTACACTCGATGTTTTACGCCCTGTTTTTAAAAAAAAAAAAATAAAAGTTTTGGCGAACCCTTTATAACTAAGTTTTTGTTTTACACTGAAATCCAATCCTAACAACCCTATTTTTCTTAAATAATCAATAGTTCCTCTTTTCCATGAAATACGGAAAAAAAGTAGCTTAAGCTATTTCGCACAAATCATTAATTTCAATGATAACAATTGCTGCATAAAAAAAACTTTTGCGTTTAAGATGTTGCAAACAAGGTAAACAGTGCATATGCATAAAAAATACATACACATGTACGAGTACATATCTCAGTTGTACTCCTCAACTGAGTCAACTCAAAATTTTCAGGTGTTCAGTAGAGGCAAACATATTTCTGTTTGAAATGATATTATATCACAAAAAGGGGTAACAAGTATATTATTTTTGGCAAGAATTGAGAAATTGATGTAAGATTTTTACACTGGGTAGATATGACAAGTGTATATCGTATACCGCTCACTTGAGCGGTATATAAAAACAAGACATTTTTGTTCCACATTAACATGAAGCATCATCATCTAAAGCCTAAAGTAATCTGTTTTTTTTTTTATTAATCTTATTATCATTTACTCCACCCACGACAGTCATTCACTTCAAAGTACTTTTTACTCATCGTAAGTGTATTAAATCTAAATATAAAACAACAAATCAGCAAATTAACAAAATTATTTAAAACAAAGTGTTGATTTTGCTGTGTAGCATAATAAATATCTATTAAGTCTCACTATTGCAAGTGGTATAGTATTTATTATTTATTATTGAATCAATAACATTTTCGACAACCAGCAATTTTTTAAATGTAAAATCTAGAAACTGTTATTATTACAGTCTAAGCATTTGATAAAATACTTGGTTGTATTTCTTAAAATAGTGTTTTTAACAGGTTGTAGGTATTTGTATTGGCTTTCGCTTAATATAGTTTATAATATTATAGTGCGACGAAGCACTGTTGATCCACCAGCGTCATTTTTTTCCATTTTTCGGAAGTTGAAGTGTTGAAGATCAACTAACGATTTCTTTCACTTTCACTTACTAATAAATATTTTTATTATTGGGTATACAAACTAATAATGTCAATTTTTTTGCTTGAAAAATGCATTTGTTATGATAACAAAATGAATTGGTACAATATTAAAAGTATTGTCCATCGTTAGCCACTACTTTATACCATCTTTCTGGTAGCACATGAATTCCGTGCCAAAAGAACTGCTCCGGTTTTAAGGTAAAGAATGAATCAGGCCAATATCTGATACCCTGTTCTGAAGAGAAGCGTATTCAATGGTAGTCAAAATCGGCTATAAGGTGGGTGTGCCAGAACTTCCCATCCTCGGTTTATAAAATAGTTTTTGACCGGTCTTGCAATATGTGGCCGAGCGTTGTAATGATGGAAGTTTATGGCCTCGTGTCTGGTCGAATATTCTGGTATTTTTCATTGAATGCTCTCTTTAAACAAATCAATTGTATTCGGTACAGGTCTTCTGTGATCGCCTGACCCAGTTTCAACAGCTCATAATGCAAAACATCCTTCTGATTACACCAAATACGGAGCATTACCTTGGTGTAATGGATATTCGGCTTTGGCGTTGATTTGGATGGTTGGCCGGGCTTTACATATGACTTTTTGCTCTTGGGGTTATCGCCTTTCAACATCTCTCGGCTTCAATTCATATGTGACCCAATTTTCTTGCTTTTTAATGAATCCCAATTCTTTTAAATGTAGGAAAATGGCTTGTTGTGTGACTCTCAATCAATCTGATAATCAAATAAAAGAGGGTTATCAGACTTCTCCGCAAAAAATGTGTGCTTACGCTTTGGCGCCTATCAAATACTGAATTAGAATGGCAGATGTTTACCCTCCAAAATACCATATTTGTTTTTATTGACGCAAACCATTAACCTAAAATAATTTTACCAAATTTAATAAATTTAGTAAATTTTTATCTTAATAAGGCACAAAGGATAAGTCGTATGTGAATTAGACATAGTCAAATAATAAGAATATTAAGTTAATATGAAGTAACTCCTTGCCACAAAGTGTTTTTCATAACAACTTTCACTTATAAAAAGATTTTCATTTAAAAACTACAAACTACGAGTAACTTCATAGAATGTTTATTGTTTGTTTAATTGAAGGAAGAATAAATGCCTTTTTGGGAGTTATTGTAGGCTTTCCCAGGCGACCTAAGAACAAAGTAAATGTCCAGTTGTCGTAATATACATTATGCAGAGTCTACACCGATTAGTCTCAACATTTCTCAAGATACGTTGATGGCCATATTGTCCGGTAAATAGACTAGTTAGTACTCTAAGTTCAGTATGATTCAGTTCTGTTGATCAGTATTAGCGGCCAGGAGAACCGCAAATTTATTAGCTTGTCTCAGTCTAGAGGCATTCTGTTTAAAAATTATTCACTTTTCATAACATCTACAGGTAATCTCAGTTATTTAAATATTATCACAGTTTTAATGGTGTTCATATAGCGAACTTGACCGAGGTGAGTTTTATTCGTATTTACTTTACTATTTTTTAATTCAATTTTAGTTTATTGGGCATATCCTGTATTGAAAGATTTTATTAACAAACATTTAAGTTAATATTTTCACTACTTAATGAGAAATACGCCAGCAATTATCACAAATAATCCAAAAAACGAGCCTGAAGTTATATAGCGCCAGTCAACTTTTTTCATGCGACATAATTCACCATGAAAACCACACAGTGGTTCGGCCAACGGTGGCCTACCCTTAAGCCATTGAATAGGACGATCAGTTTTAATATAACGAAATTCCTAGTAATGATATTCAAAATAAAATCGTTAAATCGTTTGTAAGTTTCTATAGAAAATTGATTCAATTCATGCAATCGAAATAGAGAGAGAAAGGAAGATAACATACCGGTGTGGTTGACTGTTTGTTATAGACGAAATATCCCACAGGCTGCATAGACATTTTGGCCAATGAATTTGCAGCATTTACACTATTCACGTCATGCTGTAGTGTGATGACTGTATAGTTGCCTTCAGCATCACCATTACTATCGATGTGCACCTGAACAAATTAAATTAGAAAAAAAATTTTATATGAAAACAAGAGGAAAATAAAATAAAAATCGTTGAATAAAGGGAACAACCAACCACATGAATGTAAGTTAATACTCATGCTCATATAATGCGAAAAAGAAACATGCTGTTAGGAATTCATAGAAAAAAAGCTGTATCTAAAAAATTTTTTATTACAGTTGAGTCCTAATAAATATTAAAGACAAATAAAAAAAAAACAAAGACAACAAAAAAAAAGTTTATGATAATGCGATTTGTGTTTTGGGCGAAATTATTTTTTAAAGAATATGTTGTTTGCAATATTCATTCTTATATTTATAACCTAAGTTTTTAATGCAAAATACATGCAAAAAAACTTTCCTTAAATAATCTCTATTCTTTAATATTATAAAGAGTCCGCCAAGTAATTTTTTTTTTTTTTTTTTGAAAATGCTGTAAAAAAAACAACTGAATATTTTCTCAAATTTATTTTTTTATTTGAAAGTACAATCCTTCCGGTTAATAATGGAAAATAATTTCATCCAAATGGCTGCCTCGGCTGGCCATGCAGTAGCCTACACGATTGATCCAATTTTTAAGCACATTATCGATTGTGTGCAGCTGTATTTCACCAATGGCTTCACGAATATTGTCCTTTAAAGCGTAAATTGTCTCTGGCTTGTTATCTTTGACGCCACCCCACAAATAATAGTCCAACGGTGTCAAATCGCAGCTCCGAGGTGGCCAAACGACATCAGCTCTGCGACTGTTAATGCGATCTTCAAAAACAGGGCGCAAAATATCGAGTGTAGCTTCGGCTGTGTGGCACGTAGCGCCGTCCTGTTGAAACCAAATATTGCTAATATCCTCCTCTTCAATTTTTGTGAACAAAAATTCGTTCAACATGGCCCGATAACGATCGCCATTGACTGTAATGGCCATTCCTCATTTTCGAAGAAAAATGGCCCAATTATGCCTCTGGACCAAAATCCGTACCAAACAGTGACTCGTCTTGGGTGTATCGGCTTTTAAATGTATGCGTGCGGGTTTTCTGTGCCCCAAATGCGACAATTTTGCTTGTTTACATACCCGCCAAGGTCAAAATGAGCTTCATCTGAAGAGATGATTTTTTTTTATCAAAATCGGCATCTTCTGTAAGTTGATCGATCGTTGTTCAAGCGTATACACAACCATATTCGTTCAGCGGAAGGATAAAACTAATTATCTGTCAAATCAGACATGAGCTAGGTGTTACCATACACGAAATAAGCACTAATTGAAAAAAAAACGTTAGATGGCGGACCCGATATTTATAAGTTTACTGGAGTAATCCATGCTTTTTATCTGATGTGGATAGTTAAAGAAAGTGTTAACTGTTACCCTTCTCTACACATGCAAAATTCCATACATTTTTTTTAAATGATGGTTTGTATTTACTGCCAAGTTATTTAAACCAAATTTAAAAACTTCAACTCTAACCATTCTCAAGATATGTACACAAAAATAATTTTTAATTTGTGTGAGAGGTAACATGCCCACTTATCCGATTCCACCAATTTTTTAACTGATGGTTTGTACTATCTAAGAACTTATTAAGACCAAATTCAAAACATTGTATTCTAATTATTCTCTAAATATACAAAAATCAATATTTTATTTGTATGGTAGATGCCACACCCACTTATTCCATTTCGCCTATATTACGATTGATGATGTGTATTAACTGCTAAGTTACTTATATCAAATTCAGAACATCCACTATTACCATTCCAAAAAATTTTTCTAAATAACCCCGTGTGGCGGTCTAATTGTTCCGATTTGAGTTTTTTGTTTTTATTGGGTTGGTACATCTGTTGTTGATATTCCCGCGAAATCTTACCGTCATAGCTTGACATTTGCAAAAGCTACGTAGCCAAGAGTACATCTACCTCTATACGTGTTGGTGATTTTTTACAATTTTAGAAAGGACTGCTAAAACGCATTTCCCGTAATGGTTCTTTAACTTGAATGAACAGAAAGACTCGGGTGGGTTTAATTGGGTTACCCAGTGGGTTGCCAACCCTGATTACAACGCATTTTATAGTCCTCTTTTATATATATAGACAGAGTTACCCTTCCTGAGTTGCTGAGAGCCTTTATATTGTATACCTATAAAATGTGTTTATCATAAGAAAAATTTAAAGGAATGTACACTTTTTTATGGGAAAGACACACCATCACAAAAGTTTGCGTAATACGCAGGTCTGTAAACATACTTCGATGTTAAAAAAAACAATTAGTGAAAGTAGATCTTGCATGAATAAGTTCTTAAATCGGTTGAGTGGTTTTTTAAATTTCTCGCGCAAAAGAACCATTGTTTCGTTTCCTGTGGCACCATCCTTTTGGAACCACATATCGTTAAAGTCCATATCCTCAATTTCTGGCCACAAAAAGTTCGTTATCATCTCGCGATAGCGATCACCATTGGCGGCAACTGCTTGGCATTTTCAAAGAAGTACGGCCCGATAACGCAGACAGCCCATAAATCGCACCAAACAATCACTCTTTGTGGATACATCGGCTTTTTAACAATCACTCGTGGATTCTCATTTGTACAAATGTGTTTGTGTTGTGCTTGTTAATAAATCCAGTGCCGTAAAAGTGTGCCTCGTCGATGAAGATGAATTTCTGTGTAAAGTCACATAACGACTTGATTTGTAAGATTTTGTATTAATCTTCTTTTACAAAATGTAAAATTAGTAGGTATTCTGGATACTTTTTCCATTCAAAAAATTTTTTATAGAAACGAAAATGATGCCGCTGTGGTATGATAGGTAAAGACACCTGCCTACCAACCAAATGGTCCTCGGTTCAATACCAGGCCGGACCATCTTAAAAAAGAAAAAAGTTTTTCGACAGCGGTTAGCTAGTAACTGGTTATGAGTATTACTACTATTGAAACGTTCTCCAAATACATTTGCCGTTCGGAGTCACTTTCAATGAGTCTAAAAATAGAATCGGGTGCAGCTCATTGACTGAGAGAAGTCCCCGTGATCCTTCATGAAATATTATGGGAATTATATATTACAGAAACAAAAACAGCTGCAGCAGCTGCTGGCCAAATAAAAGTCAAAAGCAGATTTACGAAAACTTATAGTGTGAACGCAATGGTTTTAATGTTTAAATCAGGTTTTAACTTTTGGTGTGAAAACAGTATTATATATATGTACATATATATTTTTTTACGTTTAGAGGACTTGTCTATGAGAAAAAAAGTGTCCGATTATACATTGGAGTCATGGTATATGTATATAGATATTATTAATTTTTCTTAAACTTTTTTAATATTAAGAATTCGGTGAATCGTAGAGGAACACATTTCGTACAAGACTTAAAAGTCAAATCTTCTCAATTTGAAGTAACAATTTAAAATTTTCTCAAAAAGCAAATACCTTGAAAGTTTTTAGAGCAATATCTTTAGCATTTAACGAAGATTATGTTGCTTACAAAACCTTTTTTTATGTTCTTAGTTTAGGCTTTTTTTGGTTTTAAGAAAACTGTTACTTTTGCTTAAAATCGAAACGAAAATTCGCCAAATTTCACTGCGATATGCGATGGCAGTATTAAAAGAATTAACTCATTTTCATTCCGATACACGTTGGCCATCGATATTTAATAGCTTCGAAGCTCTGTTTTTATTAAGAACTCTCTAGTTCCTTAATATAGCCCTAAAACGAAGATTTTACCTTTCTCGTCTATTACGGTGAAACACAGAGAAACACTCTATTAAAATATTTATTATTTTTACGACGCTTTTTTTCATAGTACGTTAAAACTCGGCCCGAGAGCAGTATTTTCTTTGTCTCGTTCGTTTTATTTTTTAATTCGTTAAAAAACTTTTCGTCAATTTCAGTTCAGTTTAATTTGCTTACATTTCGAGCGAACCCAATTGCACTCTACCTAAGTAAACAACTGTTTGTGTGTTTTATGCAAGGCAATAACAAAAAAACACGTTGTGCAAGGGATGTTCTTGCTTTTATTTATTTTATACGAATGAATTTGCGTATCGGGTGTATGCAGAATTTTTAAAATTTTTTTAAACTGTGATATTTTTCCGATAATATTTTAATTATTGCACAAAATATTAAAATTTTTATTTTTTAATTAAAAATAAATTCATTCAGACACTAATAATGGTAATTATCCATTCAACTCAACAATCAGATAGCAACTTTCATGTTCTCACTAACACAACTATTCAAAAAGTACATTATAGCCACAAAAAAGTTAATTAAGTGTTTGACAAACTTTTCGTTAAGTTTTTGACAGTAGCTTAAGAAAACAAAAGTATATTATGTTTGGGCCTTAATATTAAAGAACACGGCGCCTTAAAACCTAAAACATAAGATTTATCAGTTTGCCACTTATATATCTTGTATACTCGTATATGGGGTTCGTCTATTCTGATTATAATGTATACGAGTACATATAAAACGTAATAATCGACTTAAAAAAGTGATTTTGAGTCAATCGGTGTAGTTTCTTGGACTGTTTTTTTTTTTTTTTTTTTTTTTTTAATAGTAGTCCCTCATAAATAACAGTGTGCTGAAGGACAAATATTCAACTTCTTAAAAACATGATAAGAGCATTTGATGAAAGTCTCATGTCATCGTTATTATTACAACATTAAAATTTTGTAACATTAAAGAAATGTATTTAAGGTAAGTATTAAAAAGTGAAAGAAAACGAAAAAATAAAATTATGACAACATGTTTCAGATTATATTACAGTTGAAAACAAAATAATAGAACATACTTCAATACACATTTTTATAAAAACATTTAATAAAAGAACTAATAAATTGACATAAGTATTACAACACTTTCGTACAAATATGTGCACGTGTGCTTCATAGAAAACAAATATTAATGAATGTGGACTTACATCGAACCCCTGTATCGAATGATAGGATCTATTAAAAATCCGGCTCATCACCAGACGTCCATCGTATATGTCACCACCCATTTGTAAGACTTCTGTTACGGCTTGTGCATAAATTGTTACACTGTCATATAAATGTAAGCCATAAATGGGCACCTGTCAAGAAGAAGAAAAATGCAAAACCAAACAATAGAAGAATTATTTTGTAAATATACACAGTTTTACATAAATGTACATACATACATACGACTAAAAAAATGTTTTTTTTTTAATAATATTACGTAATGCTTTGGTCTTTGAAATTAAAATATTAAGGCATATGGGTAACTTTAACCTCACACAGAGGTGAAGTTAAAGCGACATGAAGTTTTTCATAATAATGATTTAAAATATCCCAAAAATGTACTGCAATTTTAAGTCTAGGACGATATTAAGGGTGTTCCACTTTACTCTGAACATTATTGAGTTGTCATTGGTCTACTATTTGTTATAAACGTATTGTTATATTATTTCAAAGAAGTATAGAATTTCGCGCGAGTTCCTACATTTCAACACCAAGTAGATAACTGTTCGTTTAAATTTTTACATAAATAGCCTTTTTCATAGCACCGAAAATAAATTTTATTTTACCAATTGATTTACAGTCACATAGAATCCTAGATAATAAACAACACGCCTACATGCTTTAATGTGGAATTAATATTCTTCGATTGTAAGGCCGTATCAGATGTTTAATAAATTTTTGTTCGATCATATCACTTCCAAACACTATAAATTGTTATTGAACAGTAGATATTACAAACTTGCCAATGTGTTAATTCATTTTTGTTTTTGTTTGGCGTGCTTTAAGAGGATTTAGATGTTTGGCGATCTGAGCAGTGACTTTCTCTTCGAAACTCTTAATAATTTTGCAAAATTTTTGTAATATTCCTCTATGTAATGTAAAACTAAATCAAAGCCAAATCGAACTTATACGTCCAAATTAATATTTGCTTTATATGAGAGGTTTCACGCCCACTTGTACAATTCCGTCCACTTTTGGAATGATGATATGTATTGCCTATGAAGTCAATCAGACCGAATTCTGAAACTTTCTGCTTTAAACGGTCTCAAGATGTACGGAAATCAGTATTTAGTTTTTATGGGAGGTACCACACCCACTGTCCATTGACTAAGAATCTATTTTGGCCAAATTTAGAGACTCTCTCTGTTTCATATTGAAGATATAGACATATAAATATACATTTTGTACGGGATGGCATCTCCCAGTCGGAATTTTTGAAATTTATATAGTCAATGGTTCCTTCAAGACATTCGGAGAGATACTGTAAAAATTTCAAGAAAATCGGTTCAGCCGCTTAACTGTCTATAAGGCACAAACAAACATACATACATACATACAAATACACATTCATTTTTGTATATAAGATATGGTTTTCGGTATACGTGTGCCTCAACTACAGGTTACAAGGTTTTTGATCAGTCCAATTTTTGAATACCTTTTTCAATAAATCTGGCCGTATGGCGTCGATAGTGGCTTGACTATTAGCTTCCAATTACATAGCTACATAAAAAGTATTCCAAAGGCGGAATAAGGACGAATAATTGAAAGAAAGTTGTCACTAAATTGACTTTACAATAAATCGATTGTTAAGCGCGCTGTGTGGTAAGTTGTGCCGTCTTGTTTTAACCAAATATCGTTGATGTTTAGCTGATTAATTTTTGGAAACAAAAATTCGATTAACATGGATCGTTAATGCTCCCCATTCACCGTAACAGCAACTCGTTGCTCATTGTCAGATTATGCCGCTAGCCTGTAAAACGTACCAAATAGTCAATTTTAATAGAATTGCCTTCACTCCAAATACGGCAATTTTCCTTACTGAGGTAGTCATTTAACAAGAAATGTACTTCATCACTAAACACAATTCATTGGTACATTGCTTATCTTCGGTCAGTTTCAAATGAGCCCAATCAGCAAAAATGCTACGCAAACAATGGTCGTTTGGCTTCAATTCTCGCATGCGCTGTATTTTATAGCCACGTAATCCAAGATCCTAACATTAAATTTGCCACGCAGTTGAAACACAAAAGCAAACAAATTAAGAACAACGATGAGTTGACATTTTGGCGTCTTCATCAAGACTTTGCGCCACAGCAGCAATATTCTTTTCTGTACAAATTTCTTTGTGTAGTTGATGGTTTTGAATCGTGAAGAGTAAAATTTGTACGAAAACGATCAATTACTGCACGAGTTGTTCTAGCGTAAAACGATTCATGATGACCTGCCAAAACTTACTAAAAAGTAATGTCAACCCAAATTGGCATTATATCCTGTAAAACCATAGTTATCGATATAGTTATCATGTAGATATTTTAGAGAAAATTGCTATTAATTAATTAATCGTATGCATACTTTTTTTAATATGGTGTCATATGTATTATGAACTTTTATGTGTACATTTATCTCCACAAGCAGTATGTACATATTTAATCAGTATCAATAAAATTGCCAATGACAGTAATTTGGCATGTGCCTTTAGGCAAACATAAACAAAGGGAATGAAAAAAATTATACGCAATCATTAAAATGTTAAATTAAATAGGTATGCGTTTAATTTAATAAGGCTAAAAATATTAAATCTTTTCAAAATGAGAATTTATTTAAGCCCTCATCTTTAATGTTAATATTGATGATTTAAAAAGCAAAAATAAGCAATGAGAAGAAATACTATAATTTTATATGTAAAGGGTCACCAAGGGGTTTAAAAAAGTAATAGCTTTTTCGTTTATCTCTATACTCGTAAATATAAAAATGACGTGTATCTTCGTTATCGCTAAACTCAAAAACTACTGCACCGATTTCGACCAAATTTAATATACATATTCTATGGGGTGTGAGGAGTGTTTCTGTGTAGTTCGAAGTTCGTCCGACAGATGGCGCAATATTTAGTTTTTTATGTTTTTGCACCGTAACTCAAGAACTACTGCACCGATTTCGACCAAACTTTATATACATGCTCTATGTAACGTGAGGAGTGTTTCTGTGTAGTCTGAAGTTCGTCAGACAGATGGCGCAATATTTATTTTTTTTAATACCACCTTGATTAAAAAGTTTCCGGAATTTCATACTATGCTATTTTAAACTTATAAGTAAAACCAGCAGCTAGCGAATACAAATTGCAGATAAGACAAATAGCAATACGTTATCCAGGCAAACGCAAGAATATTTCTTAAAAAAATATATATATATATATTTTTATATTTTAATTATTTCTAAAATACGATAGCTCGAAAAATATAGCAAAGAAAGTATAATTTTTTTAAAAAACTTTATAGGCATGAAAAATAATGCCACTTAAATGACCGACGTTTTTAGCTTCGCAATCAGCTCGCTTTAGAGTATTTTCCATAACATCTTTCAAAATTTGCTGCTATAGCATTTGAATTTCTGCAACAATGTTGGCCTTGAGTTTAAGGATTGTCTCGGGCTTGTTCACAAATGTGTAAAACGCGCTGGTCATTCAATTTCCGAATTTATAGAAATTATTCGCTCTCCAAAAGTTTAACTTAAAAGTGCCATTAATATATTCTCTGACAACTTGGCTCGAATTTTTTTTCTCCGTCACTCCTCTATGGCGTATATTGGCATCCATTGCATTGTTTCAGTTTCAGGCTAAGAGGATGATTAATCCACTGTTGCTTCATCCATATAATTTTGCGTAGTGGTGAAGTCTTTTCTAATTGGTGGTGGACTTTACTTTACCATTGTAATTTTTCACCATTTTTTGCATTCGTCTGATGTTTGTCATCATCATCTGAGGTATGCGGAAAGGTCAAGAGGGCTTTTTCTTAATTTTTTTAGATAGAGTTGTCTGTAGGGAAGTTGAAGCTTCTTCATTAAACATTCAAAACCACAATTAATTTTTTTCCGTCATGTTCTCTACTGGGGCTCGAGCCTGGTTCGTTTGTATTATTAAACGTACGCTCTAACCACAACACCACGTCTAGACTGGTCAAATATTGCTACGATATGTTCTATATGTTTTCGTTTAAGAATAAAGTCCATTTGTTTTGGGTACCTGAACACTGTAGTATAGATGGTAACAAAACAGTGGATACATTGGCTAGAAATGTTTCCGTGACACTCTATATTGGTATGGAACCTTACTCTGCGGCACCACTTACTATCATCCTCAATCTAATCAAGGATTGGGATATAATCAAATGCTTGGAACACTAGAAAACTCAAAATCGACTTCGCTACGCGAGCTGTTCGCAATTTGAGCGTCGTTCTGAGGTTCTCAAGTATGGCAGGATGGACTTAAAACTCCTGACAGATTTTCTTATGGGCCATTGTGGACTGGGAAGCGCATATGAAAATGATGGATGTTTGTACACTGCGTTTACAGAACACAATCTGCTCTACATACACTCTGTGAATGTTGTGGAGTTCTTGATAGGCTTAGAAGGAGATGTTTGGGGGACATAAGGTCTTGTTGGGAGACATACCGCCATTAAGGTCTAAGATCTGTTGGTTTATATTAGTAACAAAACATATCTGCTAACCAAATTATAGACCAGAGGAGCACAATAGATCCTAGGGATTGAAGTGTCTTCCAAGAGTGCCTGATCAAAATAATGATAAAGATTCATTAGATACAACAACGAACGTATCAATAGGGTCACTGAAAGGGGCTAGTGGATCTTTGGTTGAAAAATCTCCATATGATCGCAAAAGAACTACCTCTTCAATAAAGCTAAAGTCTGATGATGGATTCTTAATGACAAGTTCATGTTAAATATATCAATAGATGATTACATTGGCTGTATTACACTTGATCAGTAGTACTACTAACAATGTCACTGAAGCGTATGTTCTGCATGTTCTGAAGCGTATTTTATATATGGTGAAAGTTACTCGTGAGCTGCTTGAAAATTCGGTTGCTGTATACTAGATCTTAAAAAATATATTTTTTTACGGTGATTGTTATTTATAATTTTTTTCGTCTGACTAAATAGACTTGTGTCCTAAATGTTCTTATAAGTGAAAGGAATTTGAAGCAATCAAATTGTATGCTGTGCAGCCGGTTGCACTTTCATATCACCATAATCCTGTACTTGATAAGAAAAAATTTTACATATTTTTTTAAACTGAATGATATTACGAGATTTGCTTTGCCGGGACTAAGAACGTAAATGCTTTTTGCGGGATGATATCTTTATCGGGGTAAAATTTAGCACGGTCGCATATAGTCTAATGGTAAAATATGTGCAAATACATAGATATTAACGTACGTTTTTGTATTAACGTTTTGTCATAATTCCTCCATTTTCAAAAAGGACTACCACGATGTCCACAATTTAAAGGCAGTTAACAATTCTATTTTGGATAAAAACATTAATGTGATGGAATAGTCGGCTAATAGTTCTGATACAAAATCAATAGAAAATATTTGAGCCATTATGTGAGAACGTGCTTATGCCAGTGGCCACCACTTTGAGACTTTAAAGGACTTGACAATGTGCGTTTTGAAAATATGCAATTATACCGCTCTGAACGTAACGAAATCTAGTCGAAGCTATGCCAAGGCGATTGAATGATGTCATTACATCCAATTTTCGCACAATATAGTATTAGTTTAAAACCTGCTTAAAAAAATATTGGTAATATTAGTTTGTACGCTATATTTACGTATTTCGTTCGCAAAAAATATAGTTTTTTATTTATAAGAGAATGTTATTCAGTGCATATGTTTCATATCTACATTGAGCTCTTCCCTAAAGAGGTTTTGATTTACTAAAAAACGTTTTTGAAATAAAAGCATTTGGTTTTTAAAAAAGTAATAAGTATTATACGCTACTAGAACAGCCCTTCCCGCGTTGCTGGGAGGCTTTTTGTTATATAAGTATACTTTGTATCCGCTTTTTTTTAGATCACGAAACTTTATCAGTTACCGTTTTCCACACATACAAAATTCCATGTTTAGTATGAATGGAAGTTGCCATGCTTACTTATTAAATCTCGCCCAGTTATGGATTGGTGATGTGTCCTGGCCAAGAAGTTGTTCAAACCAAATTTAGAAATTTTTTTTGTTACCGTTCTCAAAATATACAAAAATTAATAGTTAATATGTATGGGAGATGTCGCACCCACTTATACAACTGCTCCCACTTTTTTATTGATGATTTGTATTAATTTCCGAGTCATTTAGTCCAAATTCAGAAACTTCCACTTTTAATATTCTCAGGATATACAAAAATCAACCTTTACATTGTACGGGAGGTAGCATGTCCGCTTATCCAATTTCGCCCGTTTTTCAATTGATCATTTGTATTGACTACCAAATCGCTTACACCAGTAAATTGTAATTGCTATTCTAACCGTTCTCGAGATATATAAAAATCTATCGGGTCCGCCATCTAACGTTTTTTTTTAAACTAGTGCTTATTTTGTAAATGGTAACACTTAGCTCATGTCTGATTTGATAATTAGTTTTATCCTTCCGTTGAACGAATATGGTGGTGTATACGCTTGAACAAGGCTGGGAAATATGACACTACTTTGATAATCATGGTAATGTTGCAGAATGTGTGCGAGGTGTTCAGATGAAGCTCATTTTGATCTTGACGGGTATGTAAACAAGCAAAATTGTCGCATTTGAGGCACAGCAAACCCGCACGCATACATTGAAAAGCCAATAAACCCAAGACGAGTCACTGTTTGGTGCGGATTTAGGTCCAGAGGCATAATCTGGCCATTTTTCTTCGAAAATAAGCAAGGAGTGGCCGTTACAGTCAATGGCGATCCTTATCGGGCCATGCTGAAGGAATTTTTGTTCACAAAAATTGAAGACGAGGATATTAGCAACATTTGGTTTCAACAGGACGGCGCTACGTGCCACACAGCCGAAGCTACACTCGATGTTTTGCGCCCTGTTTTTGAAGATCGTATTATCAGCCGCAGAGCTGATGTCGTTTGGCCACCTCGGAGTGTTAAGTGCTACGCCAACAAGCCAGAGACAATTGATGCTTTAAAGGACAATATTTGTAAAGCCATTGGTGAAATACAGCTGCACGCAATCGATAATGTGCTTAAAAATTGGACCGATCGTGTAGGCTACTGCATGGCCAGCCGAGGAAGCCATTTGAATGAAATTATTTTCCATTATTAACCGGAAGGATTGTACTTTCAAATAAAAAAAGAAATTTGAAAAAATATTCAGTAGTTTTTTTTTAGCATTTTCAAAAAAAAAAATTATATTTACTTTCTATGGGAGGTGCCACTCTCATTTATGCAATTCTGCCCACTTTTTTACTGATGATTTGTATTGACCGCAAAGTGATTTAGAAACTCTTACTATTATCGTTTTGAAGATATAATCATTTAAATAAAAATTTTCTACAGGCGTGGCACCGCCCAATTGAAGCTAAGCCATAAGTGAAACTACACCTTTCCAACACACGTATTGGTTTTTAAACCGGTTAGTGCTTCTCGAGTTATAAAATGACGAACATAGGGCAACTCGAGGTGTAGCTGCTGAGCTAAAAATTTGCTTCCTTCCCATTTTTCTTGTTGCGAATTTACTGATGGGCAATCGATGCGATGCTGAGTACCAATATATTTTTTGATAATTTCGATTAGTTAGAAATAAAAGATTCTACTGAAAATTTTCGTAGCTGAATGTCAAAATTTTTTTTGATAAATTCCTGCTTTTATTTTTCTAAAGCATTAAATACAAAACCAACAGCAAGCAGCAGACAACAAAATGTTAAAATTAGAATATACACGTTTATATGAAAACAATTATTTTAAAGGCAACACAGCATCAGCCTAGCAACAACCTTTGCTGCTGCTGATAAACATAAAATAATTTATATTTTTTTTAGGCAGCAAAACAAAAATTAGTGATACCAATACAAAAAATAGCGTTTTGATTTTGGTGGATTTAAAAAGCTTGAGTGTCACCACTGAAAAATATTTTTCTATAACAAATATTGAAAAATATTTTTCTATAACAAATATTTTTATGACAAAAAAAAAAAAAAAAAAAACAGATGACAGTAAAACCTAATTTTATTGCTGCTTTCAAAATATTTATGAAGTCGATAGCATTGCAGCAAATGCTGCGAACAACAAATTGCTGTTGGCTCTCATGCTGCTTGCTGTCGGTTATGTGTTTAATATTTTACTGTACTCCTGTTTTACTTTGACAAATTTATCATTATTTATCACATTAAGTATTAAACACATAACCGATAGCACGCAGCAGACAGCGAATAGAATACATACTGTTACGTTTTTACCTTTTTAAAAACGGGTTTTTATATCTACCTCTTTCAGCGCTTAGTGTTTGTTGTTTCTTGTTTATTGTCTGTTACTTGTTTTCTTTGCTGCTTAATTATTGTTGTTGCCGTGTTATTTTTATTTACTTTGTCTCTGCTAATGGTTGTTATTGTAGATTTGGTTATTTATAAACAGCACGTATAGTTGTTCTTGCAGCTTTTGTTTATTTATTTTAGCGATGTAAAAAACGCTGTGGTGCGCAGCCTTATTGTCATAACATTACGTTTGTATGAAAACAATTATTTTAAAGGGGACACAGTAACAGCCTAGCAACAACCTTTGCTGCTGCTGCTAAGCATAAAAAAATTTCAAAATAGCAAAACATAAATTAGTGATACCAATACAAAATAAAATTTTAAATAAAAAACGTAAAAAAAGTTTTTCTCTATTTATCAGAAAACCACTATAAAATTAAAATATTGTATGAGACAAAATTTATGTTAATAATTAAAAAGTTTTAAAAACATAATTTAATTAATTTTTATATTTTTGGGTAATATTTTAAAATAGCGTTTTGATTTTAGTGGATTTTAAAAGCTTGAGTGTCACTACTGAAAAATATTTTTTATAACAAATCTTTTTATGACAAATAAGATAGATGACAATGAAACCTAATTTTATTGCTGCTGCTGCTTTCAAAATATTTATGAAGTCGTAGCAGTGCATAGCAACAACTTGCTTATGTGTTTAATGCTTTACTTTGTAACATTTAATTTTTCTTTCTACATTTCTCTTTGTGTGTTTAAAGTATGTTGATTCCTTTTAATTTAATTTTTTAATTTTTAAACAAGGTTTATTACTTAACTTACCGAAATGTTGTCAAACACACGTTCGTGATATGGTACTAAAAACGGATGTTTACGGGCGTATTCCTTTATTTTACTACATCTTTCACTGCAATGAAAATGAGAAAAACAAAACAAAGAAAGTTATTCGTAAACCTGAAAACATCAGGAAAATCTTAAATTTTTTCCCAGCGGGGAACATAACAAAAGGATTAAATAATTTATTTCGATTTAACAGTTTGTCTTTTAAAATGTTAATTTTTAAGAATTTAAGAATTAACAATGAATTGACTCTATGGTGATGGTATAATTTTTATATCAACTAAAAAATAATTTATAATTACTTACCGTATATTTGGATTTTGTGGGTAAGACATGCTTATTTTAATAACAGAACGAAATGAGTTTTTATCCAATGATTTGCTTTTTTCCTTTCGTATATATGGATCCAAATAGTCTGTCAAATAAAGAAAAAACCAAAACAACAAAAAGGAGTTAACATTTTTAAAAAGATGAAGAAATAAGAAGCAAAATCATTAATCACTGATTAAGTAGCAAACGAAAGAAAAAAGATCTGCAAATTAAGGTTGGTGTAAAAGCAAGTACATACATCCGCATGTACATATACATACAAACACTTGCACTCACGTTTAAAATATTGCAAATTGCCAAAAATAAAAACAGAAAATATATATATATATATATATATATATATATATATATATATATATATATATATATATATATATATGTACGTATATTTCTTTATACATAAAACTTACTTCTTTCCATTATATTTACACGTCTTTTGGAATCATAGATTTCATCATCAACCGATATGATAATATAGTCACCATCCTGTAATAATTTACGATTTTGCATGCAGCGCACAAAGTCCACCATGGCAATGTGTTCACCAATAAAAACATAAACTTCAAAAAACCCATCATTCCACAGTAAAGGATACGAGTCGTAAAAGGCATATGAAGAAATGGAGGAAACATTTGCATATGAAATTAAAAACCGAAGAAAGACATTGTAAAGAATATAACTCAGAAGTAAAAAAAAGAAATTGGTTTAATGGAAACGTAAAAAACAGTATTGAGTAGTTCGTTAAGCCCGAATATTTAATTATCTATACTTCCATATGCTTTTTGAACTAATAAAAATCAGGAAACTTGATTTAAATTCTCTGAATATTTCTTAATAAAAAGTCTATTTCTATAAGCGTATTAACTCTAGTCTAAAATAAAATTTGTATTATGTTCCAATTAATATTATAGGGCGATTATAAAAAGATTTGTGATAAAAATCACACCACGGTTAGCTGCTACATAAATTATTCTGTCAATCCATTTTTTTTTACCACTTTTTCATGAACTTCAGGTGTTATTTAACAGCATAAGGCTTATATACTAGAGCTGCAAAACAATCGATAGTACTATCGATAGTATCGATGGTTTTGTTTTTGGCTCACCATCGATTATTTTTTTTTTTTTCATTATCGATACTGTCGTCAAATTCTAAGAGTAAATACGGAGGACACTAAATGTAGGCAAAGTCACATTTGCAAAAATTTGTTCGACGCAGGTTGTTAGCCGTCTGTAAACTTTAATAGTTACATAGGTACACAATTTAACAGTTTCTTAAATTTCTATTTATTAAACTCAAATAAAGTATGAATTGTAACTAAAATATGTTCGTACATACGATTTTGCATTTGACCCAAACAAATTAATCTTCGTTCGCTGTTCTAATTATTACGGTGCAGGTGTTGATTTCGTTTGCTGAGAAATTATATATTTCGAGGACTCTTACTATAAGTCTAGCTTCCAATATTTTTTTTTCTTATTACACGACTTGAAAAAGAAGAATAAAGTCATTTTTGAGGCTCTTTGATGACATGAAGGGATTAATCTTTGAAATACGAATTAAAAGTTGACAGTTGTTCTACGCTTACTTCCCGTAGTCTCTGCAGTTTTCTTTCACTGGATCTTATTAACTACTTTAGTTTTGGAGCACTTCATGGTCTAAACAATTTTTGCTATATATAAAGATTAATCTTCCATCAAAAACTTCAATACATAAAATTTTATTACATTTTGGAAAAGAATAAAGTGTCCCTATTTTTTGTTTCAACACTGTATATTTATTATTATTATTTCCCTTTCACTTAAATTCTAATATTGTTGCCACCAGTAGTACTTAAAAGAATCCGATAGTATAGACAGTTTTTTTGCAAACTATCGAAACTAACGAGTGGGCCGTCTAGCGATAGTTTTGCAACTCTATTATATACCTGCAAATGATCAAGAAAAAGATAACCAAGAGGCGTCAAATCGAACTACCTTCGAGGTCAAGAAACAAGTCCATTTAATGTATAGTATCGATAGTTCTTTTGCAAACTATCGAAACTAGCGAGTGGGCCGTCTAGCGATAGTTTTGCAACTCTATTATATACCTCCAAATGATCAAGAAAATGATAACCAAGAGGCGTCAAATCGAACTACCTTGGAGGTCAAGAAACAAGTCCATTTGATGGAAAAAAAATTATCACTAAAATATCGTATTAATAACACTAGATTTTCGTACATAGCTCAATACATTTATAGGCTATCCAACTTTGGGAAAAATAGTAAAGGAATCCAATTTTTAAAATATTTACAAAGAATGAAAATCCCTTGAAAAGTATTTTCGGAATTTGTAGTTATTTAATTTCCTAAAAATTCTCGAACAGCAAGTATTAAAGAGATCCATTCAGCCACCCGATCCATTCAGCCATCATTCCGATTTAAGTTTACTTCAGTCCAAAAAGAAGGCAATGTTCACGGTTTTAATGGATTACATCGATGTAGTGCATTATGATTTTTTTCAGAAGACCATACAGTAAACAAAGAGAATTATTTGGGCATTATAAGACGTTTGCGTGAAACAGCTCGCCGAAAGTGACAAGAATATTGCGCAGAAAACTCCTGGATTTTACACCATGATAACGCACTGTCGCACAGTCTCATAATTATTCCAAATTTTTTCAAGAAAAATGCAACAAAAAAATGCAATCTAACGACCACCGAATTCACCTGATTTAGCTTCCTGTAACTTCTTTCTGTTCAATCGAGTTAAAAAACCATTACGGGAAATGCGTATCAGCAGCCGGGAGGAAATAATGGCAAAACCGCAGGAAACCGAAAACCGAATACAAAAAATACAAATGTGAAGCTAAGATTTAGCGGGAATATCAACAACGGATGTACCAACTTAACAAAATATACATCAGGGACTGAAAACCAGGAATAAGTGTTGGTAATTATTTCTTTTTAGTTGTGCGGAAAATTGGGACATAACAGGTCTTTCAATAAATCCATAGGATGACACATAGATGGCGTTTCTAAAATTTTGTCCATATGAGATTTATTTAGTACAAACTTTCAAACGATACCTATATAAATTTGACAGCAATCTAATTATTGATTCGTGAGTTTTAGCATTTTGTGTGAAGCAACTTGTGTTATTGAAAAAAAAAATGGAAAAAAGTGAGTTCGGGTATTGCTAAAGCATTGCTTTTTGATGAAAACAAATACAATGGAAACCAAACAATGACTTGATAAACATTATCGGAACTCTGCTACATCAGGACAAATGGTAGAGGAGCGATTTGCTGAATTTATATGTGGTCGTATCAGCACAAGTGATGCAGAGCGCAGTGGACGCCAAAATAAGGCTATTATTACAGAAAACATCAAAAAAATCCACCAATCGGTTATGAACGATCGAAAAATGAAGGTAGTGTTTTTAGCATTTCACACGAACATTTCAAGGTGGTTCTCTGTTCAAGGTGGATGCCGCGTGAGCTCACAAACCGTGCGACATATTCTCCAGAGTTAGCCCCCAACGCCTTTTTCCAGTTTTCAGATCTCAAGAGAATGTGCTGGATAGAAATTTAAGTCCAATGATGAAGTAATCGCTGAAACTGAGGCCTATTTTGCCGAGAAAGATAAATCGTACTATAAAAGTTGGAAAATCGCTATACTCATTGTCTCGCACTCGAAGGCAACTGCGAGTATGTTGAATAATAAAATCGAGTTTCGTCAACATTTTGTTCTTTTTACTCATCCTGCGAACGTATTGAATGACCTGTTGCATAGTACATATTCTGCTTTCACTTATCCTTACCGTTTTAACATCAGTCCAAACCTAATATACTTACCTTAACATGATTTTGTAAGGTGAAAAGAAGTAAACAAAATACTTAACAAACGGTGTTGCATATATTTACATACATTGTATGTAAATCAATGGGTATACTTTTCCTCCGATAGCAGAATGAGTACCTCTGTAATTTATAATTTACTCTCAAAAGTATGTATTACTAACAATATTTATTTAACTTTAAATTATTTTTTAAAACTAAAGCTGAGATCACACGAAATGCATCAATTATTGGTACGGCAATCGTGTGACCGCCTAATAGGTAATAATGAGGGAACTAAAATATTAAAAATGCACCAATATTTATTGTTTTCTTGTGTGACATTCTAAGTTGGCAATACGTACCAATATTTATATTAAATTTTTTTTTACAGAATAAATTGTGATAATATTAATATTTTACGACAATAAAGCACAATTGAAATTGATACATTTGCGACTATCGTGTGATCCTAGCTTAAGATAAAAAGTTCATTAGCATAGTGGTTGGACTATGGGGAAGCAACTTAACGGTAACAAATCAGTGTAATAATTTTTTAATTATACCCAGCTGTCTAAATAATGTTAAAATATTAGATATCACGAATAAAAATAAGAAAATTCCTAATCTGGGCGAGATAAATTTCAAACTATTGAAAAAGTTGCACAATAATTTCTTAAATCTTTAAAAAAGCAATATTTGTAAAAAAAAAACAAACGTAATGCCCTTATTAAAGCAAGGAAACAATGCAAAATCTCCTTCTAACTATAGGCCGATAAACCTTTTAAGCGTTTTCAAATAAAGATCTTAAAAAAGTTAATCGCTGGAAACTGCCCAATTCGTGAAAAATCTATAACTGATAATGTAAAGTATATAGGGGTAAATAAATCAGTACCCTATACTCAATAGAAATTTGATTATAAACAAAAAATAAAACAATACTGACAAAAAAAAAAATATCAAAAAATAATACATAAGCTGAGGCAGATGCAGTCTACTATGCACGTATAGATTATGAGAAATTTGACACTGTCGTATTTGATTCAGGGTGCATATTATGTCAGTACGATTTAATAAAGGAATTAGTAATTTTACCTCTTTAATCTCTTCAAGAAAAAGATAATAAGAGATAATATTTAAAATGCACTTTCATAACTACGTATATCTTTCTTTATTTTTTTACTAAAAAAGTTTTTTTTATACTTTTCTTTAATTATTCTCAAAAATTGTAACTGAGTTCGACTTCAGCATACATAAGTTTAATATTTGTTTTTGCTGCAAAACTTTATAAGCTGTATTACATGAAATATTATTTGTGTTATTAAATTGAAATAAATAAATGAATAAATTTTGTTCTTTGTGGCTTTTGCATGCTACAGAATTCATCATTTTAATCATATTAAATATATCATATTCAAATTAAAATTTGTCAATTCACAAGACAACTGTAACTTACTGCGTGTCGTTGTATAAGTTTCATCAATAATTTTTTGCATTTTTATTAAAGTCTTTTCGGTGGGTATATAATCGGATATTTCCCTAAAGTGTGTTATTGTGAAATTTTCAGTCTCCGCCAAATCCTGTAAGAATAATACGAAGAAAAATATGTAAAGATAAGGTAAAGTAAAAAGATACAATAAATCAAGCGAATTAAATTTAAAAACCACAACCGCACTTATTGGCTTGTTTTAAACTACTTCAAAGATAATAAATTACAGGAATTACCTACAACATTTGAAATTACTTTTTAATGACCAATGATAATTACAAGAGTTGCTGATATTAAATTTGTTTTCAGGTGTTTTTTTATTTGTAATAAAAGCATAGGTCGCAACACAAATTTGTTTTGTAGAAATAAAAGCTTTTAGTTTCGGTTGAATCTAATTAAAATGAGTTAAAGACAATTTTGTTTAATTAATTATGTCACATAAACCATTGACAAATTATGGTTTTGTTGTCATTGAGAGTATACCGTAATCGGTTTACTATTTATAGTCTAAGTTTGCTGTAAAAAAACGAATAACACCAATTTACATTTTAGTTCGAATTAACCCAAGTGTTTCTCAAGATATTACCGCGACTTTCCGATTTGTTCACAAAACTTTATTTCACAGCAAAGATCAATTATTTAAAGACTTCATAAGCAACGGTTCATAAGCTTAGTAAGAGAATACTTTTTAAATTTTGTTTCCGAAAATTAATTAATTAATAGTTATTATTATTGAGAAGAAATTCTATCCGTTAAGGCATATAACTGTATCTTTCACTGAGTTTCGGAGGTCTCATTTTTAACTACATATTTACTCGTATATTAAAATTTTTTTGAATATGTTTATGGAATATCCTTGAATTATTATTGAATTAAACATTTTGTCTTAATTATTGCTTGTTTAGCAATCATAAATCTTATGGCGATTATTACAAGTATTATTTGTATTATACAAATTATTTGTTATATACAAATAAATGTAAGGAAAACAATATTTTGTGGTAAAATTTCATATAAAGGGTGTGCAAAATTTAGGTATCTTTTTAATTTTGCCGTCATTTTATTTCTCCTTATAATATTTATTCCATATTTTTATTTTCAGATTCTAAATACATTTCGGTTAGTTAATATTAGAGGGCTGCGTAAAACCATTTGAAAGCCAGCCGACACTACTATACAGTAGAACATGTGACAGTATATAAAGGGTCCGCCAAATAATTTTCTTTTTTTGAAAATGCTATAAAAACCTACTGAATATTTTCTCAAATTTCTTTTTTTATTTGAAAGTACAATCCTTCCGGTTAATAATGGAAAATAATTTCATTCAAATGGCTGCCTCGGCTGGCCATGCAGTAGCCTACATGATCGGTCCAATTTTTAAGCACATTATCGATTGTGTGCAGCTGTATTTCACCAATGACTTCACGAATATTGTTCTCCAAAGTGTCAATTGCCTCTGGCTTGTTGGCGTAACACTTATCTTTGACGGCACCCCACTAATAATAGTCCAACGGTGTTAAATCGCAGCTCCGAGGTGGCCAAACGACATCAGCTCTGCGGCTGATAATGCGATCTTCAAAAACAGGGTGCAAAACATCGAGTGTAGCTTCGGCTGTGTGGCACGTAGCGCCGTCCTGTTGAAACAAAATGTTGCTAATATCCTCCTCTTCAATTTTTGTGAACAAAAATTCATTCAACGTGGCCCGATAACGATCGCCATTGACTGTAACGACCAGACCTTGCTCATTTTCGAAGAAAAATGGCCCAGTTATGCCTCTGGACCAAAATCCGCACCAAACAGTGACTCATCTTGTGTGTATCGGCTTTTCAATGCATGCTTGCGGGTTTTCTGTGCCCCAAATGCGACAATTTTGCTAGTTTACATGCCCGCCAAGATCAAAATGAGCTTCATCTGAAAAGATGATTTTTTTTTGGCAAAATCTGCATCTTCTGTAAGTCGATCGCAGGCCCAGATTCCCAGCGTTGTTCAAGCGTATACACAACAATATTCGTCCAGCGGAAGAATAAAACTAATTATCTGTCAAATCAGACATGAGCTAAGTGTTGCTAAGTGTTGCCACTCACGAAATAAGCGCTAGTTGAGAAAAAACGTTAGATGGCGGACCCTTTATACAGTAGAATCTGTGACAGTATTTAGTGTTCTTTCTTTAGTAAAATAAAAAGTTCTTTGGTTTTGATTTCCAACAAAACAAGCACTGTATCATTTGTAAAACTTCAAACACATACTGCCGCTGCTCTTGTATTTTGTCAGATAACGGTAAACTATAGCAAGCGCACTATGCACAGCAAAATGAGTATGAAATTAACAAAGAAAACTTAGCATGATTATAATGAGTGTAGGATAATAAGAGTGGTGAATGAGGAAATAAATAGCTCCATGCTTATTTTTTGTTGTGAATTATGAAACTTATAATCATGGCTGCCAGATGAAATTTGGTGAAAATCGTCATTTTTCCGATTTATTTTAAAAATATCGTCATTTCGGTTTCGGAAAATCGCCAAAAAAAATCGTACCAAAAAACGAAAAAATTTTTAGTGTTTTCAACTTTCAACATTTTCAATTTTATTAGATAGTAATGTTAAAACATTGTATTGACTCTAAATTCTATTATATTCAAAACAAACTTCTTTGATCGTAAATTTTAATACTACTAAAAGACAAAAAAATACCTTTGATCTTAGTACTAGCTTTATAAAAACTTTAAAATTATACTTTTATATATTAATGCTTTCTTTTAAATTTATTTTTTCACTCACAATTCTTTTTAACTATTTTATGTATGTATACGCAGTATGCGACAAAACATATGTACGAGCTTGTATTTACTATCATATATCTTCATAACATACAAAGGCTCATTCGTATTTTAATTTGATTTATTAATTTATAACGATAAAATACCTACTCCTTTTACCAAGAAAAGACAGAAACAAAGAAAAACAAATTTGTAACAGTAAAAATGTATGTTTAAGTTACAAAAGCGCTACTTTGCATGCGTCAAAACAATAACACGATATAATTAGATAGTTAAATTACCAACGACAAAAATCGTTCAATAACAAAAACGATCATTTCAACATTAGAGAAATAACTAGAAAAAATTTGAACGTCTTTATAATCGTACCAAATCTATCAAACTCTATTCCTAGCCAACAATATTTTGAAATATTCTATAAAAATGGCTAACTTTAATTAGCAATTAGAAGAAAAAATAATTAATGATTATAATAGAGATAAATCAGTGACATCAATCGCAATCGTTTTCTTCATCAGTCTTATTGACAACTATACACAGAGGACCAACAAACGGTACGACCATACGAAAAGTACATATGCCTTTATATCAGGAAGGTCTATTACAAATCCATTAAAATTAAATGTTTCGATTAGATGCATCCAAACACGATCTGTAGATGGTGAAATAGTGTCAAAAACAGATTGGTCACAATTGAATTCACAAAGAAGCAATTAAACTTAGATATACTTTTAATGGAAGACCGTGCTCTTTTCTGATGAATCTAAGTTTAATGTGAGCAGTCTTATGGATTTAGCCTGTTAAATTGAATAAAAAGACGACGTCTTTATCCTAGGTATACCACAGACACGATAAAACATAAAGAAGGAAGTGTTCTAGTCTGGGTATGCATTTTTGGCCATGAAATTGGGCCAATACACAAAATAAAGGGAGTAATCGATCAATTCGTGTACAAGGATATCCTGGAATACATACTGATACCGCATGCAGAGGAGAAAATACTACTTGATTAGAGATATCAACAGAACAACAATCCAAAATGCACAAATACGTGAGTGAAAGGGTGCTTTGTAAGCAAACAAAGTATCGTTTTGAAATATCTGTCTACCCCCGGAAAATTTGTGGGGTATTGTAGATATTAAAATAAGCCGCGATAATTTCACAAATTGTGGAAATTGCATTAAATGCAATATCTGGTGAAGCACTATCGAATTTATTAGAGTCCATAACATGGATATTTAAAGAACTTTTAAAAAAATAAGGTCTAGGCAATTCAATATTAGTAAAAATAATATTTTAAATGAATTTATTGAAGACGTGCTTATCTTTTGTCGCATTCAAAAAACTGTGTTCGACGTATAAAATGATTTTTTAGAAGTTAAATAGGAATTTTCTCCGATTTATTTTCTTATTTTTTAGTGAATTTAGATGATTAACTTTATAAATAAATAAAATTGTTCAAAATCCAAAAGCTTTTGTTTTTGTTATTGAAACATTTTGTATTAACCAAAGGTTCGTGCATAGGCTTTGTTGTTTTGTTTAAACAAACAACCGTTAGATTTTTTTAATTGAAATTTTTCACAGAAATTGTATAAATTCTACCAAAAAAATATCTCTTCGCTTAAAAAACGGATGCGCATATTCCTATACGCTTTTTTAACATTGACCGCAAGCAAAAATCAGAAGAAGTAAGCTAGTTATCTCATCTACTATACAAAGAATTATTAATATTTTTAGAGCTGCCAATTGTCCACATAGCAAAAATCGTCATTTTAGACCGTCAAATCTAGCAGCTATGCTTATAATAACAACAAACAAAACCAAAAGAAAAAAAACAACAAAAAATATACGCATATCGTCGACACAAGGTTTTATTGATTGTGTTTGACTTCTGCATCAGTTCCTTAAGTTCGACTGCAATTTTCTTTTAACTTACTTTCTTTGAAAGGTTTTGTATTCTTTTCTTTTACAGTTTTGATGTTTTTGTTTGTGGCTTAAAATATGTATTTTTACTTCAAAAAATGTATTTACTCAAGCAAGAGTACAAAAGAGGAAGTATTTAAAATGATGGATGATTGCTTGTAAGACATTCAAGTTTTGCTTGCGCAGCCCTCTAATTAATATGGAACGTTACACGAAAGAACAACATGTTTTTATTATTAAAACTTTTTTTTGTAAATGGCAAAAGTTTTTAAGATATAATAAGGAAAGTTCGCAAATCTCATTATTTCTCGTAAAGGAGGAGTAAATTGGCCTCCGAGAATGTGCGATTTTTTAAATTTAGATTTTTGTGTGGGGTTTTTTGAAATCGAAAGTGCACAGCAATGATCTCACAACAGTCCAAGAGCTTAAAACCAACATTATCGAGCAGATATCAAACATTGACAACAGTTCATTGAAGAAAGTGATTGATAATTTTAGTAAAAGATTGGTAGCCTGTCGAGCCTGTAGGGGGGTCACTTGACCGACATAATTTTTAATTTTTAACCGGAACCCATTTGTAATCAACAGAAATAAAAATTTTTAACATTTGAAAAAAAAATATTTTTTATTAAAATTAAAATGATACCTCAATTTTGGACACCCTTTGCTTAGGACTTTATTCTAGCTAAAGAAATTACGGTCTGTCTTTGACTTTAGCTAAAATTACGCTTCAGCTTAGAATCTGTTCATGAGTCATCAGTACCCTAACAATTACTTGTATATACATAAAGAATTCTTATTGTCCCCTAATCACTAAAAAATCATTATAGCTGTCGTCAAAACTTTTACAAAATAACATTGGCGACTTTTTGTCATAATGTCAGAGCTAGTGTAGACTAATCCGTAAATAGCCCTCTATAGCATATACAATTTTTACCAAAACGAAATCATTGGAAAATGGTTCGTCAATATAAGTTTAATGTTCATTAAGATGTTGATAATAGAGTGTACCATCAGTGCTATAGCTATACAGCTATAGTTTTAAAACATAGTGTATGAGGTGTTTGTAGTTCTGTAGGCATTCCGTCCATGAGCCGATCAATAAGATAGAATAATATATCAAGAAAACTTAGAGTAACTACACTAAACGTAAAGTAAATGAAACCTGCGCTTTTGTGTTTGAAGTTTTGCTTGACAACATTGTGTGCAAGACTTAGCAAGATAAACCATATCGTGAGTTTTTTTTCCGGTGGGGCGATATAGCAAACTATGCACGTCCTTAATGTGTTAAAATATTTTTAAAATCGCTACTCTTCTTTTGATAAGCATGCTTTCTTTATAGGGCTCCTAAATTCATTTATTTGTTTTTGTATTTAGGAATTTTAAATATCATCACACACAATTAAAAAAAGATTTTAATATTTTTAATTTATTGTATAATCCTTTATTTTTATAAAATACAATATTATTACAAGTCAGTGTTAGAGTAAAAGTTTAAGTAGAAAATAGGGTGTCAACTAATCTTCCATAAGCTTTTCCCTCTCTAGAAACTGGTCTTATTGAGTCCATGATTTTCCTTTAGCAGTACTTTCACTGCGCACCAGGTGACCCTTGGCTTTCCAGATCGTCTATATCTACATACAAACGCAGCCCTCGCGATATCCTCCGTTGGCTTTCTTTCTTAGAATATCAGCAATCCAGGCTTATTCTCTCTTTCTTTTTTCAATCTCTACCGGGGGTATGTTAGTCATATTTAATTAGTAACCCACTGAGTAACCCACTGCTTATAAACGTTTGAGGTGCACACTGCATTTGAAAATACATAACTTGATGTGTAAGCATATGTTGCGAGATCGCCATACTCGATGTAGCAAACCTTGATAGTTCTGTTAGCAAAGTCTTTCTAAAAGTCATCATCCTTGCTAAACCTTTTATAGTTCCATGCTACATATCTGCAACCGTTAAAATCGCTATAAAATATATGTATAAAAAAAATTTGTTGATGTAAATCATTGTAGAAATATAGTATGGTAACACGTTATTTAATAGTGTTGCCAACAGTGCCCACTCCAGACTGCATCATTAAAAAGTTATATGACTTAGAAATTCGAAAATAATTAAGGCAAAAAATACGTTTTAAAGCAAAGTTTAAGTTTTGTTAAGTATATATAAAAAGTGAAACAATTCGTTAAATTTTTCTCCGGTAAAGCATTGTGCTAAAATAACTGATTCAAAAATTTTCACTCTACATGTTATTTTGTAACTTTTAACTCATTGTAATAGACAGCGCCTTACACCATAAAAACTAAAATAAAAAGTTATATTGCTATAAAGGGTTAACAAGATGATCGTTGAATATAGTCGGCGTTGTGTTTTCCGTGGCTATGCGCATAAGCTTAGTTTCCCGTGTGTGGATTTTAAATCCAACCTTAGCGGCATTTAACATAAGGCATTCTATCCTCCTCTAGATATCCTAATAGCATTGTGCAAGTAGGCAAATATCGTCTGCATAATCTAGGTCGCAAAACAGATCTTGCTTGTCGGGTTAAGGACACCGTCAAGTATAATTTAAAAAAATGAGTCCTACACACACGCCTGCTTCACACCGAGTTTAAGCTTAAAAGTCTCACTACTGACTACATTAAACCTAACTTTACACCTTGAGTCACTATATAGTTCACTTACCAGTGCAATTATCTTATCTGGGACGTCTTCACTGCGCATTGTCTCCCATAGACTGGGCTGAAAAACAGTGTCAAATGCCAGCTCAAATTCAATAAAGATGAGGTATGTATAACGGGCTGTTATATTTGATGGATTGTCCGATCAGAGTGCGAACTGTGTTGATGTATTTCCCATAAGATTTTTTTGGTTTTTTTGGATTCCAGAGTAGAAGATATTCTGTTATATATAGTTGTAGCAAGAAATTTATTAATCGTGATGCTTCTCCTTCCATGTATTTGGAATAGAATACATTTGTCATGTACACTGCGCCGTATTTGAGCAATTCCGCGGGTAGATTGTCCTGGCCGGCAAATATTATATTTTCCAATTTCGAGAGAGAAACTACTATTTCATAGTAAGATGGCGGAAATACAGCTTTAATCGGGTTGAAAAGTTTCCACGCTCAAAGTGCCCTCTGCCGTCTGCGTCCTTAATGACATCCGTACTGCGTATTCTTCTTCCGCTATGCTTCTTTATAGGGACATAAATACCTTTGATGTTACCGGCTGCGTTAGCTCGTTCAGTCTCGGTGGCTATATTCTGGAAGTAGTTAGAACGGTCCGTGTATACTGATTCTTTAGCTCTCGCGTACGTAACTTAAAATTCAGTTTTTGCCTATTCCCTTGCCTCAGCTACCGATGACCAGCCCGGGGCCGTTATGGGGCCTAAATTGGAGGCGGCACGTGTTTGTATTTACATTCACGTGTCACTAAGCCTGACCAGAGGTATTCTGCTGCCACGGGAATCTGGAGTCCCAGGGATACTGATCTCTGCCCGATTGTTGGGTAGGCTCCCTTGTGCGAGCTTCGAGGTGTCTGTGGTTTAGACCTAAAGCGCTGGCAGAGCGCGAGCTCTGTTGCATCTCCTTAACCGGGTGCTGTGACCCATATCACGACAGGAGTTAAGATAGTCTCCGACCACTCACCAAGGCGTGAAGGTTATGAGGGTCCTAACAACACGCCTTCGAATTGGTACTCACTTGTGATATTCACTTGTGGGTATCATGGGTGGGGGCGTTGGTGAGCGCATCGTATTCACTCGTGCCATTGGGGCACCGTGGAGTATGCCAGCGCGGCGAAGACTCACTTAAGCCCAGATAGCACTCCCTTGCCTCAGCATTCTTACAACTGTATATTCTGCCCAAGTACTAAGCCACTTCACTTAATTGTCAGAAAGTAATAGAAACTTAATTTTTGTTTTTTTTTTTTTTTTTTTTTTGTACAGAGTAAAAATATCCTGTTAGAATACAAACTATAATAAACTGTCATAACTTTAAAGAACACAAACACTTTTCATACTTAAAATTTTTAATATTATGCTTTAGTATTAAGGTTAATAAAGTACACCTTTTATAATGCCGCGAACTTATGTATATATTAGTCTAGAACGTGTTTGTTTTACAATATTTCAGTAAAATAGAAAGTACTGTCTACTTACCTGTATGACACGTGCAACTTCAGAACCCCAAACTGGCTTCGAACTCACCACAATTGCAAATTTTTGCCAATGAAACGCACTCAGAAGACTAATAACACTTTTTGAAACCTGAATATAGAGTTAAAAGAGTTTTTTGAAATAATTGACATATTAATTCTGACACAGAAAAGCAACAAACAACATTTTTAAAATTATTACACAAAATGTTTAAGATAAAAAATTTTATACCATAAGTCACTTAAACCAGAACATTTTTTTGTTAAATTTTGACGTACCACGTTGATCAAAAAGTTCCCGAAATAACCCCCATGTGGCAGTCCCATCGTTTCGATTTGAGATTTTTTTTTTTAAGTTGGTACATCTGTTGTTGATATTCCCGCTAAATCTTAGCGTCGCAGCTTAAGATTTGCAAAAGCTACGTAGTCAAGGGTACATCTATCTCTATGTGTGTTGGCGATTTTTTACAATTTCAGAAATGGATTTATATTTGCAACAACAAACTTGTATTAAATTTTGTGTAAAAAATGGATTTAATGGTGCGCGAACGTAGGATATGTTGGAAAGGTGTTTCGACAACGATTTTCTAAAGAAAACGCTCGTTTACTAGTGGCACAAGCGGTTCAAAAGTGGTCGTGAGCCAATCGAAGATGATGAACGCAGTGGCAGACCAACGACATCGATAACCGACGAAATCATTGATAAAGTAAAAGAAATTTTGTCAATAACCGCAAATTAATCATCAGAGAGATAGCGGAGGATACGAACATTGCCTATGGATCCGCCCAAGACATTTTCTTAATGATTAAGGTTTCTATCATGTAGCAGCAAAGTTGGTGCCAAATGACCTCAATTTCATGCAAAAACGAGACCGTGTTGAGGTCGCAAAATAAATGATTTACGAAAGTGAATCCGATACCACATTCATCAAGAGGATCATTACTGAGACGAGACGTGGGTTTATGAGTGCGACACCCAATCCAGACATTAGGCAAGTGAATGGCGTTCACCAAATGAGCCGAGACCATTTTCAGTCAAAAAAGAAGGCAATGCTTACGGTTTTCATGGATTACTACGGTGTAGTAATCCATTATTTTGGCATTAGAGACATTTGCGTGAGACAATTCGCAGAAATTGACCAGAATTGTGGGCAGGAAACTCGTTGATTTTGCACCATGATAACGCACCATCATTATTTGAAATTTTTTGACGAAATATGCAACAAATACCATCCAATAGCCACCGAATTCACCTGATTTGAATTCCTGTTACTTTTTTTGTTCAATCGAGTTAAAAAACCATTACGGGGAACGCATTTCAGCAGGCGAGAGGAAATAATCAAAAAATCGCAGAAAACACTGGTGGTCATATCGAAAACCGAATATAAAAAATGCTTCGAGGATTGGATTAAGCCCTGGCAAATATGTGTTGCAGTCGAGGGGGATGACTTTAAAGTGGACAATATAGATTTAAATGAAAAACTTGTATTTTTAATTTCCCGGAACTTTTTGATCAAGGTGGTATACTGTCTTATCTTTGTGCTATAGAATATAAGATTTTTGTTTAAATTTATTTATTCTTCGCATATGTGTGTACATGATAGCGTATGTCATATTTGTTAATGAGAAATCTCACCTTTGATGCTGGTGCTAATGTCCTGGCAAATGTATGGAATGTCTCTTTATTCGATACCACTGAATCTGAGCATTTCTATTGCAAATAAAATAAATAAAAATTGAGAGAACTTGTTATTATTCAATGCTTACATTTGAATTGATACATAAATGAGAGATATCAATGATTATTGAGGTATGAAAGTGTATTGAAAAGATTTCAAAGTTGAAAAGATTTCAAAATTATTTAAATATTATTTTCCCAGGGGACATAGAAGTTTTCCATTATCTTGCTTATTTTTAGATATCATGTGTTTTGTTTAAAAATTCAAACGTGTAGAGATGTTAAAAATATTGTAATACAATATGTGAGAATATTTTTAAAGAGTCTTAAGTTATACCATACACATTAAAATTCTAAATACTTTTAGACTAAGTGAGACGAACGTACCATGCACACTACGGCGGGTCGATTTAAAAATCGCCCACGTGACAAGAAAAATCGTATTATAGGGATCAAAATAAGAAACTTTGCCCAAGGAACCATACCTCTAAAATAAATTCTGATGTTCCTTATTTTGATCAAAAGGTCAAATTTTGAAAAATCTCGCCCCCACTAACTTTGGAGGGCCGACCCCCTGAAACATCTCTGGGGGGTCACCATACAAAAATTTCAAAAAATCACAATTTTTTGCACTTTACATGAAACAATCAGCGAAATGGTTGTTTGTTTCGTTTTGTAGTTTATTTTGTTTTAATACAACTTAAAAATAGAAAAGAAACTAAAAAAAATTATTGTTTGAAATCCTTTTTGTTCTCAAGTCTGGGCAATTTCGCACGGCTCTCTGATGTCGTCTACATAGCAGCGTCTATATTTTCTGGTATAACTCGTTTGGAAACGCTAGCTAGCAATTGGACATGTCGTTCTATTCCTTGTATATGTGACGGAATGTTTACATCATTAAACGGTGGATCATCTTGATTTAAGTTTTCTTTCAATGTATCGTACGAAATGATTCGCGTGAATGTTGGTTCAAATACGTTATTTATATCATTCAAATTGATCATTTCCGTGTAATCTGTGCAATTAAAGTTTTTTATAATTATATATTTATTCTTTTATCATCCTAGTATGATACTTCCCATCAATTTTATCGCTCGTTACAGTATCATCTTTTCTACCCTCGAATGAAAACGCTAACAAATAGTCTAATCGTGGTATCGTCTAATCGTTTGCGAAGCATTTCTCGTCTGCATTTGTCTTTTTCTCTGCCAATTTTCGATTTATCCATGATGAGAGGTCCACCATGCCGAGTTTTCATTTCGAAATCTTGGAAAAGAGCGGTTTCCAATGCTGCTGCTATTCTATCAGGAACACCAAATCTGTCACACATCAAGGCAAAGTTAAAACAATCGTATCTTTCTGTGTATTCTGAACCATTGTTTCTATCCATATCTTCTGAAACTGATGGCGTTAGGTATGTTGAATCATCGGGATGCATTGTTGGCATTGATGACATAACCGTTGCTCTTTTCTCTTCATTTTCCATCACAAATACATCGACTGTTAGTCTTCTCTGATAATATTGATCGTGCATAAACTCTTTGAGGCGTTCTGGAACCAATCCGCATGTACATACAGATGCCTTCAAATCGCATTTCCATTTTCCAATCTAAAAAAATTTTTTCGGAGATTTTACAAGCTCTGGAAATGTGTCATAGTATCTTTGCTTGCTTTCGGCTTGCTATTTGTTGAGCAATCTATTCAATGGAATCAATACACTATTTTTCGGAATTATTTCCATACCAGGTTTTCCCCAAGTTCCAATCAACTTATTTGCTACTTGAGAGTTTTTTGGCACGTTCGCTCGGGAATATCAAGAGAGCTAAGAGGGAGTCCTGGACAAACTTCCTCGAGTTCATTGTCCAGGCTCCGAAGAGTGTTATCCAAGAGCAATGCTGTCTTCGGTAACATTCGAAGAGAGGACGGTTCATGGGCTGAATCTAGCTCTGAGTCACTTGGTATTCTCCTGGAGACCCACTTCCCTGGTTGTAGTAGTTGACGGTTGAGGAGACGGGGCGGGCAGTTTTGGCAGGAGGGTGGTTTGCCACGCGGATGATCTGGTGATTCTTGTGTCGTGCAGGTTACTCCCGACTGTTGGTGAGATCATGCAGTCGGCGCTTGCAAGCTATCTTCCTGGACGTCCGCCAGGGGTCTTAGCATCAATCCCTCGAAGACTGAGCTAGTTCTGTTTTCCAGGAAATATAAATTGGAAAAGTTTGACCTACCTAGGTTGAATGGGATTGTGCTAAGACTGTATGAGTGGGCCACGTTAATCAAAAAGTTCCCGAAATAACCCCCATGTGGCAGTCCCATCGTTTCGATTTGAGATTTTTTTTTTTAAGTTGGTACATCTGTTGTTGATATTCCCGCTAAATCTTAGCGTCGCAGCTTAAGATTTGCAAAAGCTACGTAGTCAAGGGTACATCTATCTCTATGTGTGTTGGCGATTTTTTACAATTTCAGAAATGGATTTATATTTGCAACAACAAACTTGTATTAAATTTTGTGTAAAAAATGGATTTAATGGTGCGCGAACGTAGGATATGTTGGAAAGGTGTTTCGACAACGATTTTCTAAAGAAAACGCTCGTTTACTAGTGGCACAAGCGGTTCAAAAGTGGTCGTGAGCCAATCGAAGATGATGAACGCAGTGGCAGACCAACGACATCGATAACCGACGAAATCATTGATAAAGTAAAAGAAATTTTGTCAATAACCGCAAATTAATCATCAGAGAGATAGCGGAGGATACGAACATTGCATTTGAGGAGTAGGATACATAGTAGGACCTTCAGTGGGGCTCAACATGCTTACCTTACGGGTAAGTCTTCTGAAACTGCTCTACACGAGGTCATCGGCTGCATTAAGAAGAGTCTGCACTATGGGATTTTTACCCTTGCTGCCTTTCTGGGTATTGAGGGTGCCTTCAACATGTTGAGAGTGGGGCGATTAGGGAGGCACTGGTTGACATTGGCGTCCATGATTTCCTTGTGGAGTAAATAATCAACGAACTTAGGGGTAGGATTGTCCGCTCGGAGCTTGGTGAAGTACGCCTCGAGAGACTAGTTTCTCTTGGTACTCCTCAAGGAGGTGCACTTTCACCGCTACTCTGGAATCTTGTTGTGAATGGCGTCCTTAGGAAGCTTGACGAGGAAGGCAGGAGGGTGGTTTGCCACGCGGATGATCTGGTGATTCTTGTGTCGTGCAGGTTACTCCCGACTGTTGGTGAGATCATGCAGTCGGCGCTTGCAAGCTATCTTCCTGGACGTCCGCCAGGGGTCTTAGCATCAATCCCTCGAAGACTGAGCTAGTTCTGTTTTCCAGGAAATATAAATTGGAAAAGTTTGACCTACCTAGGTTGAATGGGATTGTGCTAAGACTGTATGAGTGGGCCAAGTTCTTAGGAGTTTTCTTGGATAGGAAACTTAATTGTAGGAAGAATACCCTTTTGAGAATGAATAAGGGTTTAACGCTTACTATACGGTTAGAAGTGACATTGTAGGTTATGGGGTCTTCGCGCGGCGATGGTGAAGTGGATCTATGACTCCATAGTCATACCTGTTCTCACCAATGGCTGTATCATATGGTGGAGAGCCTTGGAAAATGTCAGTCGGAGGAGTCTTCTAAATAAGGTACATAGGTGTATTCACTTGGGCATATCTGGTTGCTTAGGAGTACTCCTCAGGCAGCGTTGGACATTATCCTAGGACTATTATTACTGTTAAATAAAAAATAAAAATAAAGGTAGCGTTAGCGTTTTCGGTTGTTTTTTATTATTTTTATCGGGCTTTCTCTCACTATAATTTTGGTTTGGTGTGTTCTTTGCAGAGTTTAGTGAATACAGTGGCTCCAATCCAACTCGGACACTATACCAAAATATTTTCCATCGCTTAAAAATCATACATTTTAATTATTTTTAAAAAAATTTAGTTATTTTATTATTTGTGTATATCTTCTACGTAGAAAAGAAAAAACCAACTCAGAAATTAAATAATTGTACGTAAAATTGAAGTTGAAAACGCTTTGAAAGTCAAAATGACTTGCACAAGCCAAACTCGGACACTAACTTTTATGGGTTAATAACTGCAGGTGAAGACCCTTTAGTCCAGTTTTCGAAAATTATACAGAATAACAGAGTTAGAATCGACAAGATGGCTAGACAACGGGGAGAAACTAGTATCGAAGTAAGAAAGCTTATTATTAAGCACGTAAAAAAAGGAAAATGTCTGCGCGAAATTTCAAAAATTGTTGGCAACTGTGCACGACATAATAAAACGTTTCCAAGTCAATAAAATGGTGCAAAATAGACCAAACATGCTCACAACAGACTGTTTTCTAAGAAGAACGTTTTTTCTCAGAAAAATAAAAAAATCCCTTCCTAAGCACTCCAAAACTTGCTGCTATTGCTGAAAGTGACCTAGGTAAGAGAGCAAGCCCATCAACAATATAAAAAACTTGCTTTACAGTGTTGGTCTTAATAGTAGAACAGCTAGACAAAAAACTCATTAGTAAGCACAATCAAACCAAAAGATTAAAATTTTCAAAAGAGTACCAAAATAAGGGTTTTTCTTTTTGGAGAAACCAGTAGTATGGAGGGGACAAAATCAGGAACTATGTTTGAATAATTTGAAACCGACAGTAAAGCATGGGGGTGGTTCAGTGTTTGTCTTGGGGGAAATATTCTGTATCAGGTTCAGGATCTTTGCATTTTATTGACGCTATTATGGATCAAAATCATTATTTAAACATTTTAAAAGAAAACTTTCCAAAAAGTGTGCATAAGCTTGCCCTGGGTAACGGTTGATACTTTTACCAAGATAACGACTCCAAACACAAGGCCCGCAAAGTAAAATATTGGATCATGAAAACACTACCCCAAAGCGCCGACAAAAATCCTATCCTATCATTCATATTCGTATAATCGATTCCATTTTATCAACCTCACAGCTAGAATCAAAATTATCGATCTTAAAGAGATTACTTACGTTTCAATAGTGATTACTTACTATATGTAAAACTCTTAATGTAAATTTTCAGTAAATTTTAACAAATTACCTTTAACATAATATGCTCCATCGGCGGCGATGGTCCCAAAAATATTTGGAAACCAATCAATTTTGTACCAGAATCTTATATAGTGATGAGCATAGTTTTAGCGAAATAGACAAATGACAAAAAAAATTATCGAATATAAAGGGGAAACAATCAAAAAAAATCATATGAGACACTAATTTATTCGCAAAAGTTGACTATTTGGTAAGTTATCAACATTTTCTCAATAAAATTTCTATATTCAAAAGTATCGAAGCTAGCGATGTATGGAAACGTGTTTTTTGGTTATAATGTTACAGAAATAGATCTGCTTCTTAGCCTCTAAGGTCGTGCAATTTGATTATTTTTCATCTGTTACGGCAACAACCCAACACTTCTTGAGTAACTGAAGGTTTACACAACTCATGCCAATAATCTTTAAATACCTGAATTTGAAATACGTATTAAATAGTGGTAATCAAATTTGTTTTTGTATAGTGTTCTGCAATGTTTAGCAAGATCGAGCTCTTACAAAAAAATTCTGAATTCATTCTAATGAACAGAACGTATTATTTTTCTAATTTTAATTTTAAGTCAATAAATTTTTTCCCATTTTTGCATAATAGTTCTGAAAAGAATGTTTTGTTCTGTCAACCTATATGGTGGTCCAACAAAAACACACGATTTTAATTGAAATAAATAAAAAAAAAATTTTCAAAGAATTATCTTAGTAGTCTTTATTATAATAGAAGGATCTATGACAATTATATGTGAACCAAAATACCGGTTTAATGCCCTCCAAGGCTTCGTTGACATACTTCTATTCGTCGGTGCATATTTTCAATGACTCTGAGACATAATTGAGGTTCAATGTTTTTAATGCTCGGAATTATCTCATCCTTTAGCTTTTGAATTGTTTTTGACTTATCTACGTACACTTTTTCCTTTCGATATCCCCAAGCAAAGAAGTCCAACGGAGTCAAATCACATTATTGTGGCGGCCAATTAACATCGCCATGATATGAGATATTGCGGCCATTGAATTTCTCACGCAAAAGAGTCATTGTTTCATTGGCTGTGTTGCAAGTGGCACCATCCTGTCGGAACTACATGTCGTCCAGCTCCATATGCTCAATTTCTGGCCACAAGGAGTCCATTATCATCTCGCGATAGTGAACACCACGCACAGTAACTGCTTGGCCGACCCCATTTATGAAGAAGTACGGCCCGAGGACGCCGCTAGCCAATAAACCGCACTCTTTGTGGATGCATCGGCTTTTCAGAAATCACTCGTGAACTCTCATTTGCCCAAATACGGCAAGAAGAAGTTAACAAATGCATTTTGATTTGAAGGCCCATTTTCGTAAAAGGCTTCAGCAATCTTAACGCGCTGCTCAATTGTGTACCTCTCCATGGTTAAACCTCTCATTTGTCAAACACTAAAACAAAGATATGTCCTATTAAGTTGAGCAAAAAACTTGATGTTAAGGTGTGATTCACAATTAACATCGTTCATTATGGTTTATTTTAATTGGTACCGTTATTTTGAGAATTTTTCCCCCTTTTTAACTGTTAACCTTGCGAAAGAGTAAAGTTTGCTTAGTTCGTTTGAACCGGTTTTTTTATGAACGTCTGTAGATTGTCATAGGTGTTTAAAAAGAACTGGCAGAACGCGCTATGTTAGAGCTGGTCTTTTCGTTCATATCTATAACATATACGATTTTTAAAACAGGCATACCATTTCTCCCAAAATAAAATAGATTTTTTTCTTTCTAAAAAAATCTTTCATAATCTGATGATTATATTTTCGTGATGATAATGGCTTGATTAAAATATTTGTTTCGATTTGGTCGGACTGTTATATGTTTAAATCAAGTATTTAATAATAATTCATACATATTCAACGATTTTAAACGGTATTAAAGAAGGAGCTTTGGTTATTTTAAGCGAATATTCGTTATAATACTATTTAATTACAAACAATAAATGCTCAACAAAAAATTAAATAAAGAAATGTTTATTGAAAGCGATTGATTTCTTCAATGTTGTTATTTAAAGCAACAAAATTTATTACCAACCGTGGACCATGAGGATAAAAATTTTATGATATTAATAAAATATGCCAACGAGTATATTTCCATAACAACGTTGACAAACAATCTGTTACGGTTGTTTTTACGACCACAAACAATGAAAACATGACATAAATAACATTTTATTATTATTTTATTTTGCGTTTTAAATAAAATACTTTTCGCATTGAAAACAAGAAAAAAAAGTATAGTCAGTCAATCACGACTTTTTGATACCCTTAACTCGAATTAGTTCCTATAATGCTTCTTATGGTGCTAAATCTAATTTACTAAACGTTTAATTTGTAACAATATACAGTCGCTAACATTGAAAGTCGTGCAACTCATTACAAAATCTTTAGATGCACATTAAAGTAACAAAAGAAAACTTTTACAATTTTTTTAATTACATTCCGAAAAATATTGGATTTTTATAATGATAATGAGGTCTGAGAGTTCGTCCAGGCAAGATCCATTCGATTAATAGAATGTAAAAATATATTTTTATTTTATTTATTCAAATTTCAAAACAACTGATTACATGTGTATAAAATATGAATATATTGAGTATTCATAAAGTCCAAAAAATATGGATAAATATGTGTATATGCATATTAGGATGGTCCTTAGTTTTTAAATATGTTATTTCGAGCGTAACTCCCCCGTCAAATGTTCATTATAGTTTAAAAATATGGTATGAAGAATATTATCACGATTGGGTGATGTTAATGCGTGGCGCATCGCTCGTGAAGTTTGACTTGAAAACTTCAAACTTAAAATTTTGATTTTTTTTTTTTAATTATATTTATTCATTATATTTAGTGTACGTACAAACAAATTTAATTTAATTTTTTTAGTTTGTATATTATCCGATAATCCGCTACAATTTGAAATATCAATTGCTTTTCTGCTTCATTTGTGGATAAAACTAAATTAAAATCTTCAATTAGCTTAACTGCTCGTTCTGCCGAATCATTTACATACAGCCTTGGTATTTTAAACGATATTAAGGCCAAAGCTAAAACTATGTTCATTTCCCTAAACTTTTAGATCTTTGTTCAAAAAGTCGATTGGAATATCAAGCCTTTGAAAAAAATTATGTGATTTTTGTGATATAAAATATTCGATATTCTTGTTAAGATATAACGAGCTTTTTTAGCTCGGATGTAATAGGATTATTCACCGTAGGATTACACCATTAACTTTTTTGTCTCATATGATACGTTCAGATCAAAGAAGGCCTACGCTGCTGTTTCGGGAGTCAAATACCACATATGATTAGTTAATTTGCTTAGTGCCGCACGACTTATCTTGTCATCAATACTTTTATAATCATGCAAATCTATAAGCAATTTTAAGTCCTGCATAGGATTTTCTGCTGCAATTGGTGCTTGTGTTCAATTTTATAGGTACACCCTTACAACAAATATACAAATTACCCTATTACATACTAATTCCAATTATGTAATTCTAAATTAATTTTGAAATATATATAACTTAATGCAATAAATAGCTTTCGACATCCAACGGGCATGATGAAATGCTCGCTAAATAGCGAAACTGTACCACTGAGAAAAACTTTAATTAATTCAAGAAGTTCTTTATAATCATCACGTGGTTGTTTTACTTTAAGACTTAGAGATGTAAATTTAATAATCTTCGATACACTCACAATTGCATTGCTCACTTTCTGATCTTGAATTCCAGTCATAAAGTTAATTTGATCAGTTTTGTTCTGCTGAATAATTGAACAGTAAGACCTGATGACTTTTGCATTTTCTCATCGAAAACACCTCTGAAAATAATTTCATATATGTGATGTCCCGGCATGGTAAATATTTCCGATCACTTTCTCTAAAAGAATACAAGCACCTTGAAGTCGATCTAAGTTAGAACATGTGGTATCGCTACATAAAGCTTCTACTTTTTCAATTAGATTCCATTTTTGCAATAGGTCATAAACTACTTCCGCTTGTTGCTTCACTGTTCAAGTTGCTATTGCTAGGGTACCAAGTAATTTTTCTTTACCATTGTATGATCAATTCGATCAATGGATTTTTTTTTTTCAATTAATTATGGAAAAATTTTACCATCCCATTCTTCATCATGACATTTATTTTTAATTTTTTGTTCAGTTTTCACTCAAAGTTCTAAGCGAATTTTGTGAATAGTACTTCAATTCGTTATTAACTCATCTACTTCGTGATTTAGAGCTTGAGCAGTTGCTACAAGTATCCGCACAGCGTTACGGTCACTAATTTTACATTTGTCCAAAACTGTTATAAGATTTTCGGCTATAAAATTTATTTTCCCTCGTTTTCGTTTAGGTTTGTTTAGTGCTGTATCATCTTACGTGTCCTCCATAACATCAAACTGCTTAGTTATTTCATCTTCACTATCGGAAACATTGATGGCCGATTTGAAATTCTTTTGTAGAAAAAATTTTTTTGATGCCCATTAACGAAAATAAAAATGTATAAATTTTGTATATTTGGTAGTTATGTGTCACCCTGTCAATTCAGTACTTATTTGTGTATCTGGCAGCACTGCCTATCAAATCATCTCTGGGTAACACAATCTTACGTGTTTAAAACTTTCCCAACTGTAGGCAATTAGGTATATAAGGAGACTGCATTGTCCACGTAGTTAGTTATCGTTTTGCTGTCGTAAGTTAAAGAAGTGCTTAAGCGGAAATAAAAGTGTTTTATAAACGAATATTGAGTTGTTGTAAACTGTATGAAAGTTATTGTGTAGTGGAATAAAAATATAACTGTAACAACAACAAAAGTGGTGTTAATTTTATTTTAACGCAATTTAAGCGAACTCAAACGTTTTAAAACGGTTACAACGTAACAATATGAAAAATGTTCACATAAACTTTATTTCCAACAGTTTTTTATCATGTGGGAGATTGAAATATGTGTATCAATGTTTTTAAATTAATATCAGGATATACAAACATGTACGATAAATATGTAAACATGCTGTACGTGTCGCATCATTTACTTCTACAAAAGTTTTTATAATCAAATTGTTTGTAACAAATCATGGAAATTACCGTAAATTTAATAAAATAACAGCAAAAAAGATCAATCTCTACCGTGTTCTAAAGCAAATAAATAAATAAATTTTTTTGATTATACCACCAACAGGGGTCACCACGTCTTTCCTTTATCCGACGTCCACAACGTTTTGCAAAACGTATGTTTACAAAAATCTCACATTTTAGGAGGGAGTTACAGTCTCCAACTGGAAAAAAAATTTCTTCCTTACACCTAAGGACTCCCCTAATATATATGTATATGTTCTATGATTTAAGTTTTATTATAATAAAGATAAAAATATCTTAAAATGAAAAGATAAAACAAGTACAGAGTAATTAAACATTACTTTTATGTAAATATTAGTGTTTTATTTTTAAACCGCTAAAGACAAAGAAGACATTTAAACAGATGTATGCGAATACGCTTGTTTGTTTTAAATTCGAAAATTTTAAAATGATCACAAAATAACAATCCTTGTGGCTCAGATAGAATATGGGTGATCAATCATACGGTTTGGTCCTTGTGGTATTACATCCAGCTCTAAATTGCAACATAGATTACTCTACAGAAGCGTAATAGATGCATTATATTCAGGGTTGGCAAAAACTCGGGACTTAAAAAAAAACCAACCTACCGGGTTTTATTGGGTTTTTTGATGGGCTTTTTTGGGTTTTATTACTGCTTCCAAGTTTTGTTCATTCCGACAATATTTTTTGTTTGTTAGTACATTGGCTTGGAATTTATAATGCAATTTTGTCCTCTTAGTAAGATCAAGGCGGCATTGAGCTGTTAAGAGCTGCTAAAACTCGGTCATCGGAGCAGATTGCAATTACTTCGTTTGAACCGTGTATTATTGAAAAGACGGCCTTTTTGCATGACAACGCTCGATTTCACGCCGTAAAAGTTGCCATACAATTGTTAGAAATGATCAACTGTCACGCCCGCTCTATTTTTCCAACATTCATCATTCTGGACTATTGGCTGTTTCGACGGATACAATATTTTTTTGAGCAAAAAGCAAACCCTGTTTTTTTTTTTTTAATATAAAACACAATAAAATACGAATGAGTTTAAAATCCCGGTGGTTTTAATTGGGTTGCCGAACCTGATTATATCGGGTGGGCCATTTAAAAGTTTAAATTTAACTTTAACTTTATTAACTTAATTAACACATGTCACGATACTCTTATGAATCAAAAAAGTCATTCATATTTAATTTCGCTCTATTTTGTTATTGATAAAAAAAACTCTAAAATATACCCTTAAACATCAACCGAAAGATGACAGTTAGCTGAATGACTCTTTCGAAACTCGAAAAATGTAATTGTTCCAGTAGATATCAAAGTAAATGCTTATGCCTAAAACATCATCGGTCATCTTAAAATTCATCTTACCAACAGTTATGTCATGTTATCATCACTAAAATTTTCCTTTATGTCTATTTTTTATAAATTTAAACACTTTTTTTATTATAAACTCTGACTTTTTCAAATTCTTTTTTAACTACCGAAAAATTTCTAGTCAAATAATAATATTATTTAAGAAAATATATGCAGATACATATGTACATACCATATGTATGCGTATGCATGTACAGAATTCTTAGAGTTGAATAAAAAAATAATAAAAGCTGTTCAAAGTTTAATATAAAAAAGAGCATCATAATAAGTTTTAAAAATGTTCTGTAATAATTTTGAATAATAATTTAACTTACAAATGATATCATGGGTATATTCCAGGCAGCAGCTAATAGTGCTTCTGATGTGCAACTTTCATCTGGTCCAATAAAGGCGGCAACATTTTCGCTTCTCATTTGAGTCATGAATCTGCAATAAATTGAAAAATAGACCCACACACAAGTATTTATATACATGAGTATTTCAATTTACATAAATGCTAGTGAATTTAGTTCGAAAAAAAAATTATTATGCTTCCACTGAAAACTTAATGGCAATAAATTAAAACGGATGAACGAATTTTGAATGTTTAAAATGCAGATTGTTAAAAAAAAATGATGTTATTCTATAATAAAATTTTAAAATTGTGTTCTGCGATGTAAGAAGATTTTAAGTCCTATTAAAAATAAAAATTGTTATTTTTTTCTTGTTAGTAATACGAAAGCTCAGAGCTTGTTTAAGTAAGATGAGTATCTATCTGACTTTAAACTCATAAACTGTCTTTTATTGAAAATTCCCTTGTTGTTGTTTAAAATATTTTGTGCAGGTTGGCTGATGAAAGGCGCTACCAAAATAAAATGCAATAACTTTTTTTCTAATTGAGTTATTTGTTAAATATTATTTTTCAATTTTAGATAGTTATCTAAGTTGAGTAGAAATGCAAAATTTGGATGATGAAACTCGTATTTGGATTGTAGTCACACAAGTCAATAATTTTCTTTCAATGAAAGTTTTGGCGCACTTCCGGAAGTCGTGTCTCCGGAAATGGACAATAATAATATTTCTTAATTCCTAACTCTATTCCACAAATTCTTTAAGAGAACAAAATGCACGCAGTCCGTTATGTGGTGTGCGTTATCGAACTTAAGGTTTAATTAGACGTGAATTTACATGTGGCGTTACGTTAAGATACGTCTAATTGAACTCTAAGTGATCTTCAAGTAGAAAGATCTGCCCAATTGTTCTCATTACATACTCACAAATAGACTGCAAGCAGAGGGATAATAAAAAATATTTGCTTTCATTTACAAAAAGGGCTGTACGTAGTCACTTGACATACACACATAATAGTATCAATAAAGTATTTTAATGAAAAACAAATATTTTAATGAAAAACAAATGTATTCTTATTTTATTTGCAATCTACGAACCCATTAAATTAACATTAAAAAAAAAATTAATTTTCAATCAACAAACCCCTTTTTTAAGTCTTAATTATTTTGTAATGATATGATACTTTATTATTATTAAAGCGGTTTTCTTTTTTATTTATAAGAAAACCTTTAGCATTGCCTCTGAAAACATTTCCTAAAAACGACTACATAATTGAAAAAAAAATCAAATAAATTAAACAAAAACGATCTGATGTATTAAACTATGTTTTCCAATAGGCTATTTAATTTAAAAAAGAAATTCATAGCAACTCTTTTCATAAATCTTTGGAATATCACATAAATTAAAGCTGCACAACACATGTGTTTTTGGTGAAAGCAACATGCCATCTGCATTATGTCTTTATTCACAAAAAAACAATGGTTACCCATAACTAATTTTAACATATTAATCTCACACAGTATCACTTTATTATACCCTACACCACTACAGCTTATGAGAATGTAATAAGTTCGTACAAATAATTTTGAGACTGATATACACTATTGGACAAAATAAATTGCAAATTAACTTTGTTATATTTCACCATAGATAAAAAGAGACAAAGTCAATACTATTGTTAACAAATTAATTAAATTTATTAATTTTGTTTACATTTCAGTGTAAAACACATAAAAACTTAAATATTTTAATTAAACTTATTCAGCTAAGCAAGACATTATAAAATGCTCCCTGCCAACGGTTGGACAAATTAAAGTGCAAATGCAAAAACTTGGGTGATAACTGCAAAAATATGAAGAGATATTATAATAATCAGAACTTATTAGCTCTCTCTTTATTAAATATGACCTAACAAAATATCTTAGTCATTTAGTCTTTGAGGAAATTGCCAAAAAAAATTACCATTTTCCCAGACATCTCCACAGGAATTCAAACTGAATCCGTTGTCGAAAACTATTAGGAATCTGTTAGTAAAAAATGTGGAAATGAAATGAAATACAAAGAATTGTCCAAGAGAATGAACATATTTAATATCAGAAGCAAGAATAGCCCTTGAGCTCTGCAGGATTCGAAAATCAAACGAAGTTTTAAAAATGTCTGAGAGAAAGCTCAAGACTACAAAGCGTAAAAATGATCGTATAATAATCCTAGTCAAATCTAATAACTATTTTCTTCTTCTAAGGAGAAATTGGCCTTTGCCAAATGTATGTAACTTTGCCAGAATCATATTTGAATCTGAGTGATTTGTCCAGATAAGTCGATATATAAAATAGAAAAATACAAAACATGTAAAAAGAGCGCGGAGTGAGCCCTCAAAAAAACTTAAATCTAAACACAAAACTTGTAGGAGGAAGTCTCATAGGGTAGGGCAGATTTTCTTTCTTTGGAGTAGGTCCACTAGTGAACAGTGTGTTATGAGTAGTGATATGGTCATGGGCTTGTAGTACTTCATATTCCCAAACATACGAACAAGGTCGCAAAGAACTACTTACAAGAAAACTGTACCCAAACACTGAAATGACCGGCTCAGAGCACCGACTTAAGTGCTGTAGAAGACCTGGAGACCAAATTGGATAAAAATATTCTAATGAAATATCGGATTAACATTAAATATTATGAAAGGAAATGCATACCGAGTTGAAAACGATTCCTATAAAAAAAAGTATATCTAAGAGGCTTTGTGAGGTCATATTGAATTAAGAAAGAGCTACTAAGTTCTGTTTTGCTGCAAAAGTTTAAATAAAATATATAAGTCTTTATGTTTTTGTATTGGCGTGTAAACGAAATTAAAGATGCAATTAATTTTTTAACAATAATATTGAGTTTCTCTTTTTTTTCTGATGAAATATAACAAAGCTAATTTGCACTTTATTTTGTCCAGTGGTGTATGTATTGTTTCGTTTTACCTTTTAAAAACGTTTATTTATGAGTTCGTAGATTGTAGTTAAAATAATTTAAATCTTGTGTTTGATTTTTAATTAAAATCCTTTACTCAACACAGTTTTGTCTTCCACTGCTCGTTACCTTTCCATGAGCAATAACAATTTTCTATTCTTAATTACTGTGCCTGTTTACAACTTATCAAACAACAACAATTACTCGACAAATCTTTCTGCCTAAAGACCTTTCTTGCAACCCGATTTTTGTTACACTTTAGGTTCGATCACAACATTTTCAACCATAGGTTATCCATACTTAACTCTCTTTACAGAGTTAGCTCCAAAGTAAACCGGTGTTTACTTCACGAGCTTAATCCTTATAAACTCTCTTCACACCGAGTGCAAGCCATTATTTTTTGTAACAGTAAGTCTTTAATTATAGAATTAATTTATGAGTAAAACGTAGAATCTCCTTACAATTCTCACTCCATTTAAATCCATTAATCATGAAAGTTCCGCTATTCTCGAATTGGAAGCAAACGGTCTGAATTAAAGATATTCAGCGAACCTTATTTGGAGGAACTATTGTTGCCTCGTTCCGGCTATAGCCGGCAACTTCTAGCTCACTCTGTGGAGCATCATGCATTCTTCAGCCAATCTCGGTGTCGATTGCCTTGTAGATTGTATATTATTGTTGCAGCTTGTTGATAGATGTTTGTTTAAGACCCTACGTCTCTCACATCCGTAAAGCAGGATAGGCTTAATGCAAATATTAAAAATATTGATTTTTATGATCTTCGTGACTTTCTTTCGTCTCTTGAGATTTATTTGCAGACCAACTTTAAGTCCATTTTTGTGTAAAGCATTTCATCTTTGATCTATGTGCTCAAATTAGTGGACAAAGGTGAGCAAATCACGCTTTTTTAGAAATAAGAAATATCATAATTTTTCACAGAAAAAAAAAATATGTATACATCCTCGTATATCATTAACTCCAAAATACGGGTTATATTAAAATATTATAATAAAGTGACTTAAAGCTGGTATAATTTGGAATTTTTTAACATATAACTTAACGAAATCAAATAAGTCATTTTAAAGTTATCATAAGATGTATGAAGCAGCCTCTTTAAAAATTTAAACATTAAAAAAAGACTGTAAAAAAATTATCCATAGAGTCTGAAATGCTGATGATTTTTGAAGTTAGGCGACCATAGCGCACCAAAAAAATATAGTGATTTCCCAGGGTGTTTTCTTGTTGCATAGTGTTATCAGCGTATTCCAGATCATTAATTTTGGTATTTGGCGTTCATTGATTGTTATTTCTTGTTTCGATATTGGTGGTGGTCACGACCTCGTTGAGGACAAGGAGAAAAGCTAAAGTTATCACAGCCATGTCTTACGCCAATGTTAGTACGAACAATTCTCCAATTGTCCGCACTCCCGAAGAGTTGAATCCTCTGATCTATTCGACAAAGATGCGTAGGGTGGTGGAGATATGGTCGACGTGGGTTCTGCCTTATCTAAATCCTGTCTGTTCCTGCCTTAGAGTATTGTTAAGGAGAAATATCTTCTAATTTTGTAAATTGAACTCATTACTGTCGTATAATTTTTAATCCTATAAATTTGTCTGATCAACAATTTTCAATCAGTACTAGCCATATGCGGAAATTCCGCGAAAATCGGCAGGAGAAGAATCCGAACTTTAATGGTAAAGAAGCCAAAAGGATATGTGAATTTCGTAAACGAAGAGAGAAAAGAGAAAAACTTTCCCAACATGGGCTTTAAGCCTTAAGAATTGGAGAAGGAATAGGAATAGACTGTAAAAAACAAAAACAAAAACAAGTTTCAGCCCAAATTTTTATGAATCTTCTGTAACTACCAAATCTCCATACAAGTCGAAACAAACTTTGTCTTAAACTGTACAAATTGCTCTAAAAGCCAAAGTCTTTTTTGAAAATATTTTGCTACATCACACTGAAAAAATATTGTAAATGGAATTGGCGAAAACATGAAAATTTAACTTTCAAAAAAATCATGAGCCTGAACGAACTGTTATCCAATCAGCAAAGGTTTTGGCTGATTTGACTCTTTAATAAGATCTAAAAATTAATATGATTGATGTGCCATTTTCGGAAATTTTAAAGAAAATTAGGTCTGCTTCACAGCAAAAAAATAATAAATAAATAATAATAAATACCAAAGCGATACTGAAATTTCAAACTTCATTTGATTAAAACTAACAAAAAAAAAGTAGCATAATACAGTCAACATAGCTTATCCGCAGACAGAATTTTATAAAAAATGCATGTATTATAATAACAAAATGAATTGATACATTATTAAATGTATTGTCTGTCGTTAGCCACTACTTTTTCCCATCTTTCTGGTAGCATTTGTATTCCGCGCTAAAAGAACTGCTCCGGTCTTGAGGTAAAGAATGAATCAAGCCAATTTCTGATACTCTGTTCTGAAGTGAAGCGTATTCCAGTAATGGCGTTCTGCATCGATCGAAACAAATGGTGGGCGGGTGAGCCAAGACTTTCCATCCACTGTTTTCCAAATAGTTTTTGACCGATCTTGCAACATATGGCCGCGTCGTCATGATGGAAGATTATGGCCTCGTGTCTGGTCAACATTGATTTGGCTGATTGACCGGGCTTTACATATGAGATTATGCGCTTGGGGTTATCGTAATATATCCATTTTTCATCACCATTTTTCTTTTTGTAGCGTTCAAGCATCATTTCCTACATGCATAACAGTCTTTCAACGTCTCTCGTCTTCAATGCATATGGGGCCTAATTTCCTTGCTTTTGAATGAATCCTAATACTTTCAAAAGTAGGGAAATGGCTAGTTGTGTGACTCCCAATGGTAATGCAAGTTCTTCTTGCGTTTAACAACAATCTTCGTCGAGTAATACTCCCAATTCTTCATCTTTAAACTTTTCCTGCTGACCAGTCCTCTCCTTGCCTTCTGTGTCGTAATCACCAGTTTTGAATCGCGCAAACAAAGTTTTTTGAGTTGGTGTATTCAGCAGACGTTTTTTTTTTCAAATAAAACAAGTTTATCAGACTTCCAGGTAAAACATCTTTTTATGCACATAATTATTATGGTGTTTGAAAAAATTGTGTGTTGACTTTAGCGCCTATCGAATACTGAATTATACCCTCCAAAAGACCATATTTGTTATTACTGACACAAACCATATGTGATAGTTATGCCTTATGTTGTCCAAATTGACATTATTAACTTGTATTCCCAATACATAAATATTGGTTTGTGGTTATTTAATAGATATAAATTCAACAATGTCCCTTACGTGACGCAATTTATCTGCTCTTGACAGAAAAAAACCCTATTTTTAAGTAGAGATACATATGTGTCTTATTAAAATATTTTGCTTGCCAGCATCAAGCTGGGCCTTTAGCTATAATTTGCTTCTTAAACACTTTTCCTCTATGTACAATAGTTTCGCTGAAGCTTGGATTCAAACATAACAATTTAAAGTGTTTGTTGATTTTAACTGCGCCACACGTTATGATATTAATTTATTCTTTTTCTTTAATATTACGCGAATTATTTAAAAAGTTTATATGTTGGATTAAGTACCAGAATGCAGTCTATTACATAATAAAAAATGATTAGCTATCTGTTCTATTAGTAAATCAAACGTAAAGTATTATAAGAGTTAGAAATAATTTAATTTGTCTGTACGCGAATGTGGAATGCTCCATAGGGGGATGGTTTTTGTAATAGAATATTAAATTTCTTTAATGATGATTACTTTAATTAACAGAAAAAGAAATACAGGAAACTACACGATGGTGTAGGCTATGATGTAGTCCGACTTGACCAACTGCAATTTTCGTGCTTGTTTTACATTTTTGAAATTAAGAGATCCACATGCATTTTATAAATTTAATACTGTGTATACATATCACACATATGTATACATATCATACATATGTATGATATGTATGTATGGTATGTACCTTTTTGTTTTTTTACAACTTTTTATATTCCACATGTGGTATGGTATATATATATATATATATATATATATATATATATATATATATATATATATATATATATATATATATATATATATATATATGTATATTCCACATATTCTTATTTTGTTATCTTAGCTAACAAGAAAATTTTATGATGAAAGCAATGAAGACTTGTATGTGATTTAGACCATAAGAATAAAAAATATCAAAAAAATTTGACTTTCAGGTGAACATGTATGATAGAAAAACCTATTAAATTTTTTTTATATTGTCAATTTTTTTATATTGTTAAGTTTTTACTTTTGAAAACGTTTATTTTGTGAGATTGCAATTAAAATAAAAAACATTCTTATATTGTTTAAGCCTCTCATGCTCCAAACTTAGTTAGGGCAGCTATATTTTTTTCTAACTTTGTTTCCGACTACATTGGGGCCAAATAAGATAAAAAACTAACAAAAGTTCAATTTACATTCGAAACGTAGTTTTTAGAAAATGGTGTACACATACAACATGGTGCATAAACGAGGCAAAGAGATCAAGTTTTTTCATTAGAAAACAATTATAGATTTATGTATTATTTAATAATATTTTATGTATTCTGAAGTATTTCAAGGGGTTTATACATCTACATGGTCATTCACAGGATTATTTAGTTATTATTATTATCCTTCTTACCAGGCACTATTACAGGGTGCTGCTACCCATGGAATTCGTTGTACCCACACCGGTCTATAGTTCAGCAAATCTGCTGCTTTTCTAATGAACATCAGCAGATTTGAAACTGTATTGGTAGATATGTCACTCAGTGAAACCCTATGTCTACCTAAACACCTCTACAAGATTATTCCATAGTTTTCTACATTTTAAGTGTTTTTGGTCCATTTTTTGAAGCTCCAGCTTAATTCTTGAATCCTCTGAAATTTTAATGTCTATTTCCTCCTGCTCTAAGCCCCGACTTTTGTAATTCTTTGGGCAACTCAACACTTTTCAAAAACATTAAAAATTCTCGCTTCGTTTGCAGGAATTTTTATCAATAGTATTTCAGATTTTGGCTCAGCAACAAAATTTAAACTCAGATATTTGTTCCATTTCTCTTGTTTGGTTGTATAGCCACATAATTACACCGCATTAAATTTGTGCTGCGAATGAAGCCAGTAATCATATTTGGTGAGAGCAAAAATACCTCTTTCGAAGTCAGCACTGCATCCCCCATGAACCTCATTCTTCAGCTCAGACCGTGCAGAACCGATCAATCTCAAAATTAAAAAAATAAATAAAATAAAAAATGTGATATCTAATAGCATTTTCTTTTCTGATAAAAATTCTTTGCCATAAAACGTCGTCAAAAATTAAGAAATATCAAAGATTTTGAAGGGCATCATTTTTAGAGGTAAATACAGCACCATTTCTTTATATTACATTTTTTTAATTAACATAAAGAAGTAGCGCAGCAAAGTGCAACTTATTTTCAGAAAAGAAAACGTCATAAGACCATAGCGCCTAGTAAACAGATCCGTTAGTACCTTAAGCTCTCCCATATTGATAGCCTTCTTGATCTACTGAAGAAAGAGGCCATTTCACTCGCTGTTAAGCACTTTTATCGTTTCATAGTTAGCTAAATGTCCAAAAAAGTTATTAAAGGGGTGGAAAGATATACAAAATTATAGAAATCGCAATACAATATATGCGCCATGTTGTATATATACAACATTTAATAATAGTCCCAAAAAATTGTACGATTAAAATGTTTATGATTTTATTGTTACATTTCATTTCATAGGCTATTGTATCTGAAAAAAAAAAAATTCACTGAATTGTCGCAAAATTTTCTAAATAAAAAGTTACGAACTTATTTTTTCACAAAATAAATATCGAAAAAATCAGCAGACTTAACCGAACGAAAATTACAATAAGAAACACAATAATTTTTTACTTCAGCAAAATTAGGAGAAAAATTAATCTTAAGGTATAGAATTTCATTTTGTATTACTTTGTTTAAAAATAGAATATCGTAAGTCATGAGAAATGCGCTTTCAAATAGTGATGCTGCATACAAACAATAAATGCATGAAAGGGTTAACTAAACTTTTTTTTTATTTACACAACGCTTGAACCACTGTTAACAAATTGTGACTTCACTTAACAATGTTGATTAGTTCCTTAAAGAGCTTCTCGGTTATGATAATTACAGTGTGTATTTACTAAAAATCTTCAGCGTTACCTGGCTGACAAACGCAACTTTCTTCGGTTTCAGTGTGGTTTAATCAATACTGACTTATTATATTATTGTGTACATGGTGTGCTTCAAAATAATATTTGCTATTCATCGAAACTAAAACATGTTACGTATGGTCACCTTATTAAAAAAAATTCCACGTTCAAATAAATGAAAAATAAGCCGTTTTTGATTTTAGAGATGTACCATTATATAATGTTTATTTAAATTTATGTGAATAAGTGCAAAATTCAATGCGTCAATTCAAGGTATCAGCAAGTCGATCAGAGAATGGTTTGAGAAGCACAATATTAAAGAACTTGATTGACCAGCACGCTCCCCCGACTTAAACCCCATGGACGATTTAACAAAATTTAAATTAAAAGTGACAATCTGCAATAGCTGGCGCGGAATCCGCTCAATACCGCGCAGATATTATTTAAATTATTAATTATTACAAAAAAATATAACAATTGTGACACCTTCTGATTAGATTATTTACTTATAATCACTGACCTTATCATTTTGACATATTGAATTTTGCACTTATTTACATAAATTTAAATAAACATTATATAATGGTACATCTCTAAAAGCAAAACCAGCTTATTATTCTCGTATCAGTGTATTTTGCAATTGTGATAATAATTAAAGTGTCTCTCACTCAGGCTACTTTATACTGTATTTATACACTTGTTTTCTCTTTACTTCTCTTTATTTTTTTTTGCATATTTTTTGCCTATGCGTGTGAGTACGTACGTGTGAAAACACAAGAGTAGAGTAGCTTTTTGCATAAATCTGCTCTAAAGTAGAAACAGGCAAATTAATATCAGAACATTTTACAATTGAGATAGTAATTTGAATGTCACTCACTCAGGTCACTGTACACTGTATTTATCCACTTGTTTTCTCTTTATGTTTTGTTTATTTTTTCACCTATGGGTAAGAATACTTACGTGAGCTTTGTCTAAATCTACTCTTAAGCTTGAAGTACTCATCATGCTCATACTTATCAAAATTTATGATGTTATTGATTCATTATCATCTGCACCCATTGTGCGTAGACGATGCAAAATGAGTATGATTGAATATGGACATTTTAAAACTCATAAGGTTGTATGCTTGTGTGTTTTATTTTTCTTTTGAAGAGCCAATACGCATATTAATGGATTAATATGAATACTCATGAGAACTCAGTACGCATATGGCTCTTCAAAACAGTATTCATGAATCATGCGAATTATTTATAAGTATTTTCTTAGAAATGAATTAATGCTATGACCAAAAGTACGAGGCTTAATTAATACTCATTGTTACCTAATGTGCAGATTTATCTCTATTTTGCAGGTTTTGTTAAATTTTGTAAATTGCGTAGATTTTCCAGTTTTAAATTTTTTAGTTTTTTACTTTCAGTTTTATTTTAATTGCAATTTCTGAAGTAAGAATTTCACCACATTTGCTTTATATTACTGTAATGACGTTTACTCTTATTTTTTTTATGTGACGATTATTACTATTCTTTTTTTGGCAACTGATCACAAAGAAAGATAGAATGCAAACAGCGTGTGATACTCGCATTTAAATCTAAGAAAGTTGCGTTTTTCTACGCAGTTTTTCAGAAATATAAATTTTTTGGCAAAACAGCAGTGGTATCACATTATATAATATGGAAGTACGTACTAATGGATTGTACATCTGTTTTACCAACATTATATTAAATTTTAAAAGAGGTTTTAGCCTTAAAGGTAATTTTATGCAGAATTCCGGTTTTTAATTTTATTTAATAAACTAAACCTTTTTTTGTGTTACTCGATATACATATGTTGTGCATCCTCTTCCATTTTGAAATAACAGTATATCTTGACAACATGAGCTAACCCTAAAAGGCGGTTAGCATCACTGTATTCAGCGTGTTTGAAACCGGCTTACGCGCCGGGAGCTAAGATTGTCGGAAACAAATTTGAGCACAGTGTCATTATATTGTTACCTTTTCATATTTTAAAATGTTTGAGTTATCTTTAATCGCGCCAAAATAAAATAAACACCACTTTGTTGTCGTTTACAGTTTTAATTTCCTCACTTTATCTCTTATGCAGTTTATCTTAATACAGCAACTTAATATTCGTTTATGCAACACTTTTATTTACACTTAAACACGACTTTAATTTATGACTGCAAAAAGATAACTATATGTGACGAAGGTAAAGCAGCCTCTTTATATACTTAAATGCCTACAGCTTCGAAGTTCCGGAAATGTCTCAGACGCTCTCATATCCCCTATTTTAAATCCGTTAATTCAAATGTAACACACAAAGACGGTCAAATTGAAGCTGCTGCCACATACTAAAATAAGTACGGCATTGACAGGGTGCCACATTAATACCAAATGTACTAAAATCCCACATACAGTTTTAAAGGCGCTGATGTGGAGTATTTTCTTTTTAGGCATTTTTATTTTCGTAACAATATCACATCATTTATGTATATCAAATTGAATTTATTGTGTAAAGCACTATGAACTAAATTATCCGGTATGTTCTTGTAAACCGAAATCGAGTGAAACTTCAAGTTTCTATAATTATCAATTTAGATTTTGATATTTTTTTTATTAATTCACTTAATTACTTTTTAAAAAACTTCTTTGATTATTAAAAGTTTAAAATAATTGGCGTTAACATATGACTACTTTTTTATAAGTATGTGCAGTTTTTTCACTTGAAGATCAGTGTTTTCTTCTAAAATTTCATTTTTCTAAAAAAATTATGGCAAGAATGCATATACTTATGAATCATCGTTATTGTGAGTATGAATGAGTATGAGTAGTTGAATCAGAATGATGTGTACTCACTTATACTTATAAATTTATGAGTGAGTATGAGTAGCAACAAAACAATTCATTGTTGATCTCTGATCACAGCAAGCGAATAATTAGCAATCATACATTAGGGTGGGCAATTAGTAAGATCTAGCAATACACATTCGAATATGTTTCTGTATAAAATATGTCGAAATCCAAAGCTTTCATAGCATAGAAAAATTTTTTCCACAATTTTCCTAAGGTGATCCGTCCAATTTAATTGCCTGTTAAAAATTACGTCAAGATTCCTTGCGAATCAATGAAGTTAATAGTGGTAATATTAATTTTTAACGGCCTAAGGTTGGCAATTGCTAAATCTTTAGTCGGTAATAATAAGAGCAACTGATTTGTCCGAATTAAAGCTCAAGGTATTTGCAGATGCCTAGAGATAAATTCGATCCAAATCCCGGCTTAACAATTGGATACAGTTTCTATCATTAGTAAATCACCTCATCGGCCTACATTTGTACCTTACAATGTGTTTGCGGTAGATTATTCGCATATATGGAATACAATAGCGGTTCAAGTATCGAGCCTGATGCCTTCCTGGCACTAAGCAGCTTCCGGACACATTGATTCATATATGCGAATACGTATTTTCGTTCTACTCATACGAACGGAAAATACATTTTTATATTAGAAAAGTTTAATTCATTTTTAAAATTGCTCTAGTGCACCCAATCTTAAACGCATACTTGCAATTTTTTGGTATAGATTTAAAGCAGTCATGAGCTTTTCATGGAACTTTTGTCCCCGACCAAATCACACGTATTTTTACGCTATTGCTTTTAGTCGTTAATGAGACAGCGACGAATGCACATTTTTTTTAAGGACAGAAAAATAATTTAAAAAAGTTTTTTACACTCTTGCTTGTAGTTGTCAGTCTCAACTTGTCACTGAAACATCGACAAGTGCAGCGATGAATGTTGATTTGTTTTTAATTTTTTTAAATATTAACCCTACTTTCTCTGAGAGAGCAATTTCGATGTTCTCACTAACACAACTATGTTTTAATTTTTGCACATCGCTGACTTAAAGTCATAAATATTCACTAAAAAATTATATATAAATTTGAAATATTATTTGTATTTCATCATATTATTGTTAAGTTTTAAATTCAAAAAATAACTAACTTTTAGCATCGAATTAAATTGACTTTATAAACAAAAATTTAAATATTTTTTACTGCTTGAATACTCTCTCAACATGTTTATGTTTATAGAAGAGAGTATATTGTGTTTGTTTGTGATATGCAAATAATGGCGCCCCAAATTATAACATAAGTACAAAAAACATAAATAAATAAATAAAAAAATTAAATCGAAAAAAAACAGTATAGAAATAATTTAAATACAAACATACATTTATGGTAAATTACAAAAAAGAAGGAAAAAATTCATGCATGTACATTGTACATATAGGGATACAAATATATTAGTATGTGTATGTCAACATATAAACACACTCACCTAATAGGTTGTACACGATAAAGTCCTGTCGCATGGCCAATATCAAAAGCCTTAAATGATAAACGTTTACCAGGCAAGAGTAAAGGGTTTTTATTTATGTCCTCCACGGCCAACGGCAAACCACCAAGTGTCACCTAAAAAAAATAATGGATATTAAAAATTAATCCTAATAATTTTATATATAAAACTTTATTATTGAGAATTTGTTTATCTTAATACACTGTTCGTTAGTCCATATATTCAACAGGATGCCAGCTCATTGGCCCAGGACAAACCTAATGCATCTATGCAAAAGTATATGCGTAAAATGCTTTACCTATTATAACTCTTATAAAAGGAATAGAGTCAGTTTATCCGAAAAAATGATAGTCTCAGTTGTTTGCGGACTTCTGAATTATAGGTGTACTAAGTATAAATCAGGCGCCTCACAGAGTGGCAACATGCCATACTTTACGGCGTGTCTGTTCTGGAAACTCAACAATCTGTACTTGTACACACTCGACCCTATACTTGGATGATGTTAGAGCTGTGGACTGGGAGTGAATTAGGCTAAAAACTAACTAGAGATATAACATATTCAGATTTCTTACTTTGAAATGAAGTTTTCCTTCAACTGCTAAAAAGTTGATAGAAAATTAAATTGCAACTTGAATACTACTTCAAGGACAGCAGCACTATACACAGAGAGAAAAATCATACGTTAAAATCGAAACAGATCGTTGTTGAATGCAAAATTTTACAACTTGAATTTTTCCAACGTTAATTCAACAGTGGACGGCTTTGAAAGTATGTAAAGCCACATTAAATTGACGTAGTCATCTTTAAAACAAAAATAGTTTTGTTAATTTGAAAATGAAACCTTAAATTAAACATACAAGTGTTGAGTTCTTAAATTAGTTTAAAATCATGTCGATTTTAAAATGCCAAAACATAAAGTTTTTAAATCAACGGAGTACATTTTTAATTCAATTTGAAAACACTTTTTAAATTATAATGCACATTGTTTAATAAATTTTTTATCATATAACAACATTAAATTTACTTTGATCTATGCTTAAATTTGAAACTCATTGTTGATTTGAGGTAACTCGTCTTTGATTTAGGTTTGTTGTACTTTAAGTTAAAGTTTTGCGACCTTATAATAATGTTGAACATTTTAGAATAAAGTTACACAAACCAGAAGTCAAAATAAATAAAAATCTCAACAAGTCCAATAAAAAAATGATCATTTTTAATAAAAGATTTTAATTTATCACTAATATTACATTTTAGTACATTTTTACTGCACATGCAGTCTCTGACAGTGGTAGGTAATATGCTCAATTTTCTCCAGTTCATCTCCACCTTATACATCCTACTGAAGTCCGGAGTACCGTTTTCCATTAGGGAGGACCCTGTAAACTACAATGTGTTGTTATAATAAATATCACACTCCTAAATGTTCTCCTGTCCAACTCCAAGAGTAACTGAGTTCTCGAATCATTCAGCTTGAGCCACAGGCCTTAGATATCCTGCAATTACTCCTATCACTTAATGAGATTTCTGATTTTACCGACACCCATTATTTTGCTTTTCTGGAGAGATGGCCTATTAGCGATCTCATCAATCGTTCCACAGTAAAAGACCTGTTTTCCGAATGCGGTCTTGCCAGTTCGCTGGCTACTTTGTTGCCACTGATTCTTCAGTGACCCGGTATCCTGCACAATCGGACCACATAATGGTCCATAAGCCAACTAAAGGTAGTCCTACAGTCTCTAATCAGTCTAAATCTTTCCTGCCCACCAGAGCCCTAAGTATCACTTGGCTGTCAGCAAGTAAAGTAAAGTTGAGCTATGTTGATTTGAATATTTTGAACTTTGATTTAAATTTGTTTCTATTTTGAAATAATGTTGAACATTTTTTAGTCTAACGTTGCACGTTTTTGAATCAAAAATTACATTTTTTGATTTTAGATTGACCAATTGTTTTTACAAGTACGAGCAATTTTAAATCAAAGTTGTTTCCACATTGATTTTGTTGTTTTTACGTTGAACGTTTTTGAATTTACGATTTTCCACCTTGGCTAGTTTTCTTGTTAAGGTTGTGCGTACGTATCATAAAACCAGTTTTAGTTCGGCTGTCTGGTGGACTGCAGTTGAGGTCAAAACCCACCAGATTAAATTCGAACATATCATAAGATCGATAACGAATATGACAATATTTGGCAATCACAACTAAATTTTTAACAAAAGACCAGTAGGAAAAAACAAAAGTTTCATTAAAACAAATAAATATTTAGTTATTTTAACAGGAATATACTTGAAATTTTATGAAAAATGTATGGCTTCAGTAGAATTCCATATACACATATACATACATACCTATGGCTTAAAACAAATAGTTTTAAATTAAGGGAGTGAAATATATATTTCCATAACAAACATAAAATTTTTCAAATAATAATAAAATTATTAAACAAAACGAGAACCACTTCAGTAAGGTGTTAAAAATTGCTTATTTTCGTTTATTTGTAGAAAATCCCCATTATATTGGCCTTCATTGCGTAAGTACCAAACTGCTTTATATATATGGAGATTTAATTTATTACTCAAACATATGATCTAAAATGGCAATAATTAGTGTTTGCTTATCCGGTTAAGAAACCATTTCTAGAACAAATTTATAAATAAATAAATAAATTACGACTAAATGCTGGCATGCAATTGAGATAACTGACGCAAAATAAAACGTTATACACGCATATCGCAGTTGTACCGCTAAAGCAAGTTAATTCAAAATATTCGTATTATCAGAAGCAGCAAAAAAAACTTTTTTTTTATGTGAAATTATATCAATAAAAAAAGTAGATCACAGGTGAGTTTTAATTTTTTTTTTTTTTGACGAAAGAGTTTTGGAATTTGTGTAACATTTTTACAGTTGGTAGATATGACCACTGCATATTGTTTTCCTGCAAAAAGTGAAAATTAAAAATTTTGAGTTAACTCAATTTAGCGGTGCAAGTGCGATATGTGAACTATTAATACATATACATATGATATGCAGTATTTTCATTTTTATATGACTTACATCACAATTACAAACAAAATCAGTGTTAATTTATACCTTATGCTACGTGTAGTCTAATAACCTAGAGTACTAAGAGGATTCGGACATATAGCACACTACATATTTGCCTATCACCGGATTATTCAATATGAAGGTGCTAGTTAGTCCATTCATACAAATAATCAAGTATAGCCGAAAGAACTTCAATTTGATCACCAATAGTCAAATGTACTATTATTAGCACCGTAGTCTATACCAATGTGGTTTATATCCAACTTAAAGCTATCTCAGTAGATCATTATGATGTTTTAAGGTTCGTAGTTGAACAAGAAGTGAAATTTTATTATTTCATTTTAAATTTCCCTTTACCAAGTCAATACATTTAATATAAGAAATAGGCTACTAGTTCATGTCATGCCGAGATGGAATGATACTACAATACCCAAGGATCTAATTTAAAGTAGTGTCTGACATATGACCCAGCTTCGGCTGCTCATTTTTACACTGCCTGATCAATAGAAATGTAGCAGGTTATGGATTTATGGAAAGCTGTCTGCAATTGTCAGATATTCTAATATATCAAACAATGAGTTCATATTTTGCCTTAAAGGCAGCCATTAATAACCAATAAATGAAATGTAAGTTGCTTTTTCCGACGAGTTTCTAAGTTTTTGTTCATTATTTGATCGAACAATGGAAAAAGACAATTTTGAGTAACAAGTAACTCAAACAATGTTTGTCAATTAATCGAAAAACTTTTGTATGTAAAATTTGGGAAAATAGCAAATGTTTATGATTATTTACCAGCCGTTACTGGTTTGTTAGACATTTTAGTTCAAATTTTTAAAATCAACCTAAATTCCGCAAGGTTCCCCAATAGCGATAACTATTTTAAATATATTTCAAAAACCAAAAAGAAAAAAATAGTTTGCAATCAGATCATGCATTCGACTGTTTAATATTGAACATGACCAAAATGTACCAGACCATGATTCTTAAGAAGAAGATGTGGATCTAAGCAAAAACAATCTGCTAGACAAGCTCAGCAAAACAATACAAAGTAAGGTCCTGTTCTTTCTCCTACGCTATTTCTAATATTTCTTAACGACTTTCTCCTTCTTACTTCCAATCCTATCTACTCTTTCGCAGGTGACAGCAACATTTGTCATTCATATTTTTGTGATCGAAGGCTGAGCCTCCTGAAGATTGGGGAAGGATGAATTTGGACGACACGTTTTTAAGCGATCTTAAAAAAATTTCCGAACGGGGTTGTGCGAATAGTCTCAATTTTAAAGCAAGCATGACCCAATGTTAACGCATTATAGAGAGAATTATTTTTTTTGCACCGTTCGTCTGTGGAACGATCTCCATCGACAGTTTATCCTGCCACTTACGACATAAATAAATTTATTGGTCGATTATGAATGGCAACAGAACTTTGTTTGCGTTGCCGGTTGACGTAAATTGCATTACGTATGGCGACTGGCACTTAAAAATCTATTAATTAGCAACTAAAAATTTCTAGTTGCCGTTCAGCAACGCAACTGAAGTTCTATTACCATCCATAATCGACCCATTTGTTCAAACGCCCATACTGAATTCTATCCTCCTTCCCGTTACCTATTTTCCTAGTACCAACACAATGTACTACATGAGTAGGGACCATCCCCTGAGTGCTGGACTCAAAAGAAAAAAAAACATCGAACTCATTTTTAAATAAAAAAGCAAGAAACCAAGCTCACATGTTTTTTTTTTTTTTTTCATTAGATTAATTTTTTTGAATAAGTTTTTGATTATTGGAGTTATTTCAACAATTTCAAAACTTTACTCAATTAATCTGGCAAGGTCAGAAGTTTAAAATCAATTAATTTCTTATTTGAACAAAACTAAAAGTTGAAAAATTGGATACACTAGTTGTGACCACGGCAGAATTAATTTTGCTCAGTAATCATAGTTTAGAGATCGTTCTGGTATAGGTCTGCCATTTTAAAAGAAGAGTCAGTAACTTACTAATAATTAGTGGCAATATCGTAGCTAATGTGTATAATAAAATGCTAAAGAAAGGTTTAAAGAAATCTGGCGAAATAATTAAATTAGGATCGATTCTGTTCTAACAGGAGAACAATCCTGAATACATATTACTTACAATGCGTGATATGTATTCAGATCAGGTCATTTTTTGAAAATAATAAAACCCAAACATGGTAAAGATTGTTGGAATCCTCAAATTTGAACTCTATTGACAAAATATCATCAGCTCGGGACGTTAAATTAACTTTAAATAGTAAAACTAAGGTCATTAGCTTATCAACAAGGATACAGGTTAAATAAACAAGGATACCTTCAGAAACATTAAACAAGTTGGTCAATAGTATACCGAAACGACTTCCAGGTGTCACTAATAATAAAAAAAATGTACACGAAACAAATAATAAGTACTTATAATTTTATTTAGGAATTGGTTTAATCTAATTTGTTTGATTTTTATACTTTATTTTGTCGAGTGCAAAATATTCTTTATTTTATAAAAAATCTAAAAAATTATTTTTTATTCTATGTTGTATATATAAAAATTAAATTTTATTTTTCAAATTCGTTATATCATGTTTACACATAAGCTTTAATTTCCAATTAAGGGATTTTTTTAATTAACGCCTTAATTGAGCTCAATTTACTGAACAAACCAACAATTGGTACTTAATTGTACAATTGTGAGGTATGTTCGATGAGAAGTGGCAACTATATGCAATATTAAAAATCCATTTTCGTACAAAATTTCAAACAGGATTTTTCAATATCATTAATTTTTATGAAAATAAATATTATTAATTTTAAATAATGAGCTTTTATTACATAAAACAAAAACAAAACGGCACTTAAAAGCAAAGTTGTGTAGAGAAATATTAAAATTCAAGTAAATAAATATTATAAAGTTGTATGAATATGGATTTTGCATACTGTACAATGTCATATGATATATAATATTATTAAAATAAAAAAGTAAGCAAAATGTTTCTATATTCTATATATTTTTTTTTCTTCTTTAAATTTGACATTGTGTTTAACGCTAAAGTTTTACTAATTCAAAATTGCATGTTCCAAGTTCTGAAATTTTAACTTTTAAGAACAAACTGTACTTAAGCATTTGCAACTGTCAAATGCTAAATTAGCTAATGTTAATTGTGCTATGTGTGAACACCAAATACAATAGCGGAATTAAAAAAATAATTGTTTCAATTAAAAGGTATGTCAGAACACGATATTACTATTTTATATTTATGAAATGAAATTTCTTGAGTGGTTTTTAATTCTTAGCAAAATGATCATATTCATGAAAAATTTATGCTTTATTTTGTCGCATAGTATACCTTCCACAACCTCATCGCTGATAACGTCAGATTTAATACAGCAATTCATTCTTGAATTATCCTACAACACTCTCTCCTGGAGGAAATCATTGAACATTCTATTAGAATACGTATGTGGAGTAATATAGTCAGATGATTGGCTTAAGATCGGAGGCAGTAGGCTCCAGATTCCCACATGTCTGTACGTTCTTGATCACTAACATTGTGATGCATTAAACTCTCTGGTTGAATTGACAGTCCTTATCGTTTCATGCTTATTGAAAACGTACAAAATGTATAAAAATATTATAGAAAGATCTGTTAAGTTCGAAATACCTAAATACCTGGTTGTTTTCACCACCAAAATCTTGAATGGAATAGAGGTATTGTATACAAAAAGCTATCCTTAGTCTATGCGAACAAGTCGCCAGTATTGTCAGAATAACACAATATTAGCGATATCTATTCTTTGAATGGCATATATTAAGTTTTATATTTTCAATAAAAGCACAATCAATCTTTTTTATTCGTTAAAATAAAAATAATATGAAAAAAAATTAAATAAAAATATTTTTTTAAGATCCCCTGATGATTTAGAAAAATGACAATACTAACAAGTGAAACTACTTTATTTATTTTAATACATATTAATGATGTTTGAGACACAAAACTGAAAGTTATGTTTGAAGTGAAAGTATAAACAAGAGTCGTGTTAAAGAACTCATTTTCATAATAATATTGGGGTCACAAAATTTCCAATTTTTGCTCAGAAATTTAAGGATTTTTGTACATATTGAAAACATAAAACTGCAAACATTATGCTTTGATGTATTTAAACGTCCGTTCTTATTGTACACACTTCTCCAGACTTTATTAAAAATTCAAATATAATACTTGTTTTAGTCATGTTCAATATTTTGTGCAAAAACAACAAACTTCTTTCGAACAATATTCGTTCCATAGCAAATACGTCATTTCCATCCCTTTCATGATATTTGCAACAGATGGTTTTGGTAAAAAGCATTTTTTTACATAGTGCATTAAAACTTTTCTAGGAAACTAACAGCAGATAATTGTACCCTGTAAAACATGTACATATATATCCAAGCTGCAATGAGAAAGCGTCCAAAATATCATCTTCAAAATTGTACAACTTCATATGGAAACCTTTATCTTTTCACCTACCCCTTCTAATACCATCCAAGTAGTGTTTTTATAGTTAGACCTTAATATGTAATTCTTGTTCGAACCACAACAACCATTTACTGTTTTTATTATTCAAACCCTTTAACTTACTCATTTGAAAGTTTTTTTTTTTAATTTAAAACATTTAAAACCAAAAGTATTATCAAAACCATAAAATTGTTTAAACGTTTAAATGGACAATTTAGTGTAATGGAATTGGTTTATGGTAATGACCTCAAGTATTTCAATTATGGGAAACCTTTAAAATTTGAATAATTTGTTGAATTTGTTGTATCGGAAATATGCAAACATTTTGATAAATTATTAGTTTTTTTTTCATTAAATCATTAAATTCAAATGATTTCAGTTAAAGTTTATATTGGAATTTTAACGATTGAAAATTTAATTTAATTTTAAAGGTTAAGTATTTTTTGATGTATCACTTAGCAAAAAATAATATTTATTATGTACTAGGGAGATCAGTATAAGCTTTGGCAAGCAAAGTAATAAAACTTCGTTGTTTATACTATTTCGTTCAGTGACTAAGTGAGAACAGACATATTTCACTTCAACGCTATTGTGTGGTTCGGGTATTTAGCGATTCATTTTACTATCTTTAAGGCTATTGAGCTAAAATTATCCGCAAATAAAAACTCGTCATAACAAAACATATGAGAGAACGATATTTTCTATTGTGCGAAGCTTGTTACTACATATATACATAGTTAAAATGTTTAGAGCAAATAGGAGAATATGCCTCATCAATTGTTGTAACAAGTTTTTTTGACCGTCTATATTCAGTCAATACTGCTATAAAATCCACATATAAAATTATATTTTAATGTTTTTTGTATCAAAATTATGATTTAAAATTTCTTTAGTTTTTGGTTACTTTTTTACTGAAATTTGATTACAAAAAATTCGAAGTTGTGTCTTTTTTGTTGTAATAATTGTTGCCATTTGGAATAATGTAAACAAAGCCTATGAATTTATGTTTATGTAAGATTTTTTGACATTGTTAATTTATTACAATTTCTTAAGTTTTTTATAGAAAAATAATATCAATAAATACTGTATGATATTTAAATTTAATTTTGGCAGATTTCAGAAAATTTTTTGGTAGGATTTTTTTCTTTTTTTTTTCTTTTAGCAACCCTGGTTATAATATTCATAAAAAAAAAAAATAAATAAACAGTTGAAAAACTTCGCAATCTGAACAATATGAACGAGCATCGCTGACATAAATATATTGAGAGTGCTTAAATACTAAGCTGAAAAAGTTCTCGATACGAGGAATTATTAACCACCTAAAATATGTCTATAATATTGACGTCACCTTTCGTCAGATCTGCTTACAGTTTGATAATCTATATCATTTAAGTAATTTTTCTGAGAGTAGTGAAACTTTGAAAAGAAAAATAATATTGTATTTGAACTAATTATATTGTATTTAAATGGAACTTAAACTATTTTACCTCAGCCTCTACGGAATTAATTTGCCATAGACCAAATAAATAAACAAATAAATTGTGCAGCAAGGAAAACTTGATTCTATACCAAGTGTTCTCTAGGTACTGGTAAATAAAGCTCGTATAAAATAAACTGCATAAATTTAATTACTAGAAGAAAAATTACAACGTTGTTTTGTCCAGGAAAAAATGTCCGTTAAGGCCCTTAAAAAAACCTAACGTTGTTCTAGCAGGCTTACTTGCTAGAAACTACTACTTGGGATAAAAATTTATCAACTCTATTTAAATAAAAGAACCGGTTAATCAGTTATTTGATTATTATTTAACCGAAAACCGATTTTTTTAATTCGAAAATTATTCGAAAACTGGTTTTTGAAAAAAGTCGAATAATCGATCTCCTTATTATATATTGTACAAATTTATTACCAAAAATTAAGGAAGATTTAAGCAATACTATCGCGGTCAAACTATACCTTTTATCTTGATAATTAAGGTTATCTTATATGACTATTGGTCCCAAAAATAGCAGTCTGTTTCCGATTTTAGAGATAAAAATTTGTATGGCGTATAGAGTGGTAAGAAGATAATAAAGAATTTATCAAAACAAAAATATGTTTTAATTGGTGTTTTCTGGCAAAAAATGTATATTTTTGTCTCTGTACCTTTTGGATTAATTTCTAAAAAAAGAAAATTCAACACTAAGAAAAGGTAAATTTTGCCCTCATTCAGTGTAAAATTCCTACATTGTTTGCTATCAAAAAATACCTTGAATACTTCAATATGGTTTCAGTCGCAATCCAGTTGTTTCTTCAGACTCCTTCTACTTATAAAGGGCTGAAATTGCGAAATTTGGGCACCTATAGGACAGACTAGGTTAATGTAGATCTGGATTTTAATTAAGAAACGCGCTATACAACAACGCGGCTGGCAATAATATCTGGACATTAGGAGCTAGTTAAGCATATAAGTCGACTTGGTCTTCCTTTCGACGACTATTGAGATATGACAGGTAAAAGCTGCCAATGATCCTACACCTTTTCTGCAAATGCCCGCCACTAGCCGTCAAGAGGAACAGATTCCATTTCAATTACAAACTGCCTAGCCTCGTTGAGTTGTTCGGGACTAGCCTTAAAAACCTACTATGATAAGAGATAAGTTTCCTGTGAAAAATATATTTTGTTAGCAATATGCAAGAATGACGTTCAAAATAAATTTCGAAAATACTTAAAATTGCAATCAAAATATTTCATCAGAAACAACTGATTTACGTTTAATATTAAAGGATTTTATAGAATTATAGTTGTACTACTAAAATAGAGTTATTTCGTCTTATTTAAAATAAAGTAGAACCAAAACTCAATTCATTATTTCAATGTACACTTAATAACGTTCATTTTTATTTATACATATGTACTTACATATGTGTATTCCCATTATTTGATAAATAAATGAAAACATACATACATATAAATAAATTATTTATAGGGAAACGCTGGTAATAAAACAGAAAACCCAAACAAGTAATTCATGTTCATGTAGATTTGAAGTCGTAATTTATAAAAAAAAACATCGTATGTATTTATCATAAATAACAGCAAGACGATGTAAAAATATGAAGAAAATAAGAGCAAGTAAGAGGAAATAAGTTATAATCGATTTAGTCCGAATATATCCGGTGGGCCATCTATAGGTTTAAATTTCAAGAAACGATTATTTCGAATCTGGCAATACTTATGTCATTCTATTCTGTCACACAATTCAATATATTATCGCCACTGAGCGATATGTATCGTTGGGATTTATTGGAAATTTATTCCCAAAACAATGACAAAGGTTTTACTAAAAAAAATCATCTTTTCGGATGAAGCTCATTGTCATCTTGGAGGGTACGTTAATAAGAAAAATTTGCCGTATTTGTGGCTTAGAAAACCGTTTGGTGCGGCTTGTGGAGCGGAGGCATTATTGGCTCATATTTCTTTGAAAACGAGGACGGTGTAACCATTACGGTGATGGCCTTTTAATTAGCCGAAATGATGACATTAGTTGGCCGCCAAGAAGCTACGACTTGGCACCGTTCGACTATTTTTTGTGGGGCGCCGTTAAAGACAAGTGTTATGCCGACAAACCAGAGACAATTGAGCATTTAAGCAAATGGCATTCGTGATGCCATTGCCGAGATATGACCAAAAATTGGTCCACTCGAATGGGGTACTGTGAGGCCAGCCGCGGCAATCATATAATATAGTATAATATATAATATATCATATAATATTATAAATATATAATGTTTAATTTCTAGCCGGAACAATTGTACTTCACAACAAAGAAATACATTTTTCAAAATTTCAACCGGTTTTTGTTTTATTGCATTTTTAAATTTAAACTTTTAAATGACCCACCCGATATATACTGATCCCAACGCATAATCAGGCATGTTATTTTCTCATAGATAAGTCCTCTAAAGGTAAAAATTATAATAAATACATAGATTTTTCGGGGTCTTCTTTATACTTCAGATATTTATCTTTATGTATAATAATTTATATATGCTTCATGATTCATGATTTATAATTTATATATGCTTCATGATTCAGTACAGTCAATAGAATTGATTTTGTCATACCTCAGGTTCTATATAGTTTTATATTTCTAATAATGTCACATTTAGCCAAACAAAGGAAGCCCCTAGCCAAGTGCTCCCAAAGACATAAGTCTTTCTATAAGTTCAGGAATATTACTCAAGGAATATTACTTTGTGACACCTGAAGTATGCTTGGGATCATTATCTTTACCCTAGATTGGTATACATTCATCGAAACGAGGAACACTGTTTCTGTTTTTGTGTTCTCCAAGTTTTATGTTAGTTTTTATTTAAAAGAAAAGTTAACTAAATAAATCAAAAATTTATGAAAATATTTTTAATTGTTATTTAAAACATTTAAAAGAACTATATAAAATTGCCTTCATTTAAAAATATCCATAGTTTCTTTATTATAGGAACGAAAAATTAATAAATTAATAAATAAAGGGGTAAATTTAAGTATACCAATCTAGGGTTAATATAATTCGCGATTGTTTGCAATACACAATTTTCTTGAGTTCATTCTTCGCATTTTCTTTTTTATATTAAGATAAACCAATGCGATAATTTTCAACTTGCCCACACCAGCACTCGTAATACAGGCCAGAACTCTAAGCCATTGCAAATATAATGAAGTCATTAAAAACCGAGGAACTTTCAACTCATTTATAAAAAGTTTTAAAAATGTATAATTTTTTAGACTTATTAGTGGCCTACTTATCTTACAACTGTGTATTTTATGTTTTATTTCTTTTCTAACAAGAACTTATTGAAGAGATATGTATTTTAAAAAATAAAAGCACATGAAAAAAATTCCCTATTTTTCGAATAAAACACAGTGAATTTATATTTTGCAATTGGGTGTGTTTCAAAACAAAGCTAAAAGAGTAATATTTCATAAATAAAATTATTTATACATAAACACAAATGCTATTTAAAGACTTATGAAAAATGTGAATAACAATCTTTTGATATTTATTTATAAATAGCTGAGCCCGGTGTGCTTCGCAACTCTTATATTAATTCTCTCTTATATTAACAGTGTGAAATCAATTGTTTAGCTGTATACAGTCTTCAAGCAAGCACACTTTAATTTTTATATTATATTTATTCATCCTTTTTCGCTTTTTGCCTGATATGAATAGATAGCGAAGCTTTAATTTCTGGTATATATATATATTTTTGCATTTTTAGCTTTTAAAAACGTTTATTAATCAGTTTGTAGATTGCAGTTAAAATTAAAAAAAATCTCGTGATTGGTTTTTTAATTACTAAATCTTTAATAAAACAGTTTAGTGTTCTACTGCTGTTGACATTTTCACGAAAACAATTACTCGACAGACCTATCTACCCAATTCTTTCTTCAAACTCGATCGTTGTCACTACTTAGTTTCGATTACAACTTAAATTCCCTTCAACCAGAGTTTAATCACACTAAACTCTCTTGACTTTAAACCAATTACATTCGTTCGCTGAGTTTATTTCACTTAAGTCTGACTGTTGTCCGCATTAATGCGCTTTTTAATTGGCTGAGCAAACGCTACTTCGAAAGCTCACGAACCATCGGTATTTCAGTAAGATTCCATTTATTTCCTTTACTTTCTTGTTAGTCTTATAAAGCCATGCGAATGTAAACATCTACTTGTTTTAGTTGTTGTTGTTTGTTATTGTCTGTTATTTGTTTTCTTTTCTGTCTGTTTTAATTTTTTATTTATTACATTTCTGCTAATAGCAGCACGTATAGGTGTTTTTGCGGCTTTTGTTTATTCTTTTTAGTAAAGAAATAAACGACAAGGGTGTCCAACCAAATTTTTGTAACAATATAAGTATATAAAAAATTAGATATTTAGAATGAACGGAAGATTCCTCACCCATATGTCTCATACATTTTTTTGTCTGATGATTTGTATTGACCACGAAGCCATTTATACCAAATTCAAAAACTCTTTAACCGTTCTCAAGATATACAAATTCACTATTTAGCTTTTAAATGACTATTTATATTGAGTATGAAGCTATTTGAACTAAATTTAGAAACTCTTTCTGTTGCCCTCTGGAAGATATAGGCAAATAAATACGGCATATTCTCGAGAAAGTTAAACTCTTTGATAAGTTAACAGTATTTCAGCATCAACGTACGACTATAAATATTTCATTTTTCAGTTAACTTTTCCGAGCGTATGATTTTTTTTAAACAACAATTTTTCCGGTCATAAATGTGCAATCTTGATACTTCTAAAATATTTTCAGTGAACACCATGAGCATTAATTTTGTTTGTTGAATTATGGTATTCTCCCACCTTCGTTTTCACAGGCCGAAATATGCTGATCATGAGGCAAGCTTGTACAAATGGTTCGTGAACCAACGACAGCGGAATTGTGCAGTAACTGGTGCAATTTTAAAATCCAAAGCTAAGCACGAATTCGCCATAATGCACCCTGGAAATCTTTTCATGCGAAACGTCGGGTGTTACACCATTAATTCCTAATTTACGAGGAAAATTAATTAAATTAACATATTCGACTCTCAACTTTACAACGCAGATGAATCTGGACTACTTCATTGTTTTATACCCGTCAAAACCTTTGTTGCTGCAAACGAAAAGTTTCCACCGGCCCGAATACTGTAAAGGAAAGAATAACATTTTTGTTGCGTGCTAACGCAGGTGGCTCGCACAACTTAAAACCGTTGGTCGTTGGTAAATCTGTAAGCCTGTAAAGGGATTTAAAGACCCCTTAGACTATGTAAATTCGAAGAAGTTGTGGATGAATTCTTCAATTGGTTCCATAAATCAATTTATATTGTTATGAAAATAAACAATACCTACAAAAAAGAGATACACCACATTAGCGCCTTTTACTGTATTACGTGATTTTGGTGTATTGTGTTGTGTCAAGGTTGTTAATGTGTCACCCTAGCAATGCCGTACTTATTTGTGTTTTTGGCAGCATAGTCAATTAGACCATCTTTCTGTGTTACATTTGAAAATAACGGAAATAATTAGAATGCTGTAGAATAAGAACATTCGGAAGTAACATAAATTGCATATAAAAGGCGGCACCTTATGCATTAGACAGTATAGCTATCGTTTTGTAATCATAAAGTAAAGTCGTGTTAAGGTCTAAGTAAAAGTGTTATATAAACGAATATTAAGTTGGAGACTGCATAGTATACTTGTATACTGTAAAAGTGAGGAAATATTAACTGTAAAATAACAACAACGTGGTACCTATTTATTTCGACGCATTTAAAAAGAACTTAAATGTTTAATAAAGGTTAAAACGTAACAATATGTAAAACAGGTAAACTTAATTTTTTAGTTTCATAAAAATTTGTTCATGTTATTTGCAGGTTAGCCAATTTTTTGCTGAGAATAATTTACCAACAAAGACATTGTTGCTAATTGACAATTGTACTTTCCATAAGCAAGTAAAGCCTCATGATGGATATACTCGAGTAATGTTTTTACCTAACGTAACAGCGATTTTGTAACCCATGGATCAAAATCCAATAGGATTAGTCAAGTTAGGATATCGAAGTAAATTATTATGCAATGTTGTCACACAAGAAAACATTCCAATTGAAAATATTTTAAAGGCACATACATACAATCCGTTAGTCAAAGAGTTCTTATGAAAGCATAGAATGAAATAGTGATAATATGATGATAATGAGTGGGATGACGATCAGTACAATAGTGCAGACGATATTCCACTCTCTGAATTGAGTGAATCAAATAGTGCATACAACGATATACTTCTAGAAGTTCAATTGTTGACGTCAAAGGTTGGTAATAATGTGATATCAGCATTAATGTCATTGAAAACTGGAACAATGATCAAATTTTAGAAGATAACGACGATTCCGAAGTATCCGATAATAATAACAACCGTTTAATTATCGAGCAAGTTACTCAACAATCTAAGGTGAGCTACTCGAAAGCAGTTAAAAGCAACAATACATTGATTAAATGGTTTGAAAACAATAACGATGCATAACAAGTAGCAGATCCTGCCAATATCCACACGAAAATGATGTAGGCCTATTACATAAAAGAAAAAAAAAAACAAGTCTAGACTGCTTCTTTAATCCACTTCGTACAAATTAATATTTCTTATACGCGAAAATATTGAACGGTGGTTTTGAACCTTAAAGCAGTCAGTAAAAATTAAATCTAATTCACACTTCTGAAGCGATGAAAACTAGTTCCATAAATAAAAATTTAACATTTTTTATCAACAAAATGTAAATTTATTAGTTTTTTTATTTTTTCAATTTTTAAAAATGCTTAGAACAGTTAACAGTTCGAATAACTTAATTGCCCTTGGAACACTTCGCTTAAATTTTTCGAATTTCTACTGTTTTTACTTTGTATAGGCGTAGCACCGCCCAGTTGGATATTTTGAAGTTTATATAGCCTACAGTTCCTTTCAGACATACAAAGAGATACTGCAAAAATTTCACGAAAATTGATTTAGCCATTTAGCTGTCTATAACGCACAAACAAACAAACATACATACATTCAAACACATTCGTTTTTTTATGATACATAAGATGATAAAAATGAAAAGACAGGCAGAGCCAATTCATTATTTATTAATAATTTCATAATATCAAATCAATCGAAACCAACAACCGCTTCACATCTTAATGCTGCTTTTGAAAGAAAGCAAACCAAAAACAATTTCAAAATATTCAGTGGAAAACAGAAATTATTTTAACAGCTTATTATTGTCTTTTTAAAAAATATATAATTTGTTGTTTTTCTTTTTTTTCTCAGACAAACGTTATTAAAATTTTGAATAGGAATCTTACTTACAGTAGGTAAAATAAATCTGCGTACAAGCTATTTAATATACTTTGAGGTCTACTTGTGGTGTTAAGAAGCAGCGGATTTGTTTGAAATGGGTTTTAATTTACAGACAAACTTCTGAAAATTTGTGTACGTGTTTTCGCTTTGCATGTGGATAGTTTGGCAATGATTGGCAACCTTAAGACAATGGTAAGCCAGTTTTTATGTAAAAGGTCCGCCAAATAATTTTTTTTTCTTTTTTTTAATTGCTGTAAAAAAACTACTGAATATTTTCCCAAATTTCTTTTTTTATTTGAAAGTACAATCCTTCCGGTTAATAATGGAAACTAATTTCATTCAAATGGCTGCCTTGGCTGGCCATGCAGTAGCCTACACGATCGGTCCAATTTTTAAGCACATTATCGATTGTGTGCAGCTGTATTTCACCAATGGCTTCACGAATATTGTCCTTTAAAGCGACAATTGTTTCTGGCTTGATGGCGTAACACTTATCTTTGATGGCATCCCACAAATAATAGTCCAACGGTGTCAAATCACAGCTCCGAGGTGGCCAAACGACATAAGCTCTGCGGCTGATAATGCGATCTTCAAAAACAGGGCGCAAAATATCGAGTGTAGCTTCGGCTGTGTGGCACGTAGCGCCGTCCTGTTGAAACCAAATGTTGCTAATATCCTCTTCTTCAATTTTTGTGAACAAAAATTCGTTCAACATGATCCGATAACGATCGCCATTGACTGTATCAGCCACTCCTTGCTCATTTTCGGAGAAAAATGGCCCAATTATGCCTCTGGACCAAAATCCGCACCAAACAGTGACTCGTCTTTGGTGTATCGGGTTTTTAATGTATGCGTGCGGGTTTTCTGTGCCCCAAATACGACAATTTTGCTTATTTACATACCCGCCAAGATCAAAATGAGCTCCATCTGAAAAGATGAATAAAACAAATTTTGAACAAAAAAAGTTTTTTTTTATGCCCGGGATTTTTCAGCCCTTGTATTATGTCGCAAGTGCCTTTTGCTAGAACTCTTAAGGCTTATTTATATGTTTCTCAGCGAAAGCATTTTGCTTTTGTCTATTGACTTGTTACATTAGCGGCTTCTTTCATACTACATGATTTCTGTATCTTTAAAAACTAGTTTATCAAATTGTGCATTTATGTTTTCAGCAATATTTGACGCTGTTAATTTGGAGGTTTTATTCATTTAATTAACTATAAATCTTTTTTTGAGTTTAGATAATATCTTTCAAAATTTTTTGCTTGCTTACATACATTTTTATCCCGACATAGGGCAAGTAGGGCGTAGGGCAAGATGGAGTGGGCTTGGCCCCCAAATAAAATTTTGATTGTCTTTTTTTATTCTTTTTATTTCTAAAGCCAACACCAACACAAGGTTTTACATTTTACAGTTTTGTGACATTGTGACTATCTCTCTATTCAAAATTAAACAATTGTAGCATATAAATACATAATATCTAAAGCCTTAAACCATCTTATTAATTAAAACACAAATTGATTGCGTGTAGCTCACCTTAATGAGTTTTAGCATAGTAAAGGTACAAAAATGAAGTTATTTTACTCCATATTATTCCTCTTCTCTTTGAACAGATTTTGCTAAATATGTCACCCAGCACGATGGTGAGTAGTTGAGCTGATAATGGTAATTTTCGATTTACTCCAGTACTGGTGTGAAATGGGCGCACATCGCCCTAATTATTCGAATTATTGTATATTCTATGGCACTCTTTTTGCTCTCAAGGCTTTTCATCAAATCAAATGCTTTTTTGAAATCGATAACCAGCAGAAACGCTGTATGAAGTTCTGTGGATTCTTCTATGATTATAACGATGGTCTAAACCCTGCTTCTTTGTATGGCAATATGTTGTATATTTTGTTTTGACGCCTTCCTTCCCTGTACTGTGACTGCGAGTATCTTGCATATCGTATTAAGCAGAGTAACTCCGCTCCAGTATTTCAACTTGCCACTTTTTGGTAACTTTAGACTGATGCCTTTTTCCTCGTCAGAAATAGCCTTTTTTCCTTCCCTACTGCTGTAATGTGAGTACGAAGTAGTTCAGCAGTGACTTGGATGTCAATCTGTAGAATTTCAGTCAGCAATACATCTTCATGTGTCACCTTTTTACTTTTTAATTTACCAAGAGGGGTGCAACATCGTTCATAAATACATCGATGTTGAAAAAAATCGTTAATAAAAATTTGTATTTTTTCGATGTTTTATTTTGCTATCATTTATTAACAAAATATGAATCACGAATCATCGTGCCAAACGTTGATAATGATAAATTATCATCGACACACCATAAATGTTCTTTGGTGTCACACATGACTTTTCAAATAATCGTCTAAATTTTCATAGATGACTTACACCGTTGTTGTTGTTGTTTGATTGCAGTTTCAGTTTTTTTTTTTTGTTTTTTTTCTGTAAAAAGCCGAGTTATTTATTTATTTCATTCTGGTCTATAGATTACATTTTCTTACAGACTAAAGTATAAATACTTCCGCCGGGAAGGTATACTACTTTGTTTTGCCGCCATTTTGGTAAACATTAGTCTTGACAGTTCATATTTGGCAGTAGTGAAGTAGAGACGTGGCAAATTTATTACGGAAAAATATTCAGTAAACCAACATGTTTAATCGGTAAAACATTTTATCAAAATCAATCATCGATTTTTATGAAAAAATCATAATGAGTGGCGAGGCACATTTTCATTTGAATGGTTCTGTGAATAGAATAGTCAGTTCCTGGCAATCGAAAACACTCAAATTATTCATCAGCCATCGATGTAACGGTAAATGTCAATGGGAAGCGATATCGTGATATGATTGAAAACTTTTTAACGCCACAACTGCATGCTTTGGGCTTGACTAACATGTGGTTTCAACAAGACGGTGCCAAATCGCATACAGTCAGGATTACAGTGGAACTACTGCGAGACCTCTTTCCACGACAAATGATTTCAATGAATGGTGATGGTGATTGGCCACCTCGGTCGCCTGATTTGATGCTCGGGACTTCTTTTTGTGGGGGAATCTGTTTTTTTATGCAAACAAACCAGAAACGCTGGAGCAAATCAAACAAAATATTCGTGATGAAAGTAATGAAATACCGCATGATGTGTGTGAGAATGTAATGAAAAATGTTTGTAAGGCTAACAGATGCTGGCATTTATCTGATATTATATTCCATACATAATTGCCGACATTAAATAAAACATTTATGAATATAAGATCCAATCTCTTTCATATAATTATAAACAAACAAAATAGTATACCTTCCAGGCAGACACCCTGTACAAATATTGAATTTTCATAATTATTAATTCAAATATAAAATAACTTTTGACTTTACCACATCAATAGAATCACAAAAATCAATTAAATTATAAAAATTATTAAATTTCAAGCTATCTGACGAACTGATCGATAATACTTCAAGATTAATTGTCGAAAGTTGCTAGTTGATCTAGTAGGAACATTAAAAAAATACGGTTTAATAGAAACTCCGAATCGATGTCACCTCGAATTAAACTCTAGCGAAAGGAAATACTCAGCATAGTTCACCGGCTTTTCAAAGTAGATAATTCAAACAGTGTGCTTAGTTGCACGTAGGTAGCATCCGCCTTCGTTATGTGACTTAGGGTTCTTATTTGACATTTCATCTTATATTTCTTACATCTGATAAAGCCCTTTTCTATCTTCACTGACAGCATGCTTCATGTAGAAACTAGTCATGGTAGTCAGTTCTCAGGTATCATTTAGTATAAAAATAAATTAAATAGAATTGTTTCCTTACACATAAAAATGTTGGTTAATTCTTTAATCTTTTATTGTTTTATTTTAAACTTTTTAACAAGAATCTCTACTTAATCATTCCAAACAAAAATCAGCTTTTTATACGTATGTTGAAATATTTTAACAATCAAATCCATTTCATGACTTTACAAAAGATGGAAGCTCATCTTTTCTTTTTTCTTAACATATGAAATTAAATTTTCTTTGCTCTTATATTTTCAATTTAATGGAATTGTATCAAGAATTTATTATCTTCATTTTCAACATTTAAAATGTATCTGTTATAGCCTTTCATACTATGATTGAATGGGTATTTTCTATCCCAAATAATAAAACCATTAGAGGAACACTTTTAATTTCACGATAATTGATTTCAACCTTGTAAAACAAAGCAGTGATGGAGATGATACATTTTATTGACTGATTTGTATTTTACACTTTAAATCCATAAGCAATGGAAATATTACGATTTTACCGAGTTGTCATTCAAGAAATTAAAGAATAAAATTTATTTAAACATTTTTTATAACAAGCAATATAATATCCCACATTATTGTTCTCCGCAATAATAATGGTTTAGTAGCTTTTAATTATTTTAGACGTAGAAAATTGTATAAAACGAATTACTTATTTTAATGGCATTTTTTGTTTTCCGTTGCCTTTTAATAAGACAACAAGTTAAAAGAAATGACATCTTCTATTAAAATTTTTCTGGGACTAATTTTCATCTTGTAATTTTTTAGGGGAAAAATTTACAACATTTGTGTACCGTATGACGACAATGTTTTTGGAATAACCTTTCTTGTTGCATTAAATAAAATGAACATAATAAGGGCAAAGGACTAAGGAAAGCTACATTTTTTTCTGAGAAGATAAAAAAAATTAAGCGTTTATGATGAGCACCAGCTAAGTTCCGCACCAATATTACAAATTCACGAAGAGCGTTGTTTTAAGGCAACGATAGATGGCAGCAACATCATCTATTCTAGTCCTGTGATCAGACTGATCATCTGAAATCATGCTTTGCGAAGTCATATGCTCCCAAAAGGAGTAACTGAAAAAAAGCCGAGGGCAGCATCGCTTATCTGTACTAAATTTAGTTTTAATTACATTTTCTACCAAATAGTTGACTAACTTTGACAAATTTACGCACAACTATTAGATTTTGTTGCAATTGAACTTAAGCTTATGACCGATCAATATAAAATTGTTCACTTTATTGTTTTACAGCAGTGGCACATCTATATATATAAGAGAGGACTATAAAATCCGTTGTAATTGATGTTCTCTGAAATGCGCCAACCGATTTTATTTTGTAAGCCCTTAAACGAAAGGTGAAAGGTCAATACCAAGGTTTTTATGTTTTTGTAGGCTCATTGGTTCGCGTGTTATTGAAGTTAGAGCGAAACCTTTTCGTATTGCATAAGTTTTACTTGAAAACGAAATTTGTCATAGTATTTAAACTTTGTATGAGTTAGAAAAAATTTTTAAACTGTTTATATAAAAAGCATATGTAGAAAGCTTTCAATTGGTGTGTGTCTTCACTATTGTTCAACTGAGTGGTACCACGCCCATATTAAATTTGTGTATATAAGTTATATCTTTAAAACAGTAATAGTGTTTGTTGTTATTTTAGTTCCCATAACATTCAATGAAGGAACGTGGGGACTTTTCTCAGCCAATGAGCTGCACCCGATTCTATTTTTTTAACTCATTGAAAGGGACCTACAGTTTAACGCCGGCTCCGAACGGCAAATGCATTAGAAAAGTTTTCTATAGTAGTAATACTCATAACCAGTTACTAGCTAATGTTATGAGGTGATACCGTTATCGAAAAACTTTTTCTTTTTTATGATGGTCTGGCCTGGCATTGAGCCGAGGATCTTCTTGTTGGTTGGGTGTCTTACGTACCATACCATAGCAGCACACAAAACGGTAAAAGTAAGAGTTTCTAAATTTGGCCCAAATAACTGTGTCGTCAATACAAATAATCAGTCAAAAATTGGGCCGAATTTTATAAGTGGGAGTAGCACCTTTCGTACAAAGCAAATATTGTTTTTTGTTTATCTTTGGAACGGTATTAGTGGAAAGGCTCCGAGTTTGGTCTAAATAACCTAGTAGTCGAAATATGGGCGAAATTGAATAAGTGGTTGAATAAGTGGTGTTTGTATATCTAGGGAACGCTTAGAATGATAGGTTCTAAATTTGAATGACTTCTTAGATAGTACAAACCATCAGTTAAAAAGTGGGAGGAATCAGATAAGTTGGGATGGTACCTCCCATACAAATTAAATAATGATTTTGTATATCTCGACAATGGTTAGAGTTCAAGTTTCAAAAATTTGGTTTCAATAACTTGGCAGTCAATACAAACCATTATTTCAAAAAAATATGGAGTTTTGCATGTGCAGAGAACGGTAACAGTTAAAGCTTTGTTTATCTATCCACATCAGTCAAAAAGCAGGTGCAACACAAACAATCGCAGCAACGCGGGAGGGTCTACTCTAGTATTCGTTTAAACGCACTCTTAATTTTAATTTGATTTAATTTTCCCTCTCTTTTATCAATGCAATCAATTCAAAACAAGCTCTAACTCTTATTGTTCAGTAAAGTAACGTTAACTTGAATTGAGGACAACAATTATTTTCTTTGTTGTTGTTTTCTTCAACTTATTTCAGTTTCAAAATTTCACCAAAAAAGAGATACGAGTACATATTCGTTTGAACTTACTGACTAAGTATCCAATAGGAACACCACATATATTTAACTCCCAATAATTAATTGATCCACAATTCTTATTCACTACTTCAAAAATACGATTTGGCACAATTTTCATCAAGTTTTCCAGTAACTGATGGCCCAAGTGTTATTAAGCTTCCTTTAAAAAAAACTGGAGCTCTAGCGCAGTTTTGTAAAGCTATTTTCAGCCTTTTGTACAGAAATTTTGAGTGTTTTAAGATCGAAAGATTTTCTACTAGATTCATATTGCTCACTTGGGACTTTTAGGGTGACTTATTCCAATATTTTGATGAGTGTGTTCCATTTGCTTTCCATCGTTCCGAGCATTCTGGTCCTCCATAAAATTCGGATAGACTGGCTAGACTAAAGAATTAAAAATCGCGGTTGCTTAGGAGGCTTGTCAAATCGATTATACGCTATTCTCAAGATACTGATTTTGCTAGGATGAACCATTATTGTTATACGGAGTACTTGTATAGAGTCAAGTCGAACTTTGCTAGTAGCCCGAAGTCTTTATGACTTCGTTCGTGTTAAACGAAAATCATCTACGTTTCCTACTGAAATGTTCTACGGAGAACAATTGTCTTCTTATTATCTTCACATTTCGAATATATATTATTCGCTGACTTCTTTCAGTCTAGAAGAATCGTCTTCTTATTATCTTCACATTTCGAATATATATTATTTGCTGACTTCTTTCAGTCTACGCAAAAGGCAATTCGAGTCTGTCTTAGATTCGGGTGATATTTTTTCGTATCCCTATTCAGTGGGAAGCGTGTGAATTTCTAATATTCATGAATTTTTTGTTGAGCCTGTTCTTGAGTCTGTTCTCTGTCTAGGTCGTTTATTACTCCATTGCATAAGTCCGCTAATAGATCGAATATATCGAATTAAAAGTGTACTATTAAGCTCATTCCTATTTCTAAGCTAATGGAGAAGCTTGTGACCGACTATTTATCTTTTCCAAATCTAATGTCGCCGTTTCAGCATGGTAGGTTTACAGTAACTAACCTTCATAAACGAGCATTGATTGGTATTCCTGATAGGCTTAATCGTTTGATAGACTCTTGCCTCTCCTTTAGGACTCAGAAATGTATTGTCCAAGCTCGTATATATTTCTTACGGAATTTTGCAATGTAGCCGATTTTATTCTTGTTATTTTCCGACGGTAGTGTTCTGATGATGTTAAGTTATTTTATACTTCTAGTGATGTTTTTGGTCGGACTGTTCTTCAACGAAGTATTGAAATCTTGTTTATTGGTGCAAAATTAATATGATGGATTTAACCTTGAGGAAATGTAGGCATGTGGTGTTTTCCCGCAGGAGTGTAATTCCGTTCGAATATTCATTTCATTCTCGCCCGTCATTTATTGATCATATTGTATAGTGTGACGACTAGTAAGGCTCGGGCTGTTCTTGGGTTTGTGTAGAGATTGCTCAAGGAGTTCACAGGATTCTTATATTACAAAACAGTTATACAGTTCACTTGTTAGGCCGAAGTATGCGTAGGTTATTTGGAATCTTTATTATCGATGCCACATTGAATCCATGCAGATGCACTTTTTATTATTCTGTTTACGTTGCCTAGGATGGTATTATGTTGATAGATTTCCTCCGTTCGAAGCTAGGTTGGGCTTGATTAAACTTCCTACATTAGAGCGCAGAAGGGCAGTTAAGAGTATTTGTTTTGGTGATATTCTGGGTTTTTACTTCCTTCCCTGAATTTTAGGTTAGATTTTCTCGCTTTATCGTCCTCTTGAACTGAACTTTGCAAGACGATTATGCAATGATTTTAACTTACATTATGAGTTTAGTGACTTTAACTATGACGTCACTAATATTAAACGTAGTTTGCTTTCTAACAATAATTTGTAACCTTTTATGTATTTCTTTGCCTTGTTATGTACTATATATGATCTTTTTGTAGTATTGGGTATGTTAATTGTTTCTACTTGTGGTCGAATTCTGTAGCTGATTCATGTTCTTGTTGTCATTGCTTGTTCGGTCTCATCTGCTACAGTTCGGACTGCTGTCTTTGATATTTATGAAGAACAGAGTTTTAAGAGGGGTAGTATATTTTTATTTTTTATTAAAAAATAAAATATTTTTTATGATTTTATATTATTTTCGTAAAAACTTTATTTTGAGGTCACCACTATTTGTCTCTTTTTCTTAAATAAAAATATTTTTTTAATATAAAAAATACACATCCTGCAAACATACTTTGGTAAAACATCGATTTCATACATTTTTTTCTTAATAATGTTATTAGTTTCTTCTCTCCTCTAATGAATTAAAAAAAATTTTCCTACGAACGAGAGCAATTGAGCTTAGTCTTCTGCGGAATTTGTTCCCAAGAAGATACTATAATATCTGTGTTTTTGTTTTGATTTCGTACCATATGTTGTTGACAATTTTATTTTATTAACTCTATGCAACCACACAAATAACAACATAAGCATCGAGAGATTTCAACAACAATATTCAATTCTAAAAAATAATTTTGATATATTTTTTGTGCACACATACAGACATTGCCGTCACTATCAATGATAGAGAGGTTATATTAGATGTGAAGTATTGTTTGTAACACATGAATCTACGAATCAAAAATTACAAATGTTATTGTCATTTCAGCCATCGTTCTAATATTAGCCAACACTATGATAGATGCCGATGTCTGATGTTTATTGAAAATATTATGGAATTTCTTACGTTGCACATTATTGTTGAATTATGACTGCCTTAATTAGACGAATGCCACTGCTTATATTAAAATTAGTTTCAAATGTTTTAGCACATTCTGCAACCTACTGTTGCGTTCGACTCAACTTTATGAACTTAATAGATATTTAATTCATAGTTGCGTTGGTAGCACTGTTCAAATAGATACAATCATGGCATATTGAACTGGTTGATCTGATTGATAACACGGTGCGACTAAAATGAACGAAGTTGAAATATCTGGGAAATGATAATAATGCTCTGATAGGCATTGTCGAGTAGAACAAACATCTGTTTTTGTAGTTCTCAAAATACCTCCAAAATCTCGAGTTAACACAGATTCTTGTTCTATCGGAAAAATCTACTAAAGTGAATTTGTGGCTTTTATGTAACAAATGTTGGCAGTATCTTTTTCGTAACAATATTTGTATGATAAGTTCACATGTGGTTCGATTTTTTCGCTAAATTAGCTACCGTGATCAATTGTTGAAAAACATACACTTATCGACAGCTGTCCTTGGTCATTCTGATACTCTGATAGGAAAAATATTACCTTCGAAGTTTGACCGAACTTAATTCTGATCCACGGACGCTACAAGCTTCAGGAACTAAGTGATTTTTCCGGTAGTTATTGGTGACAAATAAGTCACAGTTTTACTTGAGTATCTCCACACTGGCTTACCCCACGGTGCCCTAGGCAAGAATAGTGAATACAATGTGACCACCAACGCCCCCACCTATGATGAAAATTACCAGTGAGTATCTAATTCGAAGGCATGTTATTTAGACTTCACCGCCACACCTTGGTAATGTAGGAAACTAAACTCTAACCTATCTATGGGTCACGTCACCCGGTTGAGTATATAACTCCATAGCGAGCAAACGCTTTCCCTGCGATATAAACCGCAGCCACCACGTTGCTTCTACAAGGAAGCCGTACCATAGTCAGGCTTTGTAGCATAAACGCTATTACCAGTGTAAGATTATTAGTAACTGGTATGACTGTTGTATTGCAACTAATACCGCCAAGTATGTTACGGAGGAGGTAAAGCCACAAATTGTAATTCAAGTTGGAACGCCGTGTAAAATTTTGGATGCAAATTTGAGTGCCAACTTTAATAACAAATTGATTTCCATGAAGTTTGGCATAATCATGTTAATATATTCTCACTATACGACTTAAGCTATGTTTTTATTTAGTAATCTTTTCCGATTTATAATATAAATTTGTATTGAGATGATCATTGTAAAAAGTTATATATAATTTGTTTTTTAGCTGCATGAGAACTATCAATATCGCTATGGTTTGACAAATAAGAACGTCAAATTGTGCTGACATTTCTGATCAGTAATGTTTGGCAAGTCGTCATGAACCGTTTAACGCCAGAACAACGCTTCGAAATTGTAGAAATCTGTTTGCGAAGTTCATGTCAAAGAATTGTGTTTAGTGATAAAGCTCATTTCTGGCTACGTCAATTAGGAAAGTTGGTGTATTTGGAGCGAAGACAATCCTTTCTTTTGGAATGAGCAAGGAACTGCAGTTACGGTAAATGGCGAGCGCTATCAAGAGTTACTGACTGAATTTTTTTTCCAAAAACTAACTTTAATGAAAATTTTGCAATTGAATGATATGATTTACTAATATTACTTTATAATATTATTTTTTTTTTTTGACAATTAAAGAAGAATGTGTACCATTTTTTGCTGTTTTGCATACATTTGACAAGTTTTTGTATTTGTTTTTGTTTATTTCATATTTACGTTTGGCATTTTGTGAATACTCGCATTGCTTAAAAGTAATACACACCATTCTAAATATATTTTCTGTTTGCTTTACTACAACACTTCCAATTTATTTCTTAACCTCAAATTTCCCCACCCTTTATAATATTTTTTAAAGCAATCAAATATATTAAAAAAAAAAAATGTGCTTAAAATAATATTGCATTTAAGTTTTTAAATTAAAACACTGAGCAATCCAGATGTTGGCAAAAAAACATAACAATATATGTATGGATACATAACAATATATGTGTGTGTCTTCTCTTGTTTTTAAGTCCAACGTATTTATTGATCCTTCGAACCGGATACAATTGAATTTCTTAAATTTATGTTAGAGCGGTTACAGCCTATACATAAATAATGAATTTTTGGCAACATATACATCAGCACACAAGACGCATCTGCAGCAGGTAAGAAGAGACAAAAACAAAAATAAATTTGGTCATTTAATTGAATGTATGTACATAGATAACGCGTACATATACAACTGTGTAAACGAAATCGAGACAGTACATCTTAGGCTCTTATCAACTCCGTTTCGTGGTTAAAAAATAAAAATAAATTTAATAAAAAATAAAAAATAAAAATAAATAATATAAAACGTATATTCACACGTTTTATATTATAAGTATTGTATACTACCATTCCTGCTATGAAACACATATTAAATCAACTCAAAAATTTTACAATCTTCATTAGAGATAAAAAAGTTTTCGGTTTAATATGAAATACTACCACAAAAAGCGGTAACAAGTATTTTCTTTTACTTTTTACGAAAGAGTAGAAAACATGATGTGAGATTTTTGAAGTGGGCAGATATAATCACTGCTTATCGTTTTGTTGCAAAAATTTTAAATTGACATATTCTGAGTTGGTTCGCTTTAGAGGCAAAACAAAAATAAAACAAAAATTCGAATAAAGTTGTTCTGTAGCCCGATTAAGTAACTTTCCTTTACGATAATCTTATGCTTGTTAACAGTAAGCGACAGAGATGTCGATTTTGTATTCAGTAACTTTTGTTAACGATATTCGATATAGGTAATGTCAATGATGTCGTAAACTAACAACAAAAATTTTGATGTTGTTTATAAATTTCGAAAATCGTAAACTTTTAGTTTGAAATAGCTTTTGAATATTTGGCACATAGTTTATCGCAAGATAAATCAGTTTTAAGGGCTCCAATGTTTAATCGCAGTATTCTCCGAGACTTGAATAACCCGTTTGATTTATCTGAAACAGAATTCAAAACACTGCACAGATTAACTCCGCACTTGACCGAAGATCTTGTTTTTCAGCTTGACGGTCAATAATGTGGCTCCAGAATCACGGCGATATCGACAGAAAAACAGGTAAATCGTTCTACATATGTTAAAGTTTTAAAGGATTATATAAAAATTTATTCTGAAAGGTCCTCGCTGCTTTTCATATTTTTTACAGCTGGCTGTTACCAACGGCCTGTAGGAGAACAGTGGGGGATTTCTGTGAGCCAATCGTCAATAAGTCGTTGTATACATCGTGTAGCAAATGCTATTAACAACAACATGGAATGACAAGCAACAAAAACTGTCTTTACATCTGCAAGCTCATCTTTTGTAGGTGGCACTATCAGTGCCATTGATTGCACACACGTCTCGATTTTGACACCTAAATATCACGAGGAGGCTTAGATTAATCATCATGTCTATCATTCAATGTGCAAATGGTAGTAGAAATACTATATTTTATCAAAAAATTTGCAATAAAGTTTTTTTTATTCAACTTGCAGATATGTGATCCAAATCTTAAAATTTTAAATATAAACATTAAATATCCGGGAGCACGCCACGAATCCTATATTTGGAGCGCCTCAGCCACAGATGATTCTGGATTCTGAATCTGAAGCCACAGATGATTCTGGATACCCATTGGAGTCATGGCTAATGACATCTTTACCAAACCAACCAGATGGAATTCCTAAATTCCAATACAACGAGACATTGTGTAAAGCTCGAAGCCCAATCGAATGACTCTTTGGTGTCCTTAAAGCAACTTGGAGGTTCATATCGTAGCAAAAGATGTTGTATGATCCCGGATTTGCAGGAAAATTGTGAACGCATACACAGTGTTTCACAATATTAACTTAGCCGCACAAAAAAACACCATCGATTGTTACAGTCTGAAATAAGTATTGATTTGAAAACTCACGACATGCCCCATGATTTACCATCTTTGGTAGCAAAACGTGCCAAAGAACGGATAATTGCAAACTTCTATTCATAATTAAAATAATTTGATTTTATTCCAAAACCTATTATCGAACATACATATATATGTAAATAAAACTATCAAATAGATATTTAATTCAGTCTTTTATTTTGCGATAAATAACATAGAAACAAAAACAAAAAATAATAACAAATACATACATATGTATACATATATATTGTACATGTATACCTTCTTAAGTATTTAATATAACAATCACAATACAACTCTGTCGGATAATGAGTAGCTTAATACAAAAATAACCAACTTAAAGTGAGCTTTTATTTATTAACTCTAAGCTACATATCTACTACTCAATGCACACTTTACATTAACTGAAGTGTATATTTTGTACAGTGAATTTTTGTTATTGGTTAGTTGTTTGTTCTTTATTCGGCTTTTTCCCATTTTGTTTCACACTTTTCGTTTGAATGACGCTGAAATTGATTAACAGAAAAGTGCATCCAAGGAGCCGTCGAAATAGAATAAAGTTTCGTATACATATGTTCATGCAGAGGCTCAATTTAATAACCGGACAGTTAAATAATATGTATTTTTTGTCAAAAAAGAAAAAAAAAAAAGAAACAAATTTTTCCACAAAACTAAAAATTTTTTTATGTATATTTTTTATTTACATAGGACTGATTATAAATATGTTTACAAAGAATGCAAAATAATCTCTATACAAAAAGCAACAACAAAAAATGTATAATTAGAGAAAAAAAGATTGAAAACATTGTGTTGGCAGGAACTATCATTCACATGATTACATAACAAACAAACAAATAAATAAACAGTTAAATAAATTAACCAACAAAATTTATAATATTGTTACGTTTTTACCTTTTTAAAAACGTGTATGTATGTATGTTCGTAGATTGTAAAGGGTCCGCCATCTAACGTTTTTTTTTCAACTAGTGCTTATATTGAACGAATATGGTTGTGTATACGCTTCGCTAAGTGGGCCTGCGATCGACTTACAGAAGATGCCGATTTTGCCAAAAAAAATCATCTTTTCAGATGAAGCTCATTTTGATCTTGACGGGTATGTAAACAAGCAAAATTGTCGCATTTGGGGCACAGAAAACCTGCACGCATACATTGAAAAGCCGATACACCCAAGACGAGTCACTGTTTGGTGTGAATTTTGGTCCAGAGGCATAATTGGCGGCCGTTACAGTCAATGACGAATTTTTGTTCACAAAAATTGAAGAGGAGGATATTAGCAACATTTGGTTTCAACAAGACGGCGCTAGGTGCCACACAGCCGAAGCTACACTCGATGTTTTGCGCCCTGTTTTTGAAGATCGCATTATCAGCCGCAGAGCTGATGTCGTTTGGCCACCTCGGAGCTATGATTTGACGCCGTTGGACTTTTATTTGTGGGGTGCCGTCAAAGATAAGTATTACGTCAACAAGCCAGAGACAATTGACAGCTGCACACAATCGATAATGTGCTTAAAAATTGGACCGATCGTGTAGGCTACTGCATGGCCAGCCGAGGCAGCCATTTGAATAAAATTATTTTCCATTATTAACCGATAGGATTGTACTTTCAAAAAAAAAAAGAAATTTGAGAAAATATTCAGTAGATTTTTTTTATAGCATTTTCAAAAAAAAAAAAAAATTATTTGGCGGACCCCTTAGTTAAAATAAAATAAATCTTGTGTTTTGTTTTCAATTAAAACCCTGTATTCAACACAGTTTTGTGCGCCACTGCTTGTAACCTATCTACAGGCAATAATAATTTCCTATTTTTAATTACTCCATCTGTTTACAATATTGTAAACAACAACAACCGATTGATAAATTATGGGGTATCCAACGAGAACATTTTTTTTTACTAGTACGTGTTCGTATGTACTGAAGTGGAACTAATGCGCAAGCATGCCTTTATTTCACAATATATCATATGACAATCTTGCGTTATCAATTCACGCTCTGCATCGATGTTTGTGGCACAAAAACCGATTTTGAACAACATTTACAGAATTCGTCAGTGACCGAACTACGATCACGATTGATTTCACTTTACCAGCGATATACTGTGGTTTTTGATGGTATTTTATCGCCATACAAACAGCTGAGTTCATCGACACTTTCTTGTTGAGAATATCCATGTCGAAAGTTATGAAAAATAATCCAACGAATACCTTCTCTTGAAATTTAAATTTTTCGGCCAAATTTATTTTCTTAACTCTCTGTAAACGAAACAAATAGCCCTTGCACATCAAAACGTTGTGAATTATAGTGTTCCCAGATTTTAGCTATTGACATTACTGTTGCCAGTTTCCGTTAAATAAATAGTACCCCTCGTATGCAACATGCCGAAAAAGGTTATAATTTCTGAATTTGTGTACAATAATAACGTAGCTTGATATAATTTTCAACATTTCAACGATCATATGATAAGCAAAGAAAGTAATAAACAAATCTTTTTTTTTATAATTTATCACTAGCTTTACCTATCCGGCGGTTCCTGAAAATCTACATATTGTTACGTCTTTACCTCTTTAAAAACGTGTATGTATGAGTTCGTAGATTGTAGTTAAAATAAAATAAATTTTGTGTTTAGTTTTAATTAAAAATCCTTTATTCAACACAGTCTTGTGCACCACTGCTTGTAACCTTTTTTTTTTCTATTCTTAATTACTCTGTCTGTTTACAATCTTGTAAACAACAATAATTACTCGACAGATCTTTCTACCTAAAGATCTTCCAACTCGATCGTAGTTATAACTTAGGTTCGATCACAACTTTTTCAACCAGAGGTTATCCACACTCAACTCTCTTTACTGAGTTAGCTCCAACTAAACTCGTTTTTACTTCACTACTAGCTTCACGAATTTACTCCTTATAAACTCTCTTCACACAGAGTTCAAACCAATTAACTCTCTCACGCTGAGTTTACAACACATAAGCTGTACTCGCTGAGTTTACTACAGATAAACTGATTTTTATTCCCATCGATGTGCTTTTTATATGGCCGAGTAAACAACACATCGAAAGCTATCGAACCTATCGATATTTCAGGTAGATTCCATTTCTTTCTTTTTATTTCTTTTTAGTTCTTTTATAGCCATGCGTATGTAAGCGTCTACCTCTTTCAGCTCTTAGTATTTGTTGTTGCTTGTTTATTGTCTGTTACTTGTTTTCTTTGCTGCTTATTTATTGTTGTTGCCGTGTTATTTTTATTTACTTTATCTCTGCTAAAGGTTGTTGTTGTAGATTTAGTTATTTGTAAACAGCACGTATAGTTGTTCTTGCAGCATTTGTTTATTTATTTTAGCGAAGTAATAAACGCAGAGGTTCCCAATCTTATTTTCGTAAATGGGAGATAAAATATTTTTTCCCGATCCTATCTGTTTTCTGTTTTGTTTTATTTTACCTGATTGTCTTTACAAAGAAAATGCTACGACGACTTTCGACGCCTTCCACTGATTTATTTATTGAGATGTACGATAATAAATTTTACTCCCTATGTAGGGTGTTACGCCCATTTTCAACGCCAAATCATAACGAAACTCCCTAGATATATACTTTATCATGGGTAACAAGTTTAGAATTTTAGAGTAAAGTTGTGTTGAGCGATAAAAGTAAGTTAATTATATGTGAGTGTGACGAAAAACAAAATGTTTGCCAAAAAAAGAAAAACTTGGAGGTCCAACATAAAAATTTAATACCACCAGTAGACCGTGTATTTACGAAGCTTCGTTATGGTTTGGCGTTGCATATCAGCGGCTGCAGCTTGCATTTACGTTTTCATTGAAGCAACATATTCGAACACATATTGGAACATACTTGAAAATAATTCGGGGCAATCTGTGAACAAAAACTATCTTTTTGGAAGCTGATACTTTCAACAACACAGTAATCCAAAGCGTACAGTAAGCTTTGTAAAGAATAGAAGTGGAAAAGGAGTTATACAACATTTTCAAACAGCTTCATTCTTCTACCCAGTTACCTGACATAAACCCCATAGAAAATTTATTTATAAAATTGAACCGACGAGTATTGATGAGCTCTTGCTAAAGAATGGCACAATATTTCTATAAAAACTGCAAAAAAAATGTATTTTCAATAAAATATTATTTAGAATATATATATATAAAATATTATTCAACGGTAAACAATTTTTTAACAATTTTTTGGGAGGATTTACATAGTTACCAAACACTGCAGAGTATCCTAAAAAATGAATTTCTAATTTTTTTTATGACTAGAGAATATTTTTTACAAGGGTCGGTCTATTTTTTTTAACGTAGATTCTCACTATAAACTTTATGTGGTCACAAAAAAATGTTAAAATTATATTCCATCTGTGGTTTTTAGCAGTAATAAGTTGCTGTGGCGAATTAAATTTACTTGCAAGTTTAACAGGAAAACAAAATTTAAAATAATTTTTATTCATTCCTAATCTAGAAAGTTTCGTTTTGAATAATAGTGATGCCAATATGTTGTTACAAAAACTAAATACAATAAATTAATAGAACATTTGTTATAAAGAATATTTTGTTACGAGGGCAAGTCAATAATTCAGTATCTTTTTGAATGAAACACAGGTTTTCTGATAAATTACCATTTTATTTTTCAAAATAGTCTCTTTTGAGCTCTATACACTTTGTCCAACCTTTCTCCAATTTTTTGATCTCTTCCAGAAAATTAGATCAAAATCGTTATTTGCATGTGCCATGATTTCGTAGCTGAAATCAAATCTCTTTCCGCCGAGTCATTTTTTTAAGTTTCGTTTTTTTTTAAAGTTTTTTTATAAAGTTTCGTTTTGAATAATAGTGATGCCAATATGTTGTTACAAAAACTAAATACAATAAATTAATAGAACATTTGTTATAAAGAATATTTTGTTACGAGGGCAAGTCAATAATTCAGTATCTTTTTGAATGAAACACAGGTTTTTTGATAAATTACCATTTTATTTTTCAAAATAGTCTCTTTTGAGCTCTATACACTTTGTCCAACCTTTCTCCAATTTTTTGATCTCTTCCAGAAAATTAGACCAAAATCGTTATTTGCATGTGCCATGATTTCGTAGCTGAAATCAAATCTCTTTCCGCCGAGTCATTTTTTTAAGGTTTTGGAAACAAAAAATTGTCACTCTTGGCTTAATCCAGAGAATAGGCCGAATGAGAAAGCAATTTGAAGCCTAATTCATAGAAGCTGCACTTGTGTGCACCCTTACACTATCATGGTGAGAAAAAACTTTTTTCTTGGCGAAATGCGGTCATTTCTTTGAATCTTCATTAAATCGCCATTGATGGTTTGTTTTACCCTCCTGAAGATAATCAATGTGGTCCCCATGACTTTATTGGCTAACAAACCCATCTTGTTTTTTTCTGTTTTGACTGCTGTTTAGTCTCTGATGTGTTGTGGTGTACCCATGTTATGTCTGCGGTTACGAAACACACCTGTAAAATTGTCGCACGAATTCGTTTGTTGTTAATTGTGAGCAAAAGCGGCAACTATCTTGCGGAAAGCTTTCTCATATCCAACTAGTCATTCAAAATTGAGCCATTGAGCCATTTGAGATGCCTATGGATTCCACAATCTCTCGTATTTTCATATCGTGAATATTTTTAATTGTTTTTGGTATACAGACGTCAACTGAACATAAATATCGTTCGGCAGCGTACGGCCACAATGAAATTAACTAAGCCAGTTTTTAAGTTTGAAATATGGAAACATAGTATAGCCTTTTTAGCTGCATGAGACCATCAAATTGTGTCAAATTTCTGTTCAGTAAGGTTTGGCAGGTCATCATGAATCGTTTGACACCAGAACAAAACTTCAAAAATGTGCAAACCTACTGAAAGAAAATAAATCTGTTTACCAAGTTTATTAAGCACTTTCTCGGTTTTACGGTTAATCAATAAGCAAATTGGCTACGTCATTAAGATAAATTGCCGTATTTGAAGCGAAGACAATCCTCAAGCCGTTAACGAATCAACACTACATGCATTAAAATTGACTATTTGACTCGGTTAACACGCAGGAGGCATTATCTTTCAAAATGAACAAGGAGCTACCGTTACAGAGATGGGCGAGCGCTATCTAGCCATGTCGACTAAATGTTTATTTCCAAAAATTAATCATCAACAATATTTGGTTCCAACAGGACCGCGGAATTTGTCATACAGCGAGCTTAACAATCGATTTATTGCAATATCAATAAATCGGTAGTCCTGTTCACCGATCACCTTGTTCTGGATAACTTTTTATGGGGCTTTGTTAAATTAATGGTTTATACCGACAAACCGTCAATTCGTAAAGTGTTAGAAGCCAATATTCAAGCACATTGACGCTATTTATTGGAAAAAGTAGTCAAAAATTGAACTGATCGAATGGACCATGTAACTCGTTGCTGAAGAGGACATATTCGGAAATCATATTTAAAAATAAGTGCCATGAAATTATCTGCCAGATTATAATAAAATAAAATTTCATTCCAACAACTTTATGTCGGATTTTTTTCACAGTTACACAAGTTCAAATCATAATAAGGCAATGTGGTTTGCATGCATATGTATGTTTTAAAAACACCTTGGCATCTTAGGTATTCAAATGTGTAATGACTGAAAATATTAGTCACATAACAGTTCAGAGATTTAAATAATAGCAGTGAAACCACACTCTGACCACCTTGTGGCGCACAAGAACAAACAAATAATATGACATAGCAACTGCAATAAGTAAACTTAAAAGCAACAAAGCTTGCAGTGTAGATAGCATGCCACCAGAACATTTCTTAATAGAAACAGTAATCTAGGAAAAAATAATGCAACCACATGTGGTGCAAGCATGGAGATCGGAGAGTATAAGCTGTTAGTGGACTAAAGGCACCAGAGTGAAGCTAACGAAAAAGGATGATCTAAGAGATTGTAAAAACTGGGGAGTGATTACGCTGCTAAACATAATATACAAAGTACTGGTCTCAATAATACTCGAACTGCTTTAAAAGGTTGGTCTTAGAGACGAACAGGTCAATAAAAATCGAGAAGTCGTTTCAGCGAAAGGCACCTCTGTAGATGCTTTTCGTGGACTTAAAAAAAGGCGTTCGGTTGAATTAATAGAAATGCTATATGGCTACCTCTAGCGAAGAAAGGTGTACCAAACAAAATAATAAAAATCATTAAAGCGATTACACCAATGCAGAATTGCAGGTTCTACAGTCAGACAGCGTTGACCTCTATCGCCATTACTCTTTGCATTAGTAATTGACTGTTTTATGGAGAAACTGTAGAAGAAGAAAAGTGGCATTTCGTGAAGTTTTAGAAAATATCTGGAATATTTAGACTGTAGATGATATTTGTCTCGTTTTACATAAGCTGTCGAACATGGAAGTTAAAAGTGCCTAAATAACAGTAGCAATGATCATATCACCATCAATAACCATCGGAAAGAATATGTGGAGTGCTTTTGCTATCCAGAAAGTATAATGACGTCCAGCGGTGGGATTTAATGAAGATGTCACCAACAGGCTTAACAAGGCAAAAAGTACATTTGGCAGACTCAAAAATATATGGCGAGCGTCACAAATTATTTAAACCACGAAAGTTCGTATCTTTACTTTTGTACAGAAGGGAAACATGGTTGTAGTAATGAATCGATAAAGCAGCGGCTGCAAGTGTTTCTAAATAGTCTTCGATGACTCATTACCACAACCAATGAAAATCTTTGGAGTGTGGCAAAAGAAGAAGCAATATACAGGGTGTCCGCCGGGAAGTTATAGCACTTTGTTTATAATTTTTGATTATATGAAAGAGAATGGATCCTATATTGATAAATGTTTTTTTAAATGTCGGCAATTATGTCTGGAATACAATATCAGATAAATGCCCGCCAAATGCGAGCCCTTTTGAGCACATTTTTCATTACATTCTCACACATTGTTTCATTAATTTCATCACAAATATTTTGTTTGAGCTGCTCCTGCGTTTCTTGTTTATTTGCATAAACCTTGCTTTTCAGATATCTCCACAAAAAAAGTCCGGAGCAGTCAAATCAGGCGATCGCGGAGGCCAATTAACATCACCATGCAGTTGTGCTGTTAAAAAGTTTTCAATCATATCACGATATCGCTCCCCATTGACAGTTACCGTTACGCCGTTTTCAGTTTCAAAGAAGTAAAGTTCAATGATTCCTCCTGACCAAATTGCACACCAGACTGTTACTTTTAATGGATGCAAAGATGACTGATAAATAATTTGAGAGGTTTCCATTGCCCAGAACCGACTATTCTGTTTATTCACATAACCATTCAAATTAAAATGAAATTTCACCTAACTGTGACATCGTCACAGTAATCGATGATTGATTTTGATAAAATGTTTTAACGATTAAAACAAGTTGGTTTACTGAATATTTTTTCATAATAAATTTGCCACGACTCTATTTCACTACTGCTAAATATGAACTGTCAAGAATAATGTTTATCAAAATAGCGGCAAAACAAATTAGTATACCTTCCCGGCGGGCACCCTGTACGTATGATACAACAAAAGCACAGAAAATATAAATTGATAAGCCATGTCTTAAAGAAGCCATTTGATAGTGTAATCAGGATGGCCCTAGAATGGAACCCACAAGGAATCAGACCAAGAGGTAAGCCAAAAAATGCATGGTGTATTAAATCATGGGAGGCAGCTAAAACCACTGTGAACAATGGACTAAGTTGGCAATGTCTTGTAGTTGTTCCTTCGACGATAAATAAAAAAACTGAGTACCTCTTCTTTTTTTTCCTGGGATTCTCCTGTTAAACTTTACTTCCTATCAGGTACAAGTTTATGGAGACAAACACTTATGTGAACTAAATTTGCATTTGCAAAATTTATTTACTGTTAAAAAAAATTATTTATACTTAAGGAGGCAAAAACAGACCTGGAATGAAAATGCTTAGAATTTATAAGTAATAAGGAGAACTTTACTGAAAAGAAATTCATTATAAAAGTGAACAAAAGTTGAGTGAAGTTTTACTTTAGAAAAGCAAAAGTTCGATATATACGATAACTCCATTTCAGAATTACTTGATAAATCATAAAGCAAGTTTTTTTTCTGTATAAAGATGTTCAAAAACAATTTAGAAACTTTTGCCAGTTAATAGAAAATTATCTAATATTTTTAGACTTAAAATATATTCATTCATAAGAATTATAGTGACTGCTTTTAAGTAATCGTATTTTCTCAATTAATCCAATATTAAATAAATTCTGAAAAATATCATACACTTTATAAAACAATAAAAAAATTTTCTTTGAAATTGCTCCTTTTGAAATAGAATTAAAACGCTGCTGCATTTCCAACAAAGTGAGCATAATATGCTTAACATGTATATAAGATTTGTAAGAAATATATTAAATTATTTCACTTTGAATTTTTAAATAAAAACATTCGCTTTAAATTCGTATTCTTATAACGGGTGTTTTTTTACAGATTTTTACTTGTGTTTAAATGATAATAAAACAAAGAAATATATTTTAAATATCAATGAGTATTTTTTCTATCAATGATTGATAGAAAATTTTATGACTTTGATGTTTTTAATAGTACGGCCAGCGTTGCCACGCCAAAAATTGATTTCCTACAAAAATTTTCTAAAATTCTACCAAAAGTAAAAAAATTAAAAATGATTTTGTTAATTACAATTAAATATTTATTCAGTAACCCAACCTTGACACATTAAAGTATACTTTCTTGAGAGCAGCAATACATTTATATGCTACATACTTCATCCCAAAAATGTTTTGAGCGACTAAAATACTCTTATTATGAGTGTGATAAAAAATAATAGGTTTGGCACAAAAACAAGATATTCTGACGTAAAAACTTGATGCCAACGATAGAGCAACGTTTGAGATTTGCTTTTAAGTTTTTATTGATACGACTATGGATCGCTACACATATTTGAATTAACTTCAAGATAATACGAGGCAATCTGAGAATGGGCCTATTGAAATCTGAAACATTGGCAAAAGCGTGGTTTCACGGTCTCTGAGCAAAAGAACATAGAGTTATAACACTTAGAAAAATTTTTTAAAAGAGTGTTAACATCAGTGAAAATCGTTGTTTATGGAAAATAAAGCCACATATTTTTCAAAATTATGTACGGTGTTTTTGCAACAAACCAACCAAACCATCAAATTGTTTTTAAATAACGAAAAACTACCAAATTTGGTCCGATTGGACCAAAACGGCTACGCTGAGTACGGCTGGCGCATAAAAGGCGCAATCTGGAACATAAATTTTAACAAACTTTTCGCAACATATGCGGCCGTATTTCGTTAATAACTGTTCGAATGTTGATTTTCAGGTGTTCAATTGTCGTAGACAAGTGACTTTACATAACCCCAAAGAAAATAATCCACTGGCATTAAATCACACGATCTTGGTGGCCATTGGGTACAAATACTCATTCATCAAAAGTTTATTTGAGTGAATAAATTGTAGCACACGCTGTGTGGCATGGGCTCCTGTCCTGTTGGAACCACATGTCAGAAAGATTAATGACAGCTAATTGAGATACGAAAAAACTTTTAATCATGTCCCTATACCGTTCACTATTCGCAGTAGACAGTCCTTTTTATTACAATCAAGCCATATTTTAATTCAAAGATAACCCATTACAATAAAAGATAAAAGATGATGTACAAAGCAATCTATATGTCAATGTGGCTTGATGGACATTAAAAATCATGCTTGTTTTTTGAAATACAAAACTATATTTTTTGTTTTACTTTGTATTACAATTTTAATTTAGATTAGATTTTTTTATATATTTTTATTTATACTTTTTTTGCATAAGTTTATTTTAATTAAACAGTAGTTATAAATATCATAGTTATTTTACTGATTATGCAGGTTAATAAAGTTGTTTAATAGAATACGTAAATGATAAATATGATGTTGAATTAATAAAACGCATTCAAATATGAGCCGTTCAGTGCACACATCAACTAACTCCACTTTTAAAACAAATTTTCTTCATCGCAAGTATTAACACTTCTAAATGATAAAAATTCATATGAATTTACAAATTAATTTTTCATTTTCTCAAATATTTGTTTTATTAAGTTCATCAATTTGTGCACTGAACGGCTCATTTGCTACATAAAGCGTTATAGCGTTATCACTATTGTACATAAAATAAATTATATTTAAATTATATAATTAAAATTAAATTAAGTAAAATTAACACTTTATAAGGTCACAATAATATTATCTTTTATATTGCAAAATAATTTCAGGAATTAATTATCACGAAATGCATTAACCTTAAAAAGTGTAATTTAACTAATGTAATAATAAGAATAGGACAGAGAAAAAAGAAAATGTACTTTTGATATAAAAATCTATCATATACACATATGTATGTAAGTATATGATGGATAAATATATATATGATGGATAAATTTAGTTTATTCATAAGAATTACAATAATAATTTCGTTCAATGAATCCCACATTAAATAAATTCTATAAGCTATTATGGATTTTATAAAACAAATAGCTAAAGCCCGGTACGCTTCGCTACACCCATCCTAATCATTATATTTAATGCTATCTTAGTTAAATTTTTTAAGTTTTTTCCCCATTTTGTACCCTTCCTGTCAAAATCCAATCTTTTATTCCTCTTAGAAACACACCGCATGTTCTGCTTTTTAGTCTTCAAGCAAACACACATTCATTTTTATATAGTATAAATATAAAGACAGCTTTTGTCCAGTCTGATTTCTGCAATTCCCGCTTTTCGCCTGCTGTGGATAGAAAGTGAAGCTTCAGTAGTTGTCGTTCTTCACATACACAAAATCCAATATTAAATATAGATGAGAGTTGCCACGCCTATTTATCCAATCTCGCCCAGTTACTGACTGATGATATGATGATTGTTAACGACGTTGTTTGAACCTAATTTTGAAACTTTTACTACTGCCGTTATCAAAATATGTAAAAAAATTAACTTTATGTGGGAGGTACTACTAGCCAATTCCGCCCATTTTTTGCCTGATAATTTGTGTAGATTGTGTGGATTGAAGACATTTGGAAGAAATTCAGAAGCTTTTGCTTTAACCGTCCTCATTATATGCAGAAATCAACACTCCGTTTGTGTGGGAGATATGACGCCCACTGTCAAATTCCGCCCGCTGATAATTTTCATTGACTATGAAGTCATCCAAACCAAATATTAAAACTTTAGCTGTTATATTTCTCAAAATATAATTAAAGCAATATGCAGTTCATATAGAAGGTACCACGCCCACTTGTTTAATTCCGCCCAGTTTTTACTGATGATTTGGAAGATATAGACAAATAAATACACACTTTGTATAGGCGTGCCATCGCCCAGTTGAAATTATTTTACTTTATATAGCTTATAGTTCCTTCCAGACTTGCTGAGAGATACTGTAAAAATCACAAGAAATCTCACAACCAAACATATCAACAAACATACAAACACATTCATTTTTATGTATAAGATAAAAAAATTCTTTGAAATTCTCTCTAATTTCTCTCTGCATTTCGAAGCAAGTAAGAGTAACATATTTAGCATGTATCGGGCCCGCCATCTAACGTTTTTTTTTTTTTCAACTAGTGCTTATTTCGTGAATGGTAACACTTAGCTCATGTCTGATTTGACAGATAATTAGTTTTATCCTTCCGCTGAACGAATATGGTTGTTTATACGCTTGAACAACGCTGGGAATCTGGGCCTGCGATCGACTTACAGAAGATGCCAATTTTGCCAAAAAAAAAAATCATCTTTTCAGATGAAGCTCATTTTGATCTTGGTGGGTATGTAAACAAACAAAATTGTCGCATTTGGGGCACAGAAAACCCGCACGCATACATTGAAAAGCCGATACACCCAAGACGAGTCAACGAGGCAGCCACTTGAATGAAATTATTTTCCATTATTAACCGGAACGATTGTACTTTCAAATAAAAAAAGAAATTTGAAAAAATATTCAGTAGTTTTTTTATAGCATTTTCAAAAAAAAAATTATTTGGCGAACCCTTTATATGGTATAAGATTTAAAGAGAAATTTTGGATTATTTTGCTTTTAATTTTTAACGGAAATGTTTTTTTTTTTTTTTTTTGTGAACTATTTTTATATTTTTAAATAGAAACTATTCAATTGAATTTAAATGCTTTCTGCAACAAGAAACCAATTTGTAGGAAAGAAAGAATAAAAATAATGAATAACAACAGCATTTTAAATATATATTCATATCTATGTTTTAGAAAGTGCAAAGGCATGTTAGTATAAAAATAAAAAAAATTAATTTGTTTTAAATGAGTTTTCTTAATTCTTCTATGTTTTATATATCAAAAATTATTTCTATTTTCATATGTGCTACTATTTTATATTTAAAATGAATTTTGGAAATATCTTAAGTGGCTTTTATTCTTAGCAATCATATTCATATTCATAAAAATGTATACTTTATTGTATCGCATAGTGTATGTACTACATAGCGTATTCCTTCTTTAATTAAAATTTCACCTTTGCCAAAATCTTCTTTATTTTACCACATGATGATGTTCTTAATGGTTCAGGTAGTTATTTTTTTGCTATGAAATTTATCTTATCTTTTTAAAAAAATACATATTGATTGTTTTTATTACCGTAAACGGTCAAGGATGCCCTGAGGCCGCCTCTTATTTTTCTTATCTAATTTATCAAATATTACAATTCTAAGCAAAAAAGCATATAATAAATTACATAGATTATTAATTATTAACAAATTTAAGCTTTTGACCGTTAGAGGGTTAAATGCTTTTAAGATAATATTCGTTCAATAAATCGAATATTAAATAAATCCTGAAAAATATCACGTATTTCATAAAACAATAAAAAAAAATTCGCATTTTTATATCAGGTGCTTTTTTTACAGTTACACAAAAATAAATAATAAAAAACAAATATATTTTAAATATTAATGAAACGTGGTTTGTTTCATAGAAACTTTTATGTTATTAATGTTTAAACATGATTTCGGCATGTAGCCGCCACGGCTGGTGCATACAAGGCGCAATCTGGAACACAATTGTTACAAACTTTTCGCAGTATTTCGGCCGTATTTCGCCAATAAATCTTTGAATGTTTATTCCCAGGTGTTCAATTGTCTCTGGCTTATCGTTGCTGACAAGTGACTTTACCAAACCCCAAAGAACGTAATCCAATAGGATTTAATCACACGGACTTAGTGGCCAATTAATTGGACCATTTCGTGAAATTGAAGTGAAATTAAAAAATTTCTTTGAGTAAATTAATTTTAGTACGCACTGTGTTGATGTGGCTCCGCCATGTTGGAACCAAATGCCAGCAAGATTAATGCCAGCTAATTGAGATACGAAAAAATATTTACTCGTATATACCATATGTCCTTATACTGTTCACCATTGAGAGTAAAATTCTGGCCATCATCGCTTTTAAAGATATGTATATGGACCAATGACTACGCCAGCCCAAACTAATAAAAATTAACTATCAGCTGTTAAAGCGGTTGTCAAATAAAGCCAAAATAACACCCGATAGATAATAGATTTATGCTTCAATTAATATGTATTATATACTCGTATGCTCTCTTTATATTTGAATCAAGATTTTATATAGCCATTTGATATTGTTTTTTATTACCATGGCATCATATTTTAGTTCAAACCTGTATGGATTGAATGATATCAGGTAACAATATAACACATTAAAATAAACGATAAAAGATGATGTACAAAGCAATCTATAAAAAATCTTGCTCTTTTTTGAAATAAAAAACTATATTTTTTGTTTAACTTTTTATTAGAATTTTAATTTAGATTAGAATTAATTTACTTTTTTATTTATTATTTTTAAGCCCCAAGCACTTTTTTGCATTATTATGTGCATTATTATTAAACACTAATTATAAAATATCACAGTTGTTTTCCTTATTATCCAGTTCAATAAAGTTAATATAAATTTTAATAGGATATATAAACGATAAATTTTATGTTGAATTAATAAAACACACTTAAATATGAGCCTTTCAGTGCATACACCGCTTAACTCTACTTTTTGAATTTTTTATATAATAATGTCAAACCTCTAAATTGGCCCTAAACTATATTATATTACATTTAAAACGAATTTTCCTCATCGTACGACTTACCACATCTAAAAATACTCATAATTTTTATTCTTGCTTTATGTAAATTAATAAATTATTTTTTCATTTTCTCAACTTTTTGTTTTATGAAGTTAATCAATTTGTGCACTGAACGGCCCATATGTTACAAAAAGAATTTTTGAATAAAATAAATCATATTTAAATTATATGTTACAGTTAAAAGTAAAATTATAGCTAAAATAATACCAAAAAACAATACAAACGCTATATCCTTTTTATCTAAATTATGTTTAATATAACGGCAAACTTAAAACAATATAAAATCGGAAATATGTCCTACTGTGCGACATACCATGTTGTTTGAGACCCAAGCGAATAGTGACTCTAACGCATAATCGAACACGTTTTTTTTCTTATAGATAAGTTCTCTAAAGGTAAAAATAATGATAAATTTGTATATCGATTTTTTTGGGGCTTAAAGACTAAGCAAAGTTTGAATTACTGAAATGCAATAATCGACCAATCAGGTAATAATGTGCATATCCTTTCTAATCTAGCACAATCAGTAAGCATCTTAGAATTGATTTTGTTATACTTTCTATGGAGTACAATATTGCCAATTATGTCATATTAAGTTGAGCAAGGGAGTTGACACTTTTTTGATGAACTCCCCTAGACCATTGCTTCCAAGGACATCCAGTTACATAAGATTCTGAACTCCGCAAATGTATTTTTATAAATTCGGAACAATAACGTATCAAGCAAAGCTTTGTGATACGCTACCTAATATCTCTGAACAACCTTTGCATTTTTTCGAATATTTAGATAAGGCCTAAACCTTAATAGTGCTTTTTGTATTTTCTTATGACTAAACCCTTATCCTTTTCTAATGACTAAATCTTCAACATTTTAATTTGTGTCGTAAGGCTTTGTTATTCCACTGAAATACACATTTTGTACAATAATTTAATTTTGTTGAACTGCAAAAAGGGCCATAGTACCTAAAAATAAGCGGACATCTACTGAGTACAAGGAAATCAGGATTTGACCATCAAAGGACGATACATCTACACGTGACATTAGTGCAATTGTTAACCGAGCACTAGCAACTATTACTAACTTCATTAAGCGCTCTAAAAAATCTCAAGCTTAAACAATAGGCCCAAATCAAGTATACTCAAAATTGGTTCATAATCAGATAAACGTTGGTTGTTGCAGCCTATCGACAAAAATTCCCATATCAGTACTCCACAGTTGACTTCAGTAGCAGAGAAGCATCTTGGAAACTAGCCAGTCCCGAAACAGTTAGAAATATACCTAGTAAACATCAATACCATGTGCGTGCCAATAATTCAAGACTCATTGTATAATACCCCAACCTGCAAAGTTCCTTTTTAAGTAATAGATTTTAATACATGAATGCTAAACAAAATTTATGACTGACCGCATATAATACATATCTTTCTATAGGAATCAATTATTTTCATTGAAATACACAAGAAAAAAAAAACGCTTCAATGTTAAACGATCTATTTTTACAGTTTATTTTCCAATTAACAGACTTAGATCTTATAGGATAATTTTGGGTGATTGCAGGTCTTAAAACCAAAAAATATTCAAAAAAAATATGAGGAAAACAGAACTTGTTATATAAATGAAAAGAACATCTTCCAACATATGAACTTTTTGCAATATTTAAATACAATAGCTTACAATGGTTCCCAATGTCTTGGGTGGTAAGAAGCAATGTTTTTTCTCCGTTACTCCGTTAGTTTTATTAATCAAATTGATTTATCAAGCTAAGTAAATGATTAATCCACTATAGCTCCCCTCCATATGAAATGTAGTGGTGAAAATCCTTGCTAATTGGTGGTAGTGATATTTACTTTAGCATTGCCATTTTTTTCCAGTAGATGGCGTTTTTTCCTGATCATTCGTCTAATGTTTGTTATCATCGCCAAAGGTAAACTGAAAAGATCAGAATGCTTTTTATTTTTTATGTGGAGTTGTCTGGAGGGAAATCGAAGCCTGTTTTCTAACCACTACACCACGCTACTCCCGGTAAGCAGCAATACGGTAGCATAATTGAACTAAAAGCTGCGGTAGTTACTTTTTAGGAATCAATCACTGAACAAGTCCGCTTTAATCTTTTGCGCAGCAAAAAGTTTAATCATAACCTAATTAATTAAAAATTTTTAAATACATATGTTGAAGCGCGGCTACCATTTTGTATATAACAGAAAATTACCTCTTTGTGACAACTTCGAATAAAATTGAGATACTTTAACCTACAAAATTTTTACTGTTTTAGTACTACCTTAGATTTACCATCATTAGAAATTTTAAATTCATAGCTGGAAATAAAAACTGGTGAAAAAGCTAGTGCGGTTATAATATTGCTCTTGAGTGTAGCAAAATATTTGATTTTTTTTTTTAAATTTCAAAATCAATGTACATATATACTCGTACATATACCAAATTCAGAAACTAAAATTCAGTTTTAAACGTTCTCAAAAATTAATATTAACCGTACCATCTTTATCCACTTATCCGATTCCATACAATTTTTAACTGATGATTTGTATTGACTACGAACCTATTTTAACTAAATTTAGATTGTCTTACTGTTACCGTTTAGAAAATATAATAATAATAATAATAATAATAATAATAATAATAATAATAATAATAATAATAATAATAATAATAATAATAATAATAATAATAATAATAATAATAATAATAATAATAATAATAATAATAATAATAATAATAATAATAATAATAATAATAATAATAATAATAATAATAATAATAATAATAATAATAATAATAATAATAATAATAATAATAATAATAATAATAATAATAATAATAATAATAATAATAATAATAATAATAATAATAATAATAATAATAATAATAATAATAATAATAATAATAATAATAATAATAATAATAATAATAATAATAATAATAATAATAATAATAATAATAATAATAATAATAATAATAATAATAATAATAATAATAATAATAATAATAATAATAATAATAATAATAATAATAATAATAATAATAATAATAATAATAATAATAATAATAATAATAATAATAATAATAATAATAATAATAATAATAATAATAATAATAATAATAATAATAATAATAATAATAATAATAATAATAATAATAATAATAATAATAATAATAATAATAATAATAATAATAATAATAATAATAATAATAATAATAATAATAATAATAATAATAATAATAATAATAATAATAATAATAATAATAATAATAATAATAATAATAATAATAATAATAATAATAATAATAATAATAATAATAATAATAATAATAATAATAATAATAATAATAATAATAATAATAATAATAATAATAATAATAATAATAATAATAATAATAATAATAATAATAATAATAATAATAATAATAATAATAATAATAATAATAATAATAATAATAATAATAATAATAATAATAATAATAATAATAATAATAATAATAATAATAATAATAATAATAATAATAATAATAATAATAATAATAATAATAATAATAATAATAATAATAATAATAATAATAATAATAATAATAATAATAATAATAATAATAATAATAATAATAATAATAATAATAATAATAATAATAATAATAATAATAATAATAATAATAATAATAATAATAATAATAATAATAATAATAATAATAATAATAATAATAATAATAATAATAATAATAATAATAATAATAATAATAATAATAATAATAATAATAATAATAATAATAATAATAATAATAATAATAATAATAATAATAATAATAATAATAATAATAATAATAATAATAATAATAATAATAATAAATAATAATAATAATAATAATAATAATAATAATAATAATAATAATAATAATAATAATAATAATAATAATAATAATAATAATAATAATAATAATAATAATAATAATAATAATAATAATAATAATAATAATAAATAATAATAATAATAATAATAATAATAATAATAATAATAATAATAATATAATAATAATAATAATAATAATAATAATAATAATAATAATAATAATAATAATAATAATAATAATAATAATAATAATAATAATAATAATAATAATAATAATAATAATAATAATAATAATAATAATAATAATAATAATAATAATAATAATAATAATAATAATAATAATAATAATAATAATAATAATAATAATAATAATAATAATAATAATAATAATAATAATAATAATAATAATAATAATAATAATAATAATAATAATAATAATAATAATAATAATAATAATAATAATAATAATAATAATAATAATAATAATAATAAATAATAATAATAATAATAATAATAATAATAATAATAATAATAATAATAATAATAATAATAATAATAATAATAATAATAATAATTAATAATAATAATAATAATAATAATAATAATAATAATAATAATAATAATAATAATAATAATAATAATAATAATAATAATAATAATAATAATAATAATAATAATAATAATAATAATAATAATAATAATAATAATAATAATAATAATAATAATAATAATAATAATAATAATAATAATAATAATAATAATAATAATAATAATAATAATAATAATAATAATAATAATAATAATAATAATAATAATAATAATAATAATAATAATAATAATAATAATAATAATAATAATAATAATAATAATAATAATAATAATAATAATAATAATAATAATAATAATAATAATAATAATAATAATAATAATAATAATAATAATAATAATAATAATAATAATAATAATAATAATAATAATAATAATAATAATAATAATAATAATAATAATAATAATAATAATAATAATAATAATAATAATAATAATAATAATAATAATAATAATAATAATAATAATAATAATAATAATAATAATAATAATAATAATAATAATAATAATAATAATAATAATAATAATAATAATAATAATAATAATAATAATAATAATAATAATAATAATAATAATAATAATAATAATAATAATAATAATAATAATAATAATAATAATAATAATAATAATAATAATAATAATAATAATAATAATAATAATAATAATAATAATAATAATAATAATAATAATAATAATAATAATAATAATAATAATAATAATAATAATAATAATAATAATAATAATAATAATAATAATAATAATAATAATAATAATAATAATAATAATAATAATAATAATAATAATAATAATAATAATAATAATAATAATAATAATAATAATAATAATAATAATAATAATAATAATAATAATAATAATAATAATAATAATAATAATAATAATAATAATAATAATAATAATAATAATAATAATAATAATAATAATAATAATAATAATAATAATAATAATAATAATAATAATAATAATAATAATAATAATAATAATAATAATAATAATAATAATAATAATAATAATAATAATAATAATAATAATAATAATAATAATAATAATAATAATAATAATAATAATAATAATAATAATAAATAATAATAATAATAATAATAATAATAATAATAATAATAATAATAATAATAATAATAATAATAATAATAATAATAATAATAATAATAATAATAATAATAATAATAATAATAATAATAATAATAATAATAATAATAATAATAATAATAATAATAATAATAATAATAATAATAATAATAATAATAATAATAATAATAATAATAATAATAATAATAATAATAATAATAATAATAATAATAATAATAATAATAATAATAATAATAATAATAATAATAATAATAATAATAATAATAATAATAATAATAATAATAATAATAATAATAATAATAATAATAATAATAATAATAATAATAATAATAATAATAATAATAATAATAATAATAATAATAATAATAATAATAATAATAATAATAATAATAATAATAATAATAATAATAATAATAATAATAATAATAATAATAATAATAATAATAATAATAATAATAATAATAATAATAATAATAATAATAATAATAATAATAATAATAATAATAATAATAATAATAAATAATAATAATAATAATAATAATAATAATAATAATAATAATAATAATAATAATAATAATAATAATAATAATAATAATAATAATAATAATAATAATAATAATAATAATAATAATAATAAATAATAATAATAATAATAATAATAATAATAATAATAATAATAATAATAATAATAATAATAATAATAATAATAATAATAATAATAATAATAATAATAATAATAATAATAATAATAATAATAATAATAATAATAATAATAATAATAATAATAATAATAATAATAATAATAATAATAATAATAATAATAATAATAATAATAATAATAATAATAATAATAATAATAATAATAATAATAATAATAATAATAATAATAATAATAATAATAATAATAATAATAATAATAATAATAATAATAATAATAATAATAATAATAATAATAATAATAATAATAATAATAATAATAATAATAATAATAATAATAATAATAATAATAATAATAATAATAATAATAATAATAATAATAATAATAAATAATAATAATAATAATAATAATAATAATAATAATAATAATAATAATAATAATAATAATAATAATAATAATAGTAGTAATAGTTTATAACGCATGTAAACCTGTTGATTGGTCCTCGAGTTATTAAATCACGAACACAGGACAACTTATTTTTATATACATCCGAACCGTTTTTGATAAAATAGGGAATACAGACATATCTAGCTAACGAAAGTATTGGGGATAAGCTCTTTTCAAAATTGGGGCTGGGAAAGCTTAAATCGGGTGCCAGCAGGTAAAATTCGTTACAAAAGTAACTAAAGAACATTTTCAATAGTTGGGGTAAATAAGGAAGAAAGAAATATTTTTTCTTTTTCCTATCTTTCTGGTAGCATGTGGATTCCACACCAAAAGAACTGCTCCGGTTTTGAGGTAAAGAATGAATCAAGCTAATTTCTGATACCCTGTTCTGAAGTGAAGCGTATTCCAGTAAGGGCGTTCTCCATCGATCAACACAAATACTCGTAGTAGTCACAAGAGGCAAGGTCTGAGCTATAAAGTGGGCGAACCTAAACTTCCCATCCACATCGGCGTTATTAACTTGTATATCCAATATATCAGCGGGAGACGTCAAAAGCATTTTCTTTATAAATAGACAGACAGGTGGCAAAAAAACGAATAGAATCGGAAAAAAGGAAATTTATCTCCAATTTATTATATACACCTATACCTCGATTTACACGATAATTTGTACGAAAAACAAAATTTGTTTAACATGTTTTGATTTGACAAAAGTTTCTTAAATAATAAGTTAGATGGCGAACCCTAGGCCAGAGGTTAGATTGTGATATCACAAACATAGCAACTGACCCGGAAATCAAACATTCTTCATAGTAAACAAATTTGATTCCAAAATAAACTTATATAATATGAACTTCTTAAATAAAAGAAGCGAAAAATTAACATTCAATTCAATATAATTTAAAATAAATGTTTTAGCGCGAGAATTTCCTTTTCACTTAGTGCAGACATACATACGTGGGTGTTGCCTCATCAATCTTAACTACGTTTAATCTGACTTCACTTTACTGCATTTATGATGCATACATGCAAGCTGTAGAATACAGAAATAACGGACATAAGAAAATAACAATTTAATACCAAAAAAAACCAAAGATTTTCAATTTTTTAGTAATAACTGAGGCGACGTAAATCGAATGGTAACGCCAATCGAATTTAGAAGACCAACAAGAAACATCGCAACAACGTACATCGCGTCGATGTAAATACATACAATCTAATAAAATTCTCGTGTAATTAGAGGTAATTTCAGTATATCAAAAAAATGTGTAAATGTATCATGCAAGTCGAAGGATAGGTGTACATATATAAATCTTAGCTCTCCGGGCAACGCCGCATGTGTAAAATTAGTGCATTCATACATAAGAACTACATTAAATGCTTTTAAATGCTTGGCGAAGGCTCTAATTAATGACGGTAGGGTAGCCAACTCTATCAATTTATTAGAGCATCGTCGCAATGTGACGTGTGTTTCATTCTGCTATCGGTACTATAACGGAATGTGTTCTGACGAAATTAAGGAACTAATTCCTAGTAATCATATATTCTAACGTAGTACTCGTATTTCTCGCAGAGCTCATCCCTTTGTCGTTGATTGTCCAGTGAATCGAACAACGCATTATAGAGAGAATTCGTTCTTTGGTCGCACTATTCGTTTGTGGAACAATCTTCCTGCGAATTTCTTCCCCGCCACTTACAACATGAGCAAATTTAAATCGAACGTCCATAGACACTACTCTATCCATCCTCTATCCCACAACCTATCTTTTAGTCTCAAAAAAATAATTAAAAAAAATACTCATATTCCTTCAATGGGAATAAAATAAATAAATAAATTAAATGAATTCTGAATAATATCATGCATTTTACAAAACAATAAACAAATTTCTTTGAAATTGTTTTTTTTTTAATAGAATAGAAGTCGCTGCTGCAATTCCAAGTACTCGTAAGTGAGCATGCATATAAGATGTGAAAGAAAAATACTAAATTACACAGTGCGACAAAAAACAACCCGGCAAATGAATCCGAAAGGAAACTTAAAATCGGGTAATATTCAGCTAAATTATTAGCTTATAAGAGTATGATGGTCCGAAAAATCGGTTTTTATCCGTAACTCGGAATTTTGGAGGTGTTTTGAAAATTCCAAAAACAGATTCCTGTTCTACTCGACAACGCCTATCAGAAAAGTAGTGTTATTTTCCAGGTATTTCACCTTCGCTCATTTTTGTCGCACTGTGTTATTTTATTTTGAATTTTTAAGCAGAAATATTTGCTTAAACTCGTTTTCTTATATAATTTATGTTTTTATTGTGAACTATTTTTGTATGTTTTAAACAGAAACTATTCAATTGCGTTTAAATTTAAATAGTTTCTGCAACAAAAAACCAATTTGTAGGAAAGAAAGTATAAAAATAAAAATAATAACAACATTTTAAGTCTATATTCATATCTATGTTTTAGCAAGTGCATAAGCATGTTAATATTAAAATAACAAATATAACACAAGTTTAGAAAAATACGATTTTTTTCTGTTCACTAAAAGAAACATATATTTTTAAGAAAAGCTGCCAATGGTGGCTAGTTATCCTTTTTTGTGTTTCCACGTACACACCACAATTTCACGATACATACGCTTTTTGTGAGATGATGAATCTTTTCGAGTCTACATTAAAACTAGGAGTCCTCAAAATAAGAAAATATTTATTGATTTCAAATTTGAGAGTCCCTTAGCCAGCCATATGGGCAGCCTGGATCACTTTGATACTTGTTGTTCGAGAATTTTTAGGTAATTGAAAATTTCAAATTAAGAGAATATTTTTGCAGGTCTACTTAATAATTTCGAAAAGATGGATATAGACATGCCCATTAAAAACTAATTTTTAACACTTGGAGCGCATCGTAAACAGAAAGTAATATTTGCCATCACCTAGATAGTTAAAAATTATAACACTTGATTCTATTATAGCACTTGTGGCGTTAAAAAGTTTTCAATCATATCACGATATCGCTCCCCATTGATAGTTACCGTTACGCCGTTTTCAGTTTCAAAGATGTAAAGTTCCTCCTGACCAAATTGCACACCAGACTGTCACTTTTAATGGATGCAAAGATGACTGATAAATAATTTGAGGGTTTTCCATTGCCCAGAACCGATTCAAATGAAAATGAAATTTCACGTAACTGTGACATCGTCACAGTAATCGATGATTGATTGTGATAAAATGTTTTAACAATTAAAACACGTTGGTTTATCAAGACTAATGTTTACCAAAATGGCGGCATAACAAAGTAGTATACCTTCCCGGCGGACACCCTATATATATGTTTATGTTACAAATGAAAGATAAATTTCCTTTTTTCTCGATCATATTCGTTTTATTGCCACATGTCTGTCTTTACAAAGAAAATGCTAAGACTACTTTTCACATCTCCTGTTGATATATTTATGGAGATGTAGGGCAATTATACTTTTTTTTATGCGAGGTCCCACACTCACTCTTCTTCTGAAGATAATTTATTAACTTAATGCACCACCTGATAATAGAATAGCATGTAAAATCTTTGAAGACTATATTTTATACTTTCTAAGATATACCGTAATAACTACATGTTTTTTTAAGAATGAACTATGAACCAAAAATTCCGCTTATTAAATTCCTTATTAGCCCCTCAAAGTGCATCTTTTAAAATGTACTTTCGTACAAAAGATTTTAGTGGATAATGAATGTGAGCAAAAAGAAAACGCTTACTTTAAGAAGAAAGAATGAGTGTCCCGATTTTAACGTCCCCTACATCAAATTTTGTAAAGAAGGATCCTACTATACTTTCGTTTGGTAGATCTATATATCTGTGCTCCTAATTTCAACAAAATCGATTTAGTCGTTTACGCGTTATTAACTCAAAAATAAACTGAATAAACAAAATTATTTCTCGTATGACCAAATGGGCCTGATTTCCCTCGATTTTATCCCCACCAAGGTCAAAATTGGAAAAAAATGCATAACACTTTCGTTAGTTAGATCTGTCTGTGTTTCAAATTTCATCAAAATCAAAATGTTAGCAGACAAAAATCTTTGTTTTGAAAATAAAAATAAAAACATTTTAGAAGAAAAGTTAGTTATTTTACCCAACATCTCCCGATTTTAACCTTTTCTGGCCCCAATTTTGATAAATTTTATAGCCTATAACACTTTCGTAGCTAAATCTATCTGTATTTCAATTAAACTTACAAAGAAATCTTTAAAAATGGGTTATGGTTTGTGCGGATGCTTAAAACTTGAAAACAACATGGCCAAATTAACTCCTTCCGCGATTTTGTTCGTAATTGCTACGCGAAGGGTAAGGAAAAAAAAGTCGAAATATTCTCAACAGGTGGCACTATAAGCGGTCATTATATTATAACTACTCCTGTTAAAGGTATTTGAATAAAATTTGGGACGTCGAGTCAGTGCACATATTCTAGGTTCTGCAGCAAATATGAACGGGATTGGACAAGTGGGCATGGTACCTCTCATACAAAGAAAATATGATGCACTTATTTCTTATAGCAAAGAAGAAAATAAAGTCTTATCTCGTTTTAGTGTAAGTTATCAAAATGTCTGGTCAAGTTTTTTTTTCGATTTTATGTTCATGTTTACTCTTATTAACACCATTTTTTTGTATGAAAAATATTTCCAAAATGGATATAAATATTTTGATTTATTGCGTATAAATATTTTATAATCTTCATATTTTTTAGAAGAAAAACACAAAAAGGAAATTGGTTGTTTTAAATTCTGTTATGTACTTCGTCTACAATAAATTTTGTTAAGTATGAATGTGATTTGCTTATTTATTGCGTTTTCGTAATTTCTACAATAGGAACAATTCATAGTCCACCACAAACTACAGCAATAATTGCAGGTCGAACATTAATATGATTGTGAATACAGCCAATTTCTAATCTTGCGACGCTCGTAAAGAAACATGAATGTGTAATTAGATAAATTCTAAAATAAACAAGCTTTTTCAAAAAAATGTGTCATTGTGCTAAATTATCAGTCATTGAAATTAAGTAAAAAATTTTAAAATTTAACAGTAAATTTCTTTAAATTAAAGCATATTTGCTAAATGTTTGTTGTTTTTGGCTTGTGCGATCTTTTAATAGAGTAACTGCTTGATATATGTTGATGTATGTTGAACTCTAAGCTGTAAATCGCTCCCCGAACTTTTTCGAATTGTAGCAAGGTCTCTGTGCTCTTTTGGAAAATATTTTTAAGCAAAATTTTTTCACTGATAAAGACGATTTCTGAATAAATCAAAACGCCAACAAAGAAAATTGCCTTTAGAGAGCCAAATCAATCCCATAAGATGAGAGATACCATTTCATCAAAAAAAATTGACTGTTTGATGTGAAATTGCCATCCGTCCATATTTCTTTCGATATAACCTAGGGCCATCATTACAATGAATGGTGTACGTTACGAGATATTGTCAGTAAATTTTTGGCACCATACATCTCATGAAACTATCAATTTGTTAAAACGTAATTTTTGAGCCAAGGAGTCAGCTATGAAATAAAAATCATAAATGCCATGGAATCTTGTATAAAGAGTGGTCCCATCAAAACACACAATGTTAATTGTAATTAAAGCAAAAAGTTTTCAGAGAAGTATCATAATATTTATTATTATGATAGAAGGATCTATGACAATTATCTGTGAAACAAAAAATCGGCCAAATGCTCGCCGTCGGTCCATATTTTGTATGACTATGAGGCATAATTGAGGTTCAATGTCATTAATGTGCCGAACTATTTCATCCCTTAGCTCTCGAATTGTTCTTGGCTTAGTGATGACAATAACCCTTCTGAGCTGTTCTTTAAACATCTTTCTTTTATGAATTTTGGTATAGGAGGGTAAATACCAAAGCCAATTTCATAAAAGAAGGTTTGTCACATTAATTTTGCTTAACAAGCAAATATAGTGTGAGTTGTTGAGTTGGAATAGAAGAGGAATATTAGTGTATTAACTATTGCTTTTTTCTATCTAAACTGCTTAGGGATATTTACCTTAAATGTGGAGATTGATTTGCCAATAAAAAGAGGTAAGTTTTCTCAATTCACGTTATATAATTAAAATTCACAATTTTATTCAATCGGCTTTTATGGTAAGTAATGTAAGTATTTTTTATATGTATGTATGTATAATAAGTAATATTAGATTTTGGTTTAGATTTAGCATCTAGAAATAAGTAATTATGACTTTACCCGTTAATTAAAGTTTTCCAATAAAATTGGAAAATTAAATTAAATGATCAATTTTGGGATTTTTTTTTTTTGATTTTCTGATACAAAAAAAACGTACATTTTAATAAAAAGCAAAGAATAACTTTAAAAGTTCATGATTATTGATTTGTGTCCAAAGAACTTTGGACAGTGACATACACTTTTTATTTTAAATATCCCCAAAGAAAGAAGTCCAACGGTGTCAAATGACATGACTGTGGCACCAATTAACATTGTCACGAAATGAGATAACACGACCATTAAAATTTTAGCGCTAAAGAGCCATTGTTTCGTTGGCTGTGTTGCAAGTGATACCATCCTGTTGGCACCACATATCTTCCAAGTCCATGTCCTCCAATTTCTGGCCACAAGAAGTCCGTTATCATCACGCTATAGTGAACACAACGAACACACACGACGACGAGTCAAGTTTGACGGCTCTTCTGCCACACTATCGCGAACAACGGCAACGTTTTCCGCAAAACGAACTGGGCGAGCGTGCAAAGGTGTTTTTTCCATATTTCCTACAGATACGGTTTGCCGAAATTTGCGTACTATTCTCCCGATTGTGTACACAATTGGTCGTTTATGCTGATGAAGCGCATTAAATGCATTCGAGTTGAACGCTCATTTTCGTAAAAGGCGTCAACAATCTTAAAGCGCTGCTCAATCGTGTACCTCTCCCTGAATTTGTCAAACACTGAAACAAAGATATGTCAAATTAGGTTGGGCAAAAAACTTGACGTTACGGTGTGACTCACAATTAACATCGTGCATTATGGTTGGACGACCCTTTATAAAAATGTATGTATGTATGTTTGTGTAAAGTCTATAGACAGCTCAACGGCTGAGCCGATTTTTTTGATATTTTTACAGTATGTATCTCTCTGTCTGTCTGGAAGAAACTAAAGGCTCAATAAATTTCAAAAATTCCAACTGGGCGGTGCCACGCCCTTACAAAGTAAATATTTATTTTTTCTAAATTTACTGCAAATAGCTTTATAGTCAATACAAATCATTTGTCAAAAAGTGGATGGAATTGGATAAGTTGTCATGGTACTTTCCGTACACAATAAATATTGATTTTTGTCAATTCTAATAACGGCTAAAGCTAAGGTTTCCGAATTTTGTCTGAATGACTTCGAGTGGAATTTGACAAGTGGGCATGGCACCTCTCATACAAATTATACATTGATTTTATATATATATATATATATATATATATATATATATATATATATATATATATATATATATATATATATATATAAGGAAAGGGTACAAAATTATAACTAAGATTGTAGTTATGATAATAATTAATATAGGAATAGCGAATCACTAGCTAGTGTTACTCTTAACAGAGAAAGAATGTTTTATATACTTTTGTTGTTTTACTTTACAACACTTTGAATAACGTTGTTCGCTGTTTGAATTACTTACACAAATCACCATCGTTCACACAGCATTTTTTTAGTCGTTTACGCGTGATTGAAGTAATTTACAGGGTAATAGAAATAGAATTGAGTGTTTCTCCCAAAATTTTGTATGGAAATTTATGTAATTAAGCTCATACTCAAGAATTATATTATGAATAAGAGAGCGAATGACGAAAAAACGTTGTTGTGCGAACATAGTAGTAATTTAAATTCAATTAATATTTAAATTTGATCCCAAAATTTAACTCAAAATAAGGAGTCAAATTATGCACAAGAGTGCAAATTACGAAGAGATGTCAGATGAACCTTCTATTAAAAACATCCTTTACTAAAAGCTCAAAATTGGTCTATTCTGAACCCTTAATAGCTATAATTATTATTTCGTTTCTAACAGGAATCGAATTATTGCAAAGAGTACTGTATAAAATAGTCGGCCTTTGCCAACTATAACTTATTTACCTATTCTTGATATAAAAACAAATGTATTTTGTGGTTATTTGTGTCTGTTTAAATAAAACACTTTTTTTGGTTCAATTAAATATTTCTTAATACAACTAAACTAAACAAAAATCTATATAACGCAAAATTTGAATGTTATGTCAAAAAATAAAATATCACCAGACAATGATTCCTTTCATAGTTCGAAATAATTAAAAAAAAAAAATCTCAACAAATTTATTCTTATGTAAAAGAGGGCGAATTTTATTCTTTAACAAGATTTACATGTCGTTAAATCCTTTCGGCAAATGTTCCTTTTTAACAGATCGTTCGAACGGGTCTGTTTAAGGATAAAAAATATGTAATGGCTGAAGCTGGCATACGTATGTGCATTTAAGTATAGAATTTTAATTGAAAGAAGCTAAACTACTTTACTGAATTAAATTTAAGTTTAGCTATTAAGCAAATAAATATAAAATATTGAAAGAAATAAAGGTTTATTTACTACATCAGTAACCAATTAAATTTTATTCTATTAAAATAATATTTTTTTTTCTTATATTTATTTTTACTTTAGATAACAATTTTGCAAAACTAAAACTTTGTGTTTAATAAGCACAAATGCATTATGTTTTATGGCTCCGTTAGGAATCTTATAAAAACCTTGGCAGCAAACAAAAAATCTTTTGAGCAAAATTATCCCTAAAGACCAGAAAAAAAGAAATTTATAGAAAAATGTATATTTCGGGCTTCTTCTAAATCTATAAAAAAAAATCGAATAAAAATAATATTTGGTTGTAAGTCTAGTGGTAAAAAAGTACACCCCATCCAAAATATTACTGATTTTTTTTGTCGAATTTTGAGCAAACATTTTTATGGAATTGGATTCAGATAATATATTAGAAAATTGTTTCTTTTCCTTTTACTATTACATTTAAAACTCTGATCTATACCTTAGTTACAAATTAAATATGCACATATGGATAATAAACAAATAGGTAAGCAAAAAAAGTGATTTTAGAACAAACACCATGTATGGCTCACATGTAACATAAAACATTATCTCTCAATAAACTGATGTAAACATATAATTTATCAGGACACATTTCATTTATAATTATTATTATTTAAGTACCAAAAAACTCACAATTATTATTTAAATGGAATACGGCATCCTTAGTAAGACTATCGACCACAATAGAAATTTTCATTCTGATTCATACAGGCCAATCTTATTTGTCAAAACTTTTCGAGCAAGACTTACTATCTGAATTAAATGAGAGTATTTATACGCCAAGCCACAAATTTGGGTACTGGTCTGCTTTTTTCATAGATGTTTCTCAAGCTTTTGACAAAATGTGGCGACATAAAGGTTTAAACACAAATTAAAACAAATTTTTATGGTTAGCACATCGTAGTTCGTAAGTTATTCTGTTCTATACAGCAAAATGGTAAAAGATGAGATAAGGCAAACTGGTTTTTAGGCAAACTTTTCGAGATCTATAGATCATATAGAACAAAAGCGGCGCAAAAATACAAAAAAATGCATTTTGTTCATGCACGATTTTTAGCAATCAATCAAAAATGTATAATTCAGTCGAAAAATTCGCAAATATTAACTATAAATTATGTGATTGCAATTAAATCGGTTGAGATCTTTTACAGCTCTGTGAGATACACATATACAATATGTATAATATTGTTACGAAAATAAAATTGCCTATAAAGAAGATACACTAACGTCAGTGCAACTAAAACTGTATTTTATTGATTTGTGTCAAGGCTTTCAATATGTCACCCTGGCAATGCCATACTTATTTGTGTATTTGACAGCGTTACCAATTCAGCTAATGGGTAATAACGTATCTGAATTAATAGTTGAATAGAAGGTTTTAGAATGTTTCGTACTGTACTAGAACATTCGAGACAGATGGCAGTCAGGTATATAAGGGACGCTGCTTGCCTATATAACTCATATATAGCTTGGCAGTCATAGTGTACTGAGAGTCGTGTATTGAATAAATTGATGTATTAAATGCGAGATAAATAACTTGGTTACTGTATACTTATAATTGTCAAAGCGTATATTAAATAGGTTATTGTATAAAGATAAAGTGTGAATACAAACAGGAATTGTAAAATAAAACAAGAACTACGTGTTACTTATCTTACTTAACGCAATTAAAAAGAACTGAAACGTTTTAAGAAGGTTACAATGTATATATATCTTGTTTATTTAAGACTTGTGTAATTCATTTTAATTTGGCTCCCTTATCTCTCTTTTATCAATGCAATATTCAAAACAAGTTCCAACTCATATTGTTGACTAAAGTAATGGTAATTTGTATTATTTATTGTTTTCATTGTTATTGTTTTCTATAAATAACTGCAATTCAAAATACCACCAAAAATTGGTGAATATACGTTGAAACGCACTGGTTAAATTTCCAATAAGAACGCGCAGCTATTCAATTTTCAATTGTTAATTGATCCACAATTTTTATTACTTCCAAAATTCAATTTGGCACTATTTTCATTAAATTTTCCAGCCACTGATAACACAAATTTTCCTAAGCTGCCTTAATGACAAACTGGAAATCTAACACAGTTTTGAAAAGCTATCCTTGAGCCTTTGTACACAAATTTTTCGTAACATACAGCCCGAAAGACTCTTCACTAGATTCAAGTTGGGTATACATGCGATCTATTCAATAAGTGGTGTGTTATGCTTTTCAAACTATTTTATTGACTCTATAGAAACGCAAATTGCAACGTTATCCTGTTGAAAAATGCTAACTTTATCCATTCTATCATCCAATGATAAATTTTACCTGTTTAAGGATTAACTCCTAGGTTGAGAGGAAATTTGTTTAGCTTTGGACTGTAACAAGCGAATATTTGTATCCCTGTTTCCCGGTAGATCCTGATGGCGACTATTGCTCAACAAGAGTGAAGTAAGAGTACTAACGGGTCTATTAAGCAAACATTGTGGTCTCAGGTAACATCAACGTACATTAGGAAATTTTGAAAGAAATCAGTGTAGATCCTGTGCTATAGAGGATAAGGTTCCTAGGAAACACTATAGAAGCTACAAAAAGGGCATTTTTTCTCTCACCAAATAAGAAACCAATTTTGTTCGATAATTAGAATTAGTACTTAAAAAAATTTGTTTAATTTATCTTCCCCGACGATTTCAATTTTTCTTTAATAAAACTTTTGATAACCTTTCGCTTTTTTCTTGCTAAAATTCTTCACTTACCTTGCAGCAACTTTCAGAACAACTTATCAAATATAGTAAAAGCGACTTTTAGCGTAATTATATATTTCAACTAAAAATCTAAATATAGAATATGTACAAAATATTGTAATAAACGTTTTAATTCTCTTTTTCTGAACTATAAATCCTGAGTAATTATAACCATAACACCCTTTTGCTAGCCAACGGAATTTTTTTTTCTTTTCCCCCTATTTCTTAATACACATTTATATATACTACTTAGGTGCGTACATTGAACATACAATAGAATATGTACAGTACAAGGAAAATAATTGATTTTATCTATAAATGTATTTTTACCTTTATTTTCTCAATGTAAATTTAAATTTTTTTAAATATTTCATATTAATGTTTTGCAATGAGTGAGGTATTTGGTTGACTAAAATGTAAAAATTAGAATAATAATTGGAATTGCTAAAAAGAAAGATATTAGTGAGTAAATTCTGTTAAGGCGTTATTATTAAATGGTCTATACTTTGATCTCATGTGGGTGCTATTTATTTACCTGAGTTTCATACTCATAAGTAATTTTCAAATCCACAAACCAGGCGCAAATATTTTGTTGAAAAAAATTCCATGTCTATCAAATAAATTTAAAATTGTATAAAATAAATTTAATTTTAATGATGATTCAATTTGAAAATTATTTTCATTTAAGACTCATAAATATTATGTCCAGACTTCGCGCTGAAGTATTTTTGTTTCCGCTTGTAAACACAAATCACACTTAAATAAAATTATTTCTGTGAAAAATAATTTTAATTAACACAGCAAAAGATCACAAAAATTATCTAAAGACGAACATTGAAATATTAAAATTGTTAAAAAAATATCAAAGTGCCATGAAATCCATAAAAGCTGAGGTAATAAATTGTATGATGTAGTACAACCTCATTACAAAGTGTCACATATAAAGCTTTTATTATACTGTTGTTGTTGCACTCAAATTAATTTTTTTCATTTGAATTTTTCGCTTAAAAGCTATAAAAAAAAACAAATATTAATTTGTTTAAATGGTCACATTATTTATTTACACATTGTAAACATTTAATGTGTACCATATTTCATCAATATCAGACGCCTTTTGCACGTTCAAAGTACTTTGTAAAGTCTGAAGTTTGTAAGAAAGAAGAGAAAAACGAAAGGGGGTGTGTATACACTTTGATGTACTCGCAAAGTTGCTTTGTTCTTCTTTCGTATTTATACATAGTTATACTCGGTTACATATTTTATTTGATATTTTCTTTAATTTTTTATTTCACACAGTGAATTTTGTTATATAAAAAACAGAACGACCCGATAACAGGAAACAAAATTTGTCAAAGCAAAATTTGAACGTGCAAAAGCGAAACAAAGCTTAAAAGAAAATGTAAAAGAGTTTGTCAAAGTACTTTGAACGTGCAAAGGCGTCTCATTGTTTTCAATAAAAAGAGTCAAAATATAACTTCACTTTACACTGTAATTTCTGGAAAAAGTTTTTATTTCATTTTTGCATCAAATATTTCATTATCCATTCCGTGTTATAAAATGTGAAACATGTGTACATATTGTTACGTTTTAACCTTTTTAAAACGTTTGAGTTCGTTTATATTGCGCTACAATAAAATAAAACACCACTTATTGTTGTTCTACGCTTTGTCTCTTTTTTGTTAATTTTACTGTAACTATTATACACTATGTCTTATTACAGCAAATTCACTTTTACAACACTTTTTATTTATGCCTAAACAGAGTTTACTTATTGACAGCCAAATGATAACTAACTCACCAGCCGCAATTCGCCACCATTTAAAGTACCTCATTATCAATTTCGAATGTTCTCGTAATTGCTACAAATTTTGATTTATGTACGGTAATTTCAAATGTAAAACCAAAATATCCAAAAAAGAATCGTGCTGGCAACTGCGTTACGCATGTAGGCAGCAGTACTCTTAAATTAGTAAAGGTAATTTTTGCAGTTATCAATCTTTAACACAAGCCAATAAATCTTATAGCTAAAAATCCCACAATAAATCCTTGATGTGGTGAATTTCCTCTTCAGAGTTTTCATTTTCGTAACAATATGTACCTATATATTTCTATAAAATGAAATTACAATTTATGTTTTAATTTTTTTTTTTTTTTATTAATATACATACCTTTTTTTAACTTTTACAATAATAAGATCTTATAAAAAAATTTATTATCATTATTAAAAATTAATATTATTATATAATTATTTATACATATGAAAAGTTTTACATTATAAAAAAATAATAGTTTTACGCCAACTTTACATACAAAAAAAAAACATTATTTATCACCAGGGAAACCATAAATATGCAATTGCATGTTTTTTCTCATGCAACCAATCAAGTCGGATGTAAGATACTCGTATTTATCTGTTTCAAGAATATTTATAAATTTTGGCATCGATTTGTTAGTGACAACATTTTTTTGCATATTTCAATTTTAAGAGCATGTTTTTGACATTTTCAAGTCATGGATTTTCTGAATTTGTTTATTAAATGAAATTTAGTTTGCATCAAATCGAATTTTCAAACAGAAAACAAACAAAAAATGTACTCATCGGCTCTAAAATAATACACTGTACAACTTTTACACGATTCATTAAAGATATGGAGATATAAATAAAATTTTTAATCTTGCTATTAATAAAAGACGAAGCTCCGTATGTGTTAAAAGCTCTTTAAGCCGTAAAGATGTTTTACCCTAAACTAACAGAAATTCCATGTATTGCCCATGGACTGCATCGTTTATGCGAACATATTAGAGATCAAACAAATATATAATAAAGCGCTTAGTCAGGCAAGTTACTTTTAAAAAAACCATTTAGGTTATACTTGTTGATAAGAAAGTTGTATTTCGAAATAGTACATTATAATCAATCAAAAAGTCGATTTTGAGTTTTTTGTAATTTAAGGCATTTTGAATTTCATAAGACAATACAAACGATATTGAGTTGTAGAATAAAACTTTATTTTTACTAACAAAGAAGAAATTTTTGCTTTTTTTAGAGCATATCTTTAAAAATTTTTAGATTATATTCTCAGGTTTTTAGTGTATATTTTACGTGCATATTTTATTTTCGTTCAATTAGACAAATTTTTTTTTTTATTTGTTAAAAATATTACGTTGTTTTAGTGTTTATTATTTAATTTTGCTCTCTCGGTTGGCTTAAAGCGGTGTTGTGTACTATGCGCTCCTAAAGCAGACTGCAATTACTTCGTTTGAACCGTGTCTTATGGAAAAAACGACCGGCATACAAAGGAAGATATGATTAATTATTTGCAAAAGTTGCCAAACAATTTTCAAAAACAATCAAATGCCGCACCCGCCGTATTTTCCAAACATTAGTTCTTCTGACTATTGGCTGTTGCGATGCATCCAATATCTTTTAGCATTTTACCGAATCACTTCTTTTTAAGAAATATAAAATCGGCTTCTAAGTTGGATCGTCTCAAAAGATGAGAAGTTTTTCTGAAACGGTATTCAGAAATTGGCTCTGAGGTGTGGAAAAGATTTAATCTGTGATATAATACAGTTTTATTTTGATCATTTGTTAATTCCTTACCTTTTTTAAGCTAAAAAGAAGGATCGAATTAATTTGTACTCCTCATACGTAAATAAACTACGAACTATATACTTTAAATAAAAAACCCCCGTGTTTTTTTTAGATATAATACCCAATAAAACCCAGGTGGGTTTAATTATGTTAACCAGTGGGTTGCCAATCCTGATTAAAACTCTGTTTTTCAAAGAAATTTTTAAAAGTTTAGTTTTTTAATTACATTACAATATTATAAACACAATAGAAAAAACGTTCTAAATTTTATTTACTGTTTTTATTTTTTTATTCCTTTGAAAAACGCACTTATTTCAACAAAAATTTACAATTTACCAAACTTTGAAGGAGAATTAAAAAAATATTAAGAAATATATATCTCTTATTTCTATTTTTGAAACTATGTATGTAATAGTATGTTCTGTGAAATAAAAAAAATTAGAACCAACTTTACTCAACAACTTAAAAAAGTATTGAAATTTTAAATATATATAATTTAGAGAATTTTTCTTAAATTTTACTGATTTTAGTTAGCTTAAGGCAAATATAAAATTAACAATAATTTGAATTATCAATTTGTATGTGATATGTTAAACCAGAAATAATTAAAATTATTATTCAAATTCCAAATTTGTAGTACAACATCACATTTTCGCCGGATTACAATAAATTTTTATTTATTTATTTTTTTTTTTTTTTTTGTTGCAAAATCCACAAAATTAAAGACTTGTTGTCACTTATCCAATCTCGCCCAATTATTGACTGAAAATGTGTTTTGTATCAAGACGTTGTTTCGGCCAAATTTAGAAACTTCTACTACTACCGTTCTCAAGATATACAAAAATTATGTTTACTATGTGTGAATGGTGCCACGCCCACTTATTGAATTCCGCCCACTCTTTGACCGATGATTTGTATTGACGGCGAAGTCATTCGGAACAAATTCAGACTCTTTAAAGTTAATCGGTCTCAAGATATACAGAGTTCTATATTTACCATATATGGGAGGTACCATGCACACTTATCGGATACCACCCACTTTCAGACTGATGCTTTGTACTGTCTATGAAGCTATTTGGACCAAATTCAAAGACTCTTACCGTTACGAGTTTGAAAATATAGGCAACTAAATATTCACTTGGTATGGGCGTTTCACAGCCCAGTTAGAATAGTTGAAATTTATACAGCCTACAATTTCTACCAGACATACTGAGATATTCTGTAAAAATTTCAGCAGTTTAGCTGTCTATAGACTTCAAACAAACACACATTAATTTTATATATACTCAAATAAACATTGGCATATCGCACTTGATCACCAAGAGGGTATTAACTCAAAAATTTTCAAATTTCACTCTTTGCAACAAATCAACTAACAACATCTATTTATATCTACTGTAGTAGTAGTAGTCAAAGTATTCCGATTACTCTTTCATCTCGAAAACCACATTTGAGACCATTTTCGTGGTAGTAAAGTGACTACCTTTATATCACTAAAGAGATTTTATTTTGAGTCAATACGAAAGTGAAAAGAGAAATGTATCGTATATTTTTATAAAAAGGTATTATTTTATTGTTTACTATGATGTCTTCGGATTTTCAAACTCTCTTAAAATGTAACCACAAACAGTTTTTTCACCTCTACAGAAAATTTTAAAGTTTTGAGTTAATACCCTCTTGTTGATCCAGTGTATATATATATATATATATATATATATATATATATATATATATATATATATATAGGAAAAAAAGATATAAATATATATATAGATATATATAGATATATATATAGATATATATAGATATATATATAGATATATATAGAGATATATATATATATATATATATATATATATATATATATATATATATATATATATATATATATATATAGAACGAGCACTATAGTACGAGTACATACAATATATTTAGAATTTGCTTTTAACAAAATAAGGAAAAAATTTTGACTAAAAAAGTAATTAGAATCAGATTAAATTGCAATGAAAATATTAATAATAATAATAATAATAATAATAATAATAATAATAATAATAATAATAATAATAATAATAATAATAATAATAATAATAATAATAATAATAATAATAATAATAATAATAATAATAATAATAATAATAATAATAATAATAATAATAATAATAATAATAATAATAATAATAATAATAATAATAATAATAATAATAATAATAATAATAATAATAATAATAATAATAATAATAATAATAATAATAATAATAATAATAATAATAATAATAATAATATAATAATAATAATAATAATAATAATAATAATAATAATAATAATAATAATAATAATAATAATAATAATAATAATAATAATAATAATAATAATAATAATAATAATAATAATAATAATAATAATAATAATAATAATAATAATAATAATAATAATAATAATAATAATAATAATAATAATAATAATAATAATAATAATAATAATAATAATAATAATAATAATAATAATAATAATAATAATAATAATAATAATAATAATAATAATAATAATAATAATAATAATAATAATAATAATAATAATAATAATAATAATAATAATAATAATAATAATAATAATAATAATAATAATAATAATAATAATAATAATAATAATAATAATAATAATAATAATAATAATAATAATAATAATAATAATAATAATAATAATAATAATAATAATAATAATAATAATAATAATAATAATAATAATAATAATAATAATAATAATAATAATAATAATAATAATAATAATAATAATAATAATAATAATAATAATAATAATAATAATAATAATAATAATAATAATAATAATAATAATAATAATAATAATAATAATAATAATAATAATAATAATAATAATAATAATAATAATAATAATAATAATAATAATAATAATAATAATAATAATAATAATAATAATAATAATAATAATAATAATAATAATAATAATAATAATAATAATAATAATAATAATAATAATAATAATAATAATAAATAATAATAATAATAATAATAAATAATAATAATAATAATAATAATAATAATAATAATAATAATAATAATAATAATAATAATAATAATAATAATAATAATAATAATAATAATAATAATAATAATAATAATAATAATAATAATAATAATAATAATAATAATAATAATAATAATAATAATAATAATAATAATAATAATAATAATAATAATAATAATAATAATAATAATAATAATAATAATAATAATAATAATAATAATAATAATAATAATAATAATAATAATAATAATAATAATAATAATAATAATAATAATAATAATAATAATAATAATAATAATAATAATAATAATAATAATAATAATAATAATAATAATAATAATAATAATAATAATAATAATAATAATAATAATAATAATAATAATAATAATAATAATAATAATAATAATAATAATAATAATAATAATAATAATAATAATAATAATAATAATAATAATAATAATAATAATAATAATAATAATAATAATAATAATAATAATAATAATAATAATAATAATAATAATAATAATAATAATAATAATAATAATAATAATAATAATAATAATAATAATAATAATAATAATAATAATAATAATAATAATAATAATAATAATAATAATAATAATAATAATAATAATAATAATAATAATAATAATAATAATAATAATAATAATAATAATAATAATAATAATAATAATAATAATAATAATAATAATAATAATAATAATAATAATAATAATAATAATAATAATAATAATAATAATAATAATAATAATAATAATAATAATAATAATAATAATAATAATAATAATAATAATAATAATAATAATAATAATAATAATAATAATAATAATAATAATAATAATAATAATAATATAATAATAATAATAATAATAATAATAATAATAATAATAATAATAATAATAATAATAATAATAATAATAATAATAATAATAATAATAATAATAATAATAATAATAATAATAATAATAATAATAATAATAATAATAATAATAATAATAATAATAATAATAATAATAATAATAATAATAATAATAATAATAATAATAATAATAATAATAATAATAATAATAATAATAATAATAATAATAATAATAATAATAATAATAATAATAATAATAATAATAATAATAATAATAATAATAATAATAATAATAATAATAATAATAATAATAATAATAATAATAATAATAATAATAATAATAATAATAATAATAATAATAATAATAATAATAATAATAATAATAATAATAATAATAATAATAATAATAATAATAATAATAATAATAATAATAATAATAATAATAATAATAATAATAATAATAATAATAATAATAATAATAATAATAATAATAATAATAATAATAATAATAATAATAATAATAATAATAATAATAATAAATAATAATAATAATAATAATAATAATAATAATAATAATAATAATAATAATAATAATAATAATAATAATAATAATAATAATAATAATAATAATAATAATAATAATAATAATAATAATAATAATAATAATAATAATAATAATAATAATAATAATAATAATAATAATAATAATAATAATAATAATAATAATAATAATAATAATAATAATAATAATAATAATAATAATAATAATAATAATAATAATAATAATAATAATAATAATAATAATAATAATAATAATAATAATAATAATAATAATAATAATAATAATAATAATAATAATAATAATAATAATAATAATAATAATAATAATAATAATAATAATAATAATAATAATAATAATAATAATAATAATAATAATAATAATAATAATAATAATAATAATAATAATAATAATAATAATAATAATAATAATAATAATAATAATAATAATAATAATAATAATAATAATAATAATAATAATAATAATAATAATAATAATAATAATAATAATAATAATAATAATAATAATAATAATAATAATAATAATAATAATAATAATAATAATAATAATAATAATAATAATAATAATAATAATAATAATAATAATAATAATAATAATAATAATAATAATAATAATAATAATAATAATAATAATAATAATAATAATAATAATAATAATAATAATAATAATAATAATAATAATAATAATAATAATAATAATAATAATAATAATAATAATAATAATAATAAATAATAATAATAATAATAATAAATAATAATAATAATAATAATAATAATAATAATAATAATAATAATAATAATAATAATAATAATAATAATAATAATAATAATAATAATAATAATAATAATAATAATAATAATAATAATAATAATAATAATAATAATAATAATAATAATAATAATAATAATAATAATAATAATAATAATAATAATAATAATAATAATAATAATAATAATAATAATAATAATAATAATAATAATAAATAATAATAATAATAATAATAATAATAATAATAATAATAATAATAATAATAATAATAATAATAATAATAATAATAATAATAATAATAATAATAATAATAATAATAATAATAATAATAATAATAATAATAATAATAATAATAATAATAATAATAATAATAATAATAATAATAATAATAATAATAATAATAATAATAATAATAATAATAATAATAATAATAATAATAATAATAATAATAATAATAATAATAATAATAATAATAATAATAATAATAATAATAATAATAATAATAATAATAATAATAATAATAATAATAATAATAATAATAATAATAATAATAATAATAATAATAATAATAATAATAATAATAATAATAATAATAATAATAATAATAATAATAATAATAATAATAATAATAATAATAATAATAATAATAATAATAATAATAATAATAATAATAATAATAATAATAATAATAATAATAATAATAATAATAATAATAATAATAATAATAATAATAATAATAATAATAATAATAATAATAATAATAATAATAATAATAATAATAATAATAATAATAATAATAATAATAATAATAATAATAATAATAATAATAATAATAATAATAATAATAATAATAATAATAATAATAATAATAATAATAATAATAATAATAATAATAATAATAATAATAATAATAATAATAATAATAATAATAATAATAATAATAATAATAATAATAATAATAATAATAATAATAATAATAATAATAATAATAATAATAATAATAATAATAATAATAATAATAATAATAATAATAATAATAATAATAATAATAATAATAATAATAATAATAATAATAATAATAATAATAATAATAATAATAATAATAATAATAATAATAATAATAATAATAATAATAATAATAATAATAATAATAATAATAATAATAATAATAATAATAATAATATATTAAATATTATTACTTTTAAAATTAACTCCAGGAAAAAAAGGTTACTGGTATGTATCTTGATATCCACTATAATTTATTGAAATTGGAAACACAATCTTTGTTTAATATACTAGTGCTGTAGTTTATAATTTGCAGTTAACTGCCTTCACATTTCTATTTGAATCATTTTAAAATATAGTAGGTAGGATAAGCAGGATATCACACCGTTTATTTGTGCAGGTAAAAGAAACCCAAACTATGATTTCTTATGCCTAATATAATATAATATTTTAAATTTTATAAATTAATTGTAGAAAAGTTGAACTCGATCAATGACCCGTGTGTTGCAAAAAGTATTATTACAAAATTCACGTTGAGCAGCCCTGTCGCTTATTACATTGCTAAAAAGAATAAATAAAAGCCGCAAAACAACTGTAGGTGGTGTTTACAAATAACCAAATCGACAACAACAACATTAGCAGAAATGTAGTAAATAAAAATACACGACAACAACAAAAAACAGGCAGAAAAGAAAACAAGTAAGAGATAATAACAAACAACAACAAGCAACAAGAACTGAAAAAAGTAAATGTTTACATTCTCATGCTTTCATAGGAACTAAACAGAAAGTAAAGGAAAGAAATGGAATATACCTGAAATATCGATAGGTGCGAGAGCTTACGAAGTATTATTTACCCAGCCATATAAAAAGCACAAAAATGCGAACAGTAGTCAGTTTAGGTATTATAAACTCAGCGAGTACAGTTTATGTGTAAACTCAGCTAAAGTTTATTGGTTTGGACTCGGTCTGAAGAGAGTTTATAAGGAGTAAACACGTAAAGTTAGTCATAAAGCAAAAACCAGTTTAGTTGGAGCTAAATCAGTAAAGAGAGTTAAGTGTGGATAACCTCTGGTTGAAAAGGTGGTGATTGAATCTATGTTGTAACAATGATCGGGTTGGAAGATCTTTAAGAAGAAAGATCTGTCGAGTAATTGATGGTGTTGCCAAAATTGTAAACAGACGGAATAATAGAGAATAGAAATTTTTATTGCTTATGAAAAGGTTACAAGCAGTGGAGCAAAAAATTTATTTAACACAAAACTTATTTTATTTTAAGAGCAAACTACGAACTCATAAATACACGTTTTTGAAAAGTAAAATCGTAACAGTATTTTAAAAACCATATACATATGTCCGTGAATAATACATGTAAAAAAGAAACAACTGTCTTGTTTTATATGATTCTTCATAAAAACCTTTATCCGAAAATTCTTCCTTAATATCATAACTCGGAAAAAAACAATTTCTTATATTGAAAGCTAAGTAAACTGAAGTCGAAATAAAAGTTTTTTGTAACCCCTAATCGCTGCACTAAATTGAATGAAAATTAGTCCTCGAATTACAATTGCTGTTGCACTGCTTTAGTCAACACCTGATTATATTCAATACGTACTAAGGTATCTGTTGCACAGTTCAGTTTATGAATAAAATAAAACTGTGCGGTGACACAAAAAATAACCCTTTCAACGATCTAAAAAAATTTGTTAAATTTGTATGCTCAGGGTTCATCAAAACTTTGTCAGCAATTTTTTTTTTAAATTTTTAAAGTTTTTTAATTTGCTAACTAAAGAAACATTAGCACTTATATTAAAAAAGCCAATTATGGTTCTTAACAAATTTTATTAATGAAAAATGATCGTGTACTTAAAAACATGATTTCCTAAAAAACCCTATTTGGTTATATTGACCCTCTTGCGCAAAATTATCGTATGTTACATTTTATACGTAAATGGCTTTTTTATACATATGTAGTTCAAAGACACACACTCACCTTATAGTAAAACATATCCATATTCGATATACTTAGGAAGATGTTATCAAATTACTTTTAACGTGTGTGATATTGTTCTTTTTCTTGTGTATGAAGTTATCGTATGCGCCACACGAACATTTGGTGCAAATAAAATATAGCACGAATAAAAATGTAAAACTCTGTTTTAAATATTTTGAACTACCAAACCAAAAGTATGCAGAAATCAAACAATTTATGTGCCAGTTTTGATATTTGAAAAGACTTGAATACGACGTTCGGAAAAACTATTACACTGTTTTATTCGCACAAGTAGGCCTATTATAATTTTAGCGTTTACGAAAACGGCACACGAAAAGGTTACTGTTTCTATGGGCTAAAAGTAATGACAAGCGTGGCTTCAATGAAGTCTGTTGTGTCAGTTGAGCTAGTCAGGCTGTAATAAATTCTTCAAAATTTAAATCCTTCAAATTTTGTCAACAGAATTAATTGTACTTAACTTTACTTCCGAGCAATTCTATGATGCAAGTAGAATTTGCATAACAGAACAATTAACAGCATCTGGTAAATGGCTCACAATTGATTGAACTAATGTATCAGCTTAAAACAGCATCAGAATGAAGCACACCGACTTCTGAGCTTGAAAGTCATTTGCAGGTTCGCTATAACCTAACAAAATTATGGTAAACTTAAATAACCTTAGCATCTTAAAATTTCCAAAAATTTCAGATCCAATTGAAATACTATATGGATATTTTAATAGATCTATTGGAAAGAGAAGAGCAACCTGATTTCGGTTATAAACTTGAATGATTATACCGCAGTAACTTATTTAGACGAAAAAACTTAAAGATTTACAAAATTTTAAAGCATTATTTAAATATAAGTGAATTGCATAATGAAACAGATGACGAGGATTATTGATTATCTATTACCTAAAGATTTTAATTAAAATCTTATGTTGAAATATATATTTAATAATATATTTATTGCTTAATATTTATTGAAATATACCTTAAATAAATCTTCCAATAGCCTTATTAAATTATTGTAAGCACCTCACTTAACAAGCAAACTTAGAAAACTTTGTGGGCGAAACTATCATATGTGCCAAAAAAAATCTGAATATTTCTTAAAAATAAAAAAAAGTTTTCAGTTTAGTTTAACATATTGGTCATTGTATCACATTTTAAATTTGCTATTGATGTTACCGGCCAAAGCAAAGATATTTAGAAAACGCGCTTTCCTGTAAAATTTCATTTTCGTAACATACGCAAATTTTGCGTAAAACGATCGATATATGACGCAACTAAAAAATTTGTGCAAAAGTAAAAGTTGTAACGTGACTTGACAAATATTTATTTATTTATTCATTTATTTACTTCAATATTATTACAATTTAAATTACAATAAATCTTTAAGAATAGGGCTTTATTCTTAGGACAAATGATCTCGGCTTATAAAGAAATAAAAACAATATTAAATGTACTACTTGAACTATCACAGTATTCCGTAATTCTCAACGAGTTTTTTTTTTTTTTTTTTTTTTTGAGACCAGCACTCAGGGGTAAACCTCTACTCATGCAGTGCGTTGTGCTGGTAATAGGAAAATAGGTTATGTGAAGGAGGATAGAGCGAGTAGTGTTTATGGACGTTCGATTTGAATTTGCTCATGTCGTATGTGGCAGGGAGGACATTTGCAGGAAGATTGTTCCACAAACGAACAGTGCGACCAAAGAACGAATTCTCCCTATAATGCGTTGTGCGATTTACTGGACAATCAACTACAAAGGGATGCGCACTACGAGAAATGCGAGTACTACGTAAAAAATATGATTGCCAGGAATTAGTTTCTTAATTTCGTTATAGTACTGATAGAACAATGAAACACAAGCCACAATTAGACGATGGTCTAATAAATCGATAGAGTTGGCTACCCTACCGTCATTAATAAGAATCTTCGACCTCTTCTGCACGCTGTCGGGAAGTTGTATTCCAATTTGGGTCGGATATAGGTCTTGTAAATATTAAGGAGATCAGATGGAGTGAAGTAATTCTTATAACGTCTTAAAAAGCCAAGGCACTTGAATGCTTCTTTCGACAGTCGAAATATATGCTCGTTGCAACGAACGTCACAGTAAATTTTCATGCCCAGAATATCAAGAGCATTTGATTCCTCAATATCTACATTAGCCATAGATACAGATGACAACACATCACCACGTCTGTGTGTCAGAAAACAACATTAGGTCTTGTGCACGTTAAAATTGACCCTGTTTGCGCGACACCAGTTAGAGATTTTCGCTAGGTCGCTTGTAAGCATGTCGTGTATATTCTGCCTTTTCGCCACAATCTCCGAAAGGTTCGGCCTACGATCACAAGAATATGAATGACAAATGTTGCTGTCATCAGCAAAAGAATAGATAGGATTAGAAGTGAGAAAAAGAAAGTCGTTAAGAAATATTAGAAATAGAGTGGAAAAAGAGCAGAGCTTTGCGGTACTCCAGAATTTATCCTGAACTCGTCGGATGAGATCCCATCTATAACCACTCTTATAGTGCGGAAGCTCGATATGAATCGAGAGAAGTGACTACCGACACCAAAAGCAATAAGTTTCTATATGAGAACCTCGTGCCAGACTCTGTCAAACGCTTTGAAAATATCCATGGCCACAACTTTACTCTCACCAAATCCATGAATGGACCTATTCCACCTTTCAGAGAGTAGCGCAAGCAGATCACCAGTAGAGCGACCATTACGGAAACCGTATTGACGATCGCTCAGCAAATTGTTGGACTCTAAATACTTCACAAGGTGATGATTAATCATGCTCTCCATAACTTTGGAAAGTGGCGAACAAACTGCTATTGGGCGGTAGAGTTCAGGGTTACAAGCCTCACCCTTTTTAGAGATTGGCGTTATATTAGCAATCTTCCAGCAAGATGAAAAATACTCGCACGATAAGACGCACTGAAAAGATTAGCCAATGGACTCGCAAGCATCGAAGAGGACCGGCGCTGGAATGCCACCCGGCCCAGAAGACTTATTAACGTCGAGATTTGCAAGAATATTCTTTACTGCACGGGCTCGAAAGAATTTGCAAGGCATAGTCTCTGATACTCTTTCAAGTTCGGCAGTTAACATACTTACATATATATGTGTTAAATATATGGTTGTTCAATAATAAACCAATTCCTGCTTTCTAAGATTATCGACACTTGATATAGACATTAAACGATAACTTCCAAATTTTTATTACAATCCTACTAACCGCAGCCGATGACAAGAGCTTCCTAATTATTTTTTCTGTTGTTGTAGTTATTTATCTAGAATTCTTCTTACAGTTTGTTCTAACCTTTGTAAATTTAAAATCCGTTCCTTTATAATTAGACTGGGTAATTGTACGTACCCTCTATTTCCCGAAGCCATAGCAGCAGCCAAGAGATTGTTACTATACCAAATATTCCTGAGCCATAGCCAAACTTGAAAACTGCATTAAAAGGTCAAGCTTTATTCACTTTGAGCTTTATAGCAATTTCGAAAACTGGTTTTTATCAGTTTCTATCCAAATATACCCAAGATTATAGCATTTCTTATTTCCTTTAGCAAAATCCGGTCGCAGCATAATTAACAAAGAGGTAAAGTAGTAATTATACCTTTTGGTTAAATATTCGATCAAAAAAATTTACTTTTTATCAGCAGGCTTTAAATATAATTTTTACACAAGTTACGAGTGTAAAAAGAAACAATTCATAGGACACTATAACGAGCTTTCTCAAAAATCGCACTAAAAGAGTGGTTATAAATGGCATCTCATTCAACGAGTTCAGGATTAATTCAGGGATGCCGCAAGGCTCTATTTTTTCTCATACTCTTTTATTAATACTTCTTAACGACTTTCTACTTCTTACTTCCAATCTTATCTACTCTTGGACTATTTTCTGTTGGGCGCCATTAAAGACAAGTGTTATGCCGGTAAACCAGAGACTATTAAGCATTTGAAGGTCTAAATTTGTGATGCCATTGCCGAAATACAACTACATACACTCGAAAAATTTCGCGAAAATTGGTCCGATCGAATGGTATACTGTAAGGCCAGCCGCGGTAGCCCATTAATAAAATAATATTTTATTTCTAATCGGAACAATTGTACTTCACAACAAAAAAGTAAATTTAGCAAAATTTTAAATCGTTTTTCTTTTATTGCATTTTTAAATTTAAACTTTTAAATTGCCAACAACAACATTGTAGTACATTATATTGCATTTTAATTTCAAGTTTTCAATTTCCATTATTTTTTTTTTTTTTGTGTTTACAACTATTTTTGATTTCTATTCAAAACTAACTAATTTCATATCGCGTATTTTTTCGAAGTACATATTTATAAATTTTTATAAAATTATCGCCTCTATAATTTTGCCCATTTTATGTTGGTTCCACTATTACGTATAAATTTTCTAATTAATTTTATTATTATTTTGAAAAATTTATGTGTTATTTTAAACATTCATGGAATGATAATGAACCTTTATTGTTAAACGCAAAGCTATTATTAATCACTACATTTGCGTTTTTTTTCTACACTTAGTTTTATTTTTAATCTTAAAAAAAAATTTTTGTAATATTATCCATTAAATTATTCCATTAAAAAAATCAATTTCCTATTGAAAAGTTTATTGGTGACAAAAGCATCCCAAGCGTAACAAATAATAAACCAAGTTTTATAACAATGCAATAATGCACCATACTGTTAAATTATGTTTTTGTTTTAATTTTATCATAAATATGAAAATGTGCCTTTTGTTAACGTAAATAAACCGAAACACCGAATCCAAATCACCATCAATTAAAATGATTAAAAATTGTTTTATTCAGTTCCATTGCGGTCGTACCAACATAAATTGTTAAGAACACATCCCAGTCCAAAAAAAACGACACACGTTTTTCAGTTTAATTCCCTATATAATAAGTGAACAGTCTTTATTAAAAGAGAAAAAAATAATAAGCAACTTCTTTGCTTGACGATTTTAAGGCGAATAATTGAAAAGTTATATAAAGGCTACAGAACAGTGTGGTGACATGTAATAAACAAATGTAAATGTAAATGTAAAACAATGTGATAGATTAACAAGTAATCAATATTGAATTTTAATGTAACTGTTATATTCGAATTGCTTCAAATTACAATTTTATATTTTAACATAAATAACACCAAATATATAGATTACATTGGTGTACAAAAAACAAAAAATTTTCTCGCCTTGAAAAAAAACTATATGAAGTATAATGATTTTAATGCCCTGAATTCAAATCCGTTTTCAGTTTTGCACCAAACGTTTAGGAATTTCCTATAAATTACCTGAACATAATTTTTTTATATTTTTGACAGTCTCGGATTTATTCACAATTTAGCTGCGAAAAGAAAATAATTTTTTGCGCAAAATTAGAGCATTTTTTTTTTAAGTCGTAAAAAAATTTTTAGAATTAAAATTTTAGATAGTAAGCATTCAAATAAAAGCCAAAACTGTTGAGAATAAAATAAGCTTTCAATGAAAATCGGTTAGCTATTGCTGATTTTATTCAAAATTAAATGCAGGTACTTAACTTTGCCCAAAATTAGTGGACATTTTTTTTTTCTTTTTTTTTCCAAAAAGTTATAAAAATATTCTTCTTTAAATTTTAAGCATTTTAATGAAAGCCAGGTGTGGGTTGAAAGTAGAGGGTTTTTTTTGGCTATGGTAGTTCAAAAATATTCGAAGAATAAGATTTTTTATTATTGTGGTAAAAAACCCAGTACAAAATGCACTTTTAAGAAAGATAACACAATTTTTTTCATCACTCAACACTTGCTTGCGAAACCGAAAAGACAAATCCTATCCGATATTTGATTTTATCAACACCAAAAGTTAATTTTGAAAAGTACTCTAAGGACTACTTCCGTTTTATGGGAAGTGTTATATAAAATTTACACATAGAGTTAGCTTACTTATAATGGATTTTTCTTTTAGATTACAGTATATCAAGGGCTTTGACTTGCAAAAATTCTCCAGATTTGTTTTGCTACATCCGTGGGGAACTAACTTTAAAATCATAACGACATACAACAACTATTCAAATTAAGAATGCGTATAAACATTACTTTGGATATCCTATCGATGAAACAAACATTGGCTCTAAAAAATATGCTGTAATACCTGTGCAAGAGTTTTAAGAGGTTGTCTTGACGACGATAGATAGATCATGTCATTTATGAAACTAATGATATGGAGTAAACCACAAGATCACGAACATGATTGTTACGAGAAAAAATAAGAACAAAATCATATATCCAAACATTTCATCTGCCCGACAACAAGTTCTTCCAAATAATAATGTTCCTTTAATGTTCTTTTGTCATGAAATGTTTAATGAAGAAGATGTTTTTTCTGTTGGGGATGAAGCCAGTTACGCGCGTGTATGTCCTACTTCATCTGCATATCGAGAAAACCTCATTTTATAAAGCAGTCTGACCTGAATGATCTGGTGCGAGACTTAGAACTTTCAAAATCAAAGTCAGAACTTCTTGTGTCAAGATTACAGCAATGGAATTTGTTAGATAAGGACACGAAAGTCTCATGTTTTCGATAAAGACGAAGATTTTTTGGCCTATTTTAGCAAAGATGGCGATTTAGTATTTTGTGATAATGCGGACGATTACGAAAGCTGGGTTTCCCTGAAAAGTCTGTGGAATGGCGACTCTTTATCGATTCATCAAAGAATATAAATATACATATATATATAAATATACATATATGTGTATGTATTGCTTCCTACCAGACATTTACTTTAATTTATGTTTGTGTTGCCTAATAAGGTAACTTCCTTTAAAAGGGGGCGGAGTTGGATAAGTGGGCATGGTACCTTCCATACGAAGTAAATATTGATTTTGTCGATCTTAAGAACTGTTAAAGTTAGAATTTTTGAATTTGGTTTGAATGACTTCGTAGTCAATACAAAACATTGGTCAACAAGTAGGTGGAATTGGACTAGTGGGCATGGTACCTCCCATACAAACTAAATATTAATTTTTATATATCTTGAGAACGGTTAAATTGGAGGTTTCTGAATATGGTCTGAATGGCGTCATAATCAATACAACTTCTATACTAATTCCCATAACATTCCATGATGGAACATAGGGACTTCTCTCAGTTAATGAGCTGCACCAAATTCTATTTTTAAAACTCATTAAAAGGGAGCTAGAAGTTTTTTTTTTAGAGAAGTTTTCAATAGTATTAATACTCATGTAACCAGTTACGAGCTAAAATTATGAGGTGATTCCGCTGTTGAAAACCAGTTTCCGTTTTCAGATAATCTGGCCTGATATTGAACCGAGGACCTTGTAGCTGGTAGGCAGGTGTCTTACCTACCTTACCACAGCGGCACACATCAATACAAATCATCAGTCAAAAACTGAGTGGAGTTACAATGTGTAAACATTAAATTTGGATATATCTTGAGAACCGAAATAGTAGAAGATTATAAATTTGGCTCAACCATCATCGTGGGCAATACACAGATTGGATAAGAGGGCGTGGCACTTTTCACTCATACTAAATATGGAATTTTGTATACGTGTTTTTTTAGATAGATCCACATCAGCCAGAAAGCAGGAAAGATTTTATAACCAGACATTACACAAATCACGCCGGGTAAAGGCTATCTATATACATATACTATATAAATTAATGTGTGTTTTTTTGAAGACTGTATACAGCTAAAAAGCAACTCTTACAGTATCTTTCTGCTTTAACTCCATCTATTTTCACCCGCTTTTAAAAAAGAAGGTATCATTTTATTCATAACTAAACGTACTACTTTAATAAATCCTTAGATGGTACAGTCCTATATAAAGTAGCGTGTAAAAACGACTCTAAACTTGGAAGTTTTGCAATTTATTGAATAAAAATGTAATTGTTTAAGAAATAAGCACAGATTGCTTACTTAAACACCATTTAATAGCACTGTTCCTCTCCATTCCAAATCTACAAGAATCTTATTTGGCTAAGTTATTAACTTGTAAGTGCATAAATACACGAAAAACCGGTTTTTTACCCGTAACTCAGGAATTCGGAGGTGTGAAAATCTGTTAATCAGATTCTTGTACTTGATAGAACCTAGCAGAAAAGTGGTATAACTTCCCAGATATTTATTTTTTTTTCTTTCTTATCGCAAAAGTTTTTGCCTTGTATACTTATTTTTGACGCGTAAAAAATTAGGTTTTTCCGTTTTTTTTTTTTTTTTTTTGTATAACTTTAGTTGTTGTAAGAACTTTGTTGTTGCTTTTTATGGATTTTGTAAAGTCGTAAATACAGTTTTAAAAAATATAGGACGTTTACATTCATCGCATTCAAAAAATGTGAAATGTAATCTAAATTCTTAGGTAAAATTAATAAAAAAAAAATGCAATTTTGTTTTTATTTTTACTTTACAGAGATGTGACTCGCTTTATTGCAAATTTCTTAATGTCCTTCTATTACTCGATTTCGTTACAAGAGACCGGCGTACTCATACGTGAGTAGGTCTGTGGGGATAAGCGGAGGCTTTCGTCATTCGTCATTGTTTCAAATGTTGTTCGTTTTTCAAGCTATAAATTTTGGCGCCAATATCAAGCGTTGCTTAGCGAGTGTGAGGTGTTGTTTCCTTTACTTCGACAACGGTGTTACTCAGCGTCGAAGCTGTTTTTATGCTGGTACAGTATTGTTGTAGAGCTGAGTGCGTTACACACATACAAATGTATGATGACAACGAATGCAGTGAGTATCGAGTGAAATGATAAACTCATAACTCGTCGATGTTGTGAGTGTTGAGTGCAATCATATGCTCGCAAATCATTGATGTTGGATTACTCGCATAAGTTCAGCTTTAGATTCCACATTAGTTGTAGTGTTGGAAAGCGGCTTTAACATTACTTCTTAACTGGTATAAGGGAGTTTATTTTTTTTACGCTCACTGTATTCGAATAAATTTAATAATAAAGGTCAACAAATAATTTCGTAAATAAAAACAAAGTAAAAAATTTTTTTATTTATTCAAAAAAAATAATAAAATAAATAAATAAATAAAATACAGTGAACTTATATTTTTCAATGAATTTTCATTTTCTAAGCATGATTGCGGAATGAGTAATACCGAGTAGCAAAATATTTATAAAAAAAAGGTTTTTTTGTGTTCGTCTGCTCCTAAGAGTACGTAGACCGTTTATTAAGTGCAAAACGGCTTTCGTTACGTGGTAAAACCATATTTGGATGATATTGAAAATTTCGGAGACAAAAAAAGGGAAACTATTTCCGAACTGATGTAATGTTACGTAAGTATATGAATACCATATTCTAGTCAACAGAAGTACACTCTATAATTCATCTGACCGAAGTAATAACAAGTGTTTAATGACACTCATGCTGTGCAGTTGAACTGTGCAGCCATAGTTGAAATATGGATCCATCAAAACATATTAAAGACCACGAGCTGTGACTATCGGCTTCCAAAAGCATGGCCATAGTTTTTTAACATGATTCACATAGATTTCTATACCAAAAATACTATTTACTATTTAGAAAAATACTCGTAATAATTTGAAGCAAAAATGGCCTTATCTAACAAAGAAGGAAGTAGTGTTCGATAATGGTAATGCTAGAACCCTTTTAGTTGTGCAAAGAAATTCTATAATCTCCAACATACCTTATAAATTTTGCCCATTGCAACTATTTCCTGTTTACAAATTTGATGAAAATTCTGGGTGATAGGATAACTGTCCTAAACGAAGGCGTTAAGAAATCTTATAATTTAAACGTAATAAAAAAATGTAAAAAAGGTTTGTGTACACAATTATGTTGAGAATTTAGGCGCGTTATTTGGCTATAACATTTTAACAAACTGCCTTCGTACATGTCATTTACATAAACTTCTGCATTTACTCGCTTCAGAAATGTACAAAAAAAAGTAGCAGATTGAAAAAAAAAAAACTTTAATTTAAACGTTAAAGAGAAAGAAAATATTTACTCTCTTTTTTCTTGGCTTGTGTTCGTGCAATAAAAATATTTATTTAATTTTAATATATGTATGTATATATGTACATATATAATTCATAAGCATTAATTTCACGGTCGAAAATGCATATTTGGTTAAGTTTTTTAAATATAATTGAACATATAATAATGACAATAATGATATTTCTCACAATTTCTAGTGTATATTATTATTGGAAAAAATTAATAGGAATTAAAAGTTGGCACTAAACATTCAATTGATTTAATTAAAAATAAATGGAATTCCATCAAACCAAATCGATTTTTTCGCATAAAATTTTCCCATTGAAAGCAAAAGTACTCAAATTTGACCTTGCTCTTCGCCCACCACAATTTAAATCGATGTGTTCGAATAAAATTTTTCCTATCAAAGCAAAAGTCTTCAAAAATGTATGCCAAGTTTTATCCAAATCGGCCACGTCCATTACGCACCACCCACACAACGTAAATTGATTTTTTTGCATAATATATTTCCTATCTATGTAAAAATCTTTTCAGAAATTTTATAAGTTTGTTCATCGATGGTGAAAATCAGTGCATATTTTTGGCTAAATTCAAAGAATATACTCTCATCTTTCCAGTAGGAAGGCAGAGGTAGTTGGAGCTAACTTGATTGTTTTGCATGGGAAACTGGAATAATATATCATAACTTTTAATAAGAAGATGCTGTATGTCAATGAAAACAGCACTAAAATATTATCAGTGAAAACATTTCTCTTACATAAGTGACTGAGTTGCACAAAAATTTTCATCAGTTTTCGTTTAACAATATTTACGTGACTTCAATAGAATTTTTTTAAGACAAAATATGAATTGTTGCTAAAACTAATTATAGATTTTTCTTAGTCAAACACTTCCCTGTGGAACAGCATCATTAGATTTAAAAAGATAATTGCTAAAGAAAACTGTGAGCCGTTTCTTGCCAAAAGAACTAGATATCCAACAGTGAATAATAATGAAGTTGTAATATAAGATACCCGTAGGAAAGTGTAAATGTGATGGAAATGTTCTACACAAACTTATTAATGACATCTGCAGATGATCTCTGGACTGAAATACAGTTGAAACCTTTTTGTTTAAATAACTGTTATTGCAAAAACTTTGTATTGGCACCCATGGTGCAGCGTATAAACAAAAAGTAATTGTAATAGTTTTTTTTTTGCCCTAAAGTGCTTGAACGGTCTTATACAGGGTGGCTGATGAAACGCGCTACGAAAAGAAAATGTAATAACATTTTTTCCAATTGAGTTATCCTTTAAGTTTTGTCTCTTATTTTAAGATCGTTATCTAAAATTTGAAAGCATGAATTTGGATGATGAAACTCGTATTTATATTGTACGCCGCCATCATGCACTCGAGTTAATAATTCCGTTCAATAAGAGCTTCGCACACTTCCGGAGGTACGACTCTTAGCAGGTGAATAATTATAAGACTTCTTAACTACTCTTATCCACAAATTCGTTAAAATGGGAATTGCACCAAGCTCCAAGCTGGACTTAAAGTGTGGTGTACAGTTTCATCAAGCTATGTTGGCACGCCTTACTTTTTTGAAGAAGGTGATTGCGCTGTAACTGTAGATCGTTATTTAAAAACGTTATACGATTTTTTTTTTCTGAACTGCTTTGAAAGATAATTCCTTTCAGTTTTGTGCGGTTTAAACAAGACGGGGCAAGTTTACACATTGCCAAGCCCGTTATTGCAGAGAGAGTTACACCGAATATTTTCAAATAAAATTATTTCAAAAAACTCAGCAATTATGTAGATTTCCTGGTCTCCACATCTAAATACAGCAAATTTTTATTTGTGAAGTTACTGTAAACAGAAAGCGTATAAATCGAAATCATCAAATTTAAATTATTGAAAACAGTTGACACAATAAAAAAAATCAATAATTTAAAGCATTTACTAGCTTAACCTATCCGGCGTTGACCGAAAATTGGAGATAAATTCCCTTTTTTCGATCCTATGCATTTTTTCGCTACATGTTTGTATTTATAAAGACAATCCTTAGATAAATTTTGACGTCTCCCGCCGAAATATTTACTGAAATGTACGATAATAAATATTGTTTTTTTGAACGGTGTTGCGCCTACTCTTCTTGTGAAGTTGGTTTTTCATCTTAATGTGCTCACGTGTATTGTACGAACATAAACCAAAAACACTCTTTTTATCCCTTATTAGCCCTTAAAGTGCATCTTTTGAAAATATATTTATTAAGTTTAAAATTTTATAGTTTTTCATTAATTTGAACATCTGGGGCAAAGTAACAAAAACCGTTAAATCAAGGGTTTTAGAGAGAGAGAGAGAGAGAGTGAATGCTATAAAAAGAATTTCTTTTTTAAATTTTGTCGAAATATTTTTTATAAAATTCTTGCAATTTTATTGAAATGTTTTGTAATTGTTTTCTTAAGATTAAAAAAATCTTTTTCTTTGTTAAAGTATATTATTTTTTCTCTTGGCTTTTGATATAACAAAACGTCTGCCCTAAAAAGCAGAAAACCCTTCGAATTATGGATGTCGGTTGAAGCTTCTTACCTAGTATCCTAGAGTGCCTCACATGTACCAAGTATGTGCTCTGTTGATTCGATTTCCTCATAAAATGTACTTCAACAACCAAAAAACCTTGCCTTAAGAAGAAAAAATGCTTGTATTTGTTGAAGAAAATCAATAATTTTGATAGATTTCCTCTGATTAAATCCAATGTTTATAAGTGATTATGGTAAATAGAATTCTTCCTATAGCCCTTAAATTTATTCTAACACAGCTGCAAGGGTTTCAGCCAAAAATTAGGCGTTCACAAGAACTGCCAAAACAATCAGAGACCTTAAAAATAAGAAAGGGCAGATATTGCCAATGTTGTCTATAAAATCAAAGTCTGTTTTAAAAATCAAAGTCTGTTTATAAAATCAAAGTCTGTTTTGTTCTGCTTAAATACTACTTTTACAAATTGAATTTAGCCCTTCTAACTTACTCTATTATATTATTACGATACATCGGGTGGGCCATTTAAAAGTTTAAATTTAAAAATGCAATAAAACAAGAACGATTTGAAATTTTGCCAAATTACTTTTGTTGTTGTAAAGTGCAACTGTTCCGGTTAGAAATTAAATATTATTTCATTCATATGGCTGGCGCGTCTGGCCTCACAGTACCCCATGCGATGGGACCAATTTTCAAGAACTTTTTTGAGTGTATGGGACCGTATCTCGGCAATGGCATCACGAATGTTGGTCTACAAATACTCAATTGTCTCTGGTTTGTCGGCATAATACTTGCCTTTAACGGCACCCCACAGAAAAAAGTCCAGCGGAATAGTCCAATAGTCCTGTTGAAACCCAATATCGTTCACATAAATACCATGAAGAGCGGACACCAAAAATCCGTTATCATGTTACGATAGGTGTCTCCATTGACCGTAATGATTGCACCGTCCTCATTTTCAAAGACACAGTCACACGTAATGGGTGCATTGACTTCTGTAAAACCACGTTTGGGTTTTCTGAGCCCCAAATACAGCAATTTTGCTTATTAGCGTACCCACCAAAATGAAAATAAGCTTCGTCCGAAAAGATGATTTATGCAATTTTTTATTTTTAATTTTTATTTTTTTGATTTTTTTTACAATTTCCGTCCAATTGTCTTTGTTTTGGAAATAAATTTCCAATAAATCCCAACGTTGCTCTAGAGTAAATCGATTCATTTACTTCAGTGGGGATAATATACTGAATTTTGTGACAGAATAGAATGACATATGTATTTCCAGATTCGAAATAACTTCTGGTTCAAATTTAAACCAATAGATGGCCAACCCGATATTTGTCACTTTCGGTACTCAAATATGTCGTTAATAAGAAATGTGTTTGCATTTACATATGTGAGGTACACTTCACCAATTTGAACGCAAATGTAGCACGGTAACGCGAATGTAGTCAAATAATGCGAGTGTAGTCACTGGACCCTGGCGAATGCTTAAGTTTCGCCACCGGACTAAGGCTAATTGAAAATTAGTTTTAATTAGCGACGAATCTTAATTTAATTAATGAAATATGCTGCGTTTGAAAACCAAAGGGAAAACGACTACATTCGCGTTATTGTAAAGACACAATTAATCATGGGGGTGGAAATGTAATAGTCTGGATCAGCTTTTCAGCGAGTTGAGTTGACTCCTTTGTTGAACTACAAACAAAAATGGAACGATTAAAGGTACATTTTAGCTAAAGACGTGCTTCCATATGCAGAATGGTAAATGTCATTGGTGGGTGTTTCAGCATGGTAACGACCCAATCATCATCATGATCATCTTAATCATCAGGCTTGAATCCTATTGAGAATATTTTGGGAATTTTAAAGCCCAGAGTTGAACCACGTCGCTTTAAAAGTAAGCAGAAGCTTATGGAGACCTCAAAATTAGAGTATCAATCAAAACTAACAACAGTTTTTACAAATCTTATAGAATCTATGCCAAAACCGTGTCCAAAGGTTGTCACACAAAGTATTGAAAGTTGCTCAAGTTTCAAACAATTATTTAAGAGACTAACTTCTTTTTTGTTATTATATTACTTGGTAGAGAATGGAGTTAAAGTGTTGTCATTATAATTATCATTAATATTACGTTCATACTACTAAAGTTAAACATGTTTAAGAAAAAAACTAAATACAGTTGTTCACACTGTAGGTGTCGTATGTTGCTTTGACGTTTTGTCTAATTTTTTATTGGCAGTTTCAAAAATAGTAATTGACAATTTATACATACATACGCATGTATGTAAACAAAAGTTGATTGATAAGCTTTAAATTGTGAAAAATTCGTTTTATTCCAATATTTGAATATTTTTAAAGAATTGCAAGCATATGGATTTAAAGAGGCTGGATTTAAAGACACTAAAGAAATATTGTTCGTTCGAGGAAGAAGCATTTTGCTTTAATTTAGTTGGAGTTTGCTTCAAGTGTCAGCTTCTAGAATATAGATGGTAGCTGACACTTGATTTCTTCATACATACACACATATCTACTGGCCCCTTTAAGATTATCGATATGTTCCAACCATAACTCAATTTAAGGTTCCTTTTTCTTAACTACTTACGTATGGCTTTTTCCATTTCTTTTTCTCAGTTTTATTTGCTGCCTCCATTTTTGGTCTCGATTTTTGTTCGTATGCCTATAGGATAGAATAGAAAAAATAGTAACATCAAACCCAAATAGGGACCCAATACCACGTGAAGCGATGCAATAGAGCTAGTCACTAAGTCCAGAACAATCGGTTCTGACAATCTGCACATAGATTTCGTCTCGAAGCATATATCCCTAAATACATACATACATACACAAAAATTGTTTATAAATAAAAAAAGAATAATTTTTACAAAATTTTTGACATATTGTCATTTAAAAGCTTGTTCAGTGAAAGATATCAGTCAGAAAAACGATTGAACATACTTCAAACTGGTATCCGTACCATGACTTTCACGTGTTTTGGAAAGAGCTTAAATATTAAACACATTTATGGGAAAACATTTAAAAATTTACTTGTTTAATTCAAAATTGCTCAAACACGATATCGTTAACACCACATAAGTTGATTAATATTGTTATGAAAATAAGGTTGGGCATCACAGCGTTTATTACATCGCTAAAATAAATAAACAAAAGCTGCAAGAACAACTATACGTGCTGTTCACAAATAACCAAATCTATAACAACAACCATTAGCAGAGACAAAGTAAATAAAAATAACACGGCAACAACAATAATTAAGCAGCAAAGAAAACAAGTAACAGACAATAAACAAGCAACAACCAATACTAAGAGCTGAAAGAGGTAGATGTTTACATACGCATGGCTACAAAAGAACTAAAAAGAAATTAAAAGAAAGAAATGGAATCTACCTGAAATATCGAGAGGTTCGAGAGCTTTTGATGTGTTGTTTACTCAGCCATATAAAAGGCACATCGACGCGAACAGCAATCAGTTTATTTGGTGCAAAGTCAGTGAACAAGTGGATGTGTCGTAAACTCAGCGAGTGCAGTTTTTAACTAAAGTGTGAAAGTGAAAGTGTTATTGGTGTGAAGAGAGTTTATAAGGAGTAAACTCGTGAAGCTAGTAGTGAAATAATAAACCAGTTTAGTTGGAGCTAACTCAGTAAAGAGAGTTAAGTGTGGATAACCTCTGGTTGAAAAGGTTGTGATCGAACCCAAGTTATAACTACGATCGGGTTGGAAGATCTTTAAGTAGAAAGATGTGTCAAGTAATTGTTGTTGTTTACAAGATTGTAAACAGACAGAGTAATTAAGAATAAAAATGGTTATTACCTGTAAAAAGATTACAAGCAGTGGTGCACAAAACCGTGTTGAATAAAGGATTTTTGTTAATTAAACCCAAACAAAATTTATTTTTTTTAACTACAATCTACGAACTCATAAAAACACGTTTTTAAAAAGGTAAAAACGTAACAATATAATAAAATGTTAAAGGTTTATTTTGTTAAATGTTAAATGTTTTATTTTGAATAAATCTATTTATTAGTAACATACCAGACTTTAATTGCTTTAACAGGAAAAGTTGCTTAGTTTCAAACAGTACTATATATATATATATATATATATATATATATATATATATATATATATATATATATATATATATATATATATATGGCTTAAAATAATTATTTGTATATAAGTTAATTAATTTTTGCCCTTTTAATTGAAATTATATAATATAATTTTAAAAAATAAAAATAAAAAGCTGCGGTTATCGTCTTTTTATGTAATTTACGGGTTTTGTTTAAAAATGGAATAATCCCAAAATTAACCTCTCGTTACTTGCACAAAGCAAAAGTGAAAGTTTGTTTATATGTATTTAACCCTCTAACAGGCCAATTTTATTTTGAGCTAAAAATATATTCTATACATGGCTTTTAGTTGGGGGAAAAATAATACTTTAAAGTTAAAGGTTTAAAAGCATTAAAAACTAACCTTTCAGCTAAGAAAATATGTTGCCCGCCAAAAGGTGAACCTGCCTGTTAAGACAAAAAAATATTTTTACCGAAGAAGGATTTTTACTATGTTTTATATAAACATTTTGCTTATTTTGTGTGGTAACTTTGGAAACATTTTTTATTTTTGATAAGCAGAAACTTAGTTTACACTTCATGCAAAACATTTGTGATTCCGACTTACACCCTTCTGCATTTTGCACATTCTTTTACCACTCCAGCTCAAATACTTTGTTTGCCTGAAAGCTTGTAAGCTTTCGTTTTTAGGTCTTCCCACAGATTTTTTGACGGAAGTATTTACAGTGGCTCCAACCCAAACTCGGACACTATACCAAAATATGTTCGATCGCTTAAAAATCATACATTTAAATTATTTTAAAAAAATGTAGTTATTTACCTATTTGTGTAAATCTTCCACGTACAAAAGGAAAAACCAACTCAGAAATTTAATAATTGTTTGTAAAATTGAAGTTGAATACGCTCTGAAAGTCAAAATGTCTTGCACAAGCCAAACTCTCACAGTAACTTTTATAGGTTAATAACTGAAACTCTGTAATTTCAATGCGGCCAAATCCGCTAATATAATTTACATATTAAGGGGAAAACCCTTTAGTTCAGTTTTCGCAAATAATACAGAATAAACAAAGCTAAAATCAAGAGAATGGCTAAGCAATGGAGAAAAACTACTATCGAAGTAAGAAAGCTTATTATTGAGCATGCAAGAAAAGGAAAAAGTGTTCGCAAAATTTCAAAAAGTGTTGGCATAAGTTATTCAACATAAAATGTTTCAAAGTCAATAAAACGGTGCAAAATAGACTCAAACATGCCCAAAACAAAATATTTTCTGAGGCGGTAGAACATTTTTTTAACAGAAAAATAAAAGAAAATCCCTTCTTAAGTGGTCCAAAACTTGCTGCTATTACTAAAAGTGACCTTAGTAAGAAAGTAAGCCCATCAACAATAAGAAAATTGCTTTACAGAGTTGGTCATAATACTAAATTTTATTATTATTCTATTTTTAAAGAAATATATCGTCGCTATCAATTCCATGAATGCGTTTAAAAAGGAGTTATGAATTCAATAATGACATATCAATTAGACGATAAAATGAATGGAAAGTCCATTTTCAATCTAATATGGTATCGTCCTAGTAAGCTATTCATCATATCATCGTCACCCATATGACAATTCTATATTGTAGGATTTATTTTACCGATCAAAACGCCATGTTTTTAACGACTGTTCGTCGCTAATTTCCGTTTTAAATGGTTTAATACCTTGATAAGTTGATAATAACCACACTCATTTTGTGTCCTGCCACTGCACACAAGAAAGTTCAACGCCAAAAATGCAGCAAAATAACTCATTGGAACATTTTAAGAGGCGACTATGTTTGAAACTGCTAAATTTTTACAAAAAAAAAAAGAAAAAGGTCTATCAAAAGAGAAAAAATTTTATGCAAAACGAGTTGGCAGTGGGCAGGTCAGCCTTCATCAATAAAAAGCTAAGCTTTACAAAAACATTGGATAAATATAAAACTAAATGCAAAATAAAGATACTTACCTACACTAAAATAAATTTATCTTTCATAAATTGTTATTGAAAATATTTTTAATATATTTAATAAGTAATCATAATAAGTAAATTGTGTATTTCTCTGCAGATATTTACCGTTATAATGGAACGTCTAAAAAAAATCAGCATAATAGCACAAACGATATACACCACCTAAAGGCAGGTTTGCCGGTTAGAGGGGTTAATAACTGGAAAAATAAATTAGCAACAAAAACTTTGTCAAAATATTTGACAAAAATGTTTAGATGTACTTAACTTGAGAAGCGAAATCAGCCAATATCAGCCAGTTGCATCTTTATCTTATTTAATATCGGGTCCGCCATCTAACGTTTTTTTTTAACTAGTGCTTATTTCGTGAATGGTAACACTTAGCTCATGTCTGATTTGACAGATAATTATTTTTATCCTTCCGCTGAACGAATATGGTTGTGTATACGCTTGAACAACGCTGGGAAATATTGCGACATTACTTTGAATATCATGGTAATGTTGCAGAATGTGTGCGATGTGTTCAGATGAAGCTCATTTTAATCTTGGCGGGTATGTAAACAAGCAAAATTGTCGCATTTGGAGCACAGAAAACCCGCACGCGGACTATTATTTGTGGGGTGCCGTTAAAGATAAGTGTTACGCCAACAAGCCAGAGACAATTGACGCTTTAAAGGACAATATTCGTGAAGCCATTGGTGAAATACAGCTGCACACAATCGATAATGTGCTTAAAAATTGGACCGATCGTGTAGGTTACTGCATGGCCAGCCGAGGCAGCAATTTGAATGACATTATTTTGCATTATTAACCCGAAGGATTGTACTTTCAAATAAAAAAAGAAATTTGAGAAAATATTCCGTAGTTTTTTTTTTATAGCATTTTCAAAAAAAAAAAATTATTTGGCGGACCCTTTATTTAGCATAAAAATTAATTTGTACTTAAATAGACTCTATCTCTTAGGGCCGATATAAATATATGTATACTAATATCTTAATTTAATATTGTGGATTTATCTTATTATTACTGCCTTTTTGTATTAACTTGATATTTCATGCAAAATTATTAATCAACCTAAAATTTGTTAAAACCTAATCATTATTCTACTTAGAATCGTATACGTTTTCTCTCTTTTTAATATTTATACTTGTACAGTGGTTTGATGTATGTGAGTGTATTATTTTGCTTAAAAAATATATATATTTTTGTCTTTAATACATACCATAGATACATACATATGTACATACATATGTACATACATATGTACATACATACATACATACATACATACATACATACATACGTAAGGTACATATTTCAAAGTATTTGCTAAATTGTTGCCATGTAAATGTTAATGGTACACCACTACGTATAACATATAATAAACGTTCACAATGGCAATCACACGCCTTCATCGAAGCAACAACTTTTTTGTTACTACAAATGTATTTTTATTTAAAGTGTTAATTAAATTTTACTTATTTGATAAAATAATTTAATAAAATATTTCAAAATGAAGTAATTTACATTAAAAACAGGCTGCTTCACATCTAGCAAATGAATCAATGCATTGTTTTTGATTAGTCGTCATGAAACCATTTTAATTTAAACCACAATGCGACAAATATACTTTGCAACTTTGTCATGGTGGCAGTAATAGTTAACCGGTCACAACCAACATACGAGTGAAGCTAGCAGGGTCGGCGGGTGGCATAATAAAAAAAAATTTTTAGCCCGATGGAAAAAAACTGAAAACGCATTTGAATTCAGCGCATCAAAATCGTTATATTCCGCACAAATTTATTTAAAGGCATTTGGTGCTGTAGACCAGTGTCATCATTTGTATTGTTTTGTGTATTGGTAAATGATGTTTGGCATGTCGCGTTATTAGCATTAACGTTGGGTGTTGTTACACTTGTTGTGCTATTCTCTTTCGCAAAGACATTCTGAGAATATGGCGTGAGAGATTCTTGTTCACATACAAAATGAGTGATGTGCAAAAGCAAAAAAAATATAGTTGCGTTAGTGAGAACATGGAATTTACTCTCTCAGAGAGAGTAAAGTTGTTGTTTTAAAAAAAATTTGAAAAAAATCAACATACATCCGCTGCACATGTGCACTTGACGCTGTTTCAGTGACAACTAAAAGCGAAAGCGAGAGAAACTTTTTTAAATTATTTGTCTGTGCCTTAAAATAATTTGCGTACATTTACCATACATATGCATTCGTTGCTGCCTCTTTGACGGCTAAAAGCAAGAGCGTAAGAATACGTGTGATTTGATCGGGGACAAAAGTCCCATGAAAACCTCATGACTCTTCAAAATCATCAATTGTGTCGAGAAGAGCATAATAATTGCTCTTTGCATATTTGCTTTGCTTATTTTCGTTCATTGCAGAATTTTTACTTTTTCTCTCATTATCACATGTAACGTTTTTTATTTTTTTTATATTAAATTGGTTGCATAATTCGTTTTAAACAGTTATAGGCACTTTAAGCCTTCAAATTTATCACAAAGTGCTTTAGATAAATATATTATCGGCAGAGATTTCACAGTAATCACGAAAAAGTTAGAGTTATAGGTAACACAACAGTCTCTCATGACTGCTAGTTCCGAACTCCGATAGGCCATACTCTTCGAATAATATCTGCAAGCATCACAAGATTCACGTTGTGAATGTAACTCTCAAGGCAGTGGAATTCCTCGCGCTGAACAATATTAGCAAACAATAATAGAATAAACATGTCACGGGAAGCAATTAAAACATTAAATCACAATTAAATAAGTTGGAATAATATTACTGAAACTCTATGTTCCACAACGAAATGAAAGAAATCACAATAAAATTGCATTTAAAGTTCGAAAGCTTTAATTATTTTATAGAAACATTTCTAACAATTGCTTTAAAGCTTTGCCTTGTAGAAGGTCATTCAGTTCTATTATACTTCTAGAATCATCCTGTAAAAGAGGAAATCAGCAAATAAATGTAGAAAATTTTTAATTAAATAATTCTTAATTATTATAGACCATGATGTGTACAGTTCTCCAATAATTAATTTAAAATATTTTGTAAAATTGCAATTAAGACTATAGAATATTTAATTTATCAAATTAAATTACTTTGTTTAAAAGACTAGAAAATGTAATAAAATGCTAAAATAATTAAAAAAAAATATATTTCAATCTTCAATCTTCATGCTCGAATGAATTTTTTTTTCTTTTTTCTTATTAATCACTCTTCCTTTTTTTGAACAGTAAGAAGAGGAGTTTTTTCCTTTTGTTAGCCATGCATTTTTATTTTGAGTTTTTATTCCAATTAAAAATGTATCAAAAAATTCTTAATATAATACCAGCAAATTTAAAAAAAAACATGAAGTAGATTTCAGATATGCCTGAATGAATTTGAAGTAAAAACAAAATAATTGTTGGAGTTTCAAAAGTTTTTCGTATTTAAAAAATGTATTTAAAAAATGTACAAAAAGAGTAATCATTGAGAGCAGAGAAGACTTGAATTTTAAATTGCTTAGCATTCTTTTAATTCGCAAATTCATTAAAAATTAACCTTTTTAAGACTAAATGTTACAGAACTAAGAACAAGTAAAAATGGCAAAGTTATATCATTTAATTTTGTTAAGATCTTCTTTTAAGTCTAACACAAAGTATAGAAACGTTTTACTTGCTGTATACCTTTCAAAGTGAAATTTTCAGCATTTTTGAAATCAATTAAACCGCCGGCTTTAGGTATATGGTATGGATATCATTGGAAAGCTCGTGGTATTGGGTATACAAATTAATAATGTCGATTTGGACAACATTTGGCATAACTATCACATATGGTTTGTTTCAATAATAACAAATATGGTATTTTGGAGCGTAAACATCTGTCATAATTCAGTATTCGATAGCCGCCGAAGTGTAAACACACATTAATTTTAAATCGCTATAATATGTCGAATTTTGTGACAGAAAAAGATGTTCTGTGGGGAAATCTTCTTCTTCTTCTTTCATTTGAAGAAAACGGTTGCTGAAAGCTACCGATTGTTGGTAAAAGCTTACGGTCAACATGCACAAACTCAAAAAACTTGTGTATGATGGTTTGCGTAATTTAAAAATGGTAATTTCGACACAGAAGGCAAGGAGAGCGCTGGTCAGCCGAAAAAGTATGAAGATGAGGAATTGGAAGCACTACTCGGCAAAGATTGTTGTCAACCGCAAGAAGAACTTGTAATAATATTGGTAGTGTCACAATATGCCATTTCGCTACGTTTAAAAGCATTGGGATTCATTCAAATGCAAGGAAATTGGGTCCCATATGAATTGAAGCCGACGTTGAAAGGCGTTTTGCATGTCGGAAAGGATGCTTGAACACAGGGTTGGCAACCCACTGGGTAACCCAATTAAGCCCACCCGGGTACCATCCTACGGACAAATTGGGCGATGCCTACTTTGAACTTTGGTAAAGCTTATCAGAGCGAGGTATCTTGCGAGATGACACAATTGCGGTCAATACCGATAGCTCATAGACAGAAACGGGTACAGTGTCGGGTGTTTACTCTGATGATCTGGACCGCAGAGACTATCTCAGACTACCCGATACTCAGTGGCCTATCTGGAACAATATCATGTTAAATTGATATGGGTTCTGTCATGCTCCTTATAGTAGCGCACTCTGTGTCTCTCGTACAGGGGACAAGCATGCCACTTCAAGTGCGTCGTCGATTTTGTTGGAAAAGTGGGCACTGAGCAGGATGGAACACAGGTGGAACTAATATCACCACTTGTAGAATATCCAGAAAGTTTTGACCTTCTCTTTTCATGGAAAAAATTAGATCGGTCTTAGGTTTGGAATGGGGTTGATCGGGCTTTTTTCGGTCATAATAACCGGGCATTGTATGATGGGCCGCATGGGATGCCCTGGTTATGGCTATTGTGAGAGCTGTCAGGATAAAGAAGAGGAGGAATCGGTACAACACCTCTGCAACTGTCCGACTTAGGCACTTGGGTCCATGTCGCTTCCATGATCTGGACTGTCTTAGGGATGTGTAACTGATATTTTTGGGCCTTTAGGTGGGGATCTTTCTTCTGGGACTCTCCCATGTCCGGCCTTATAGCCTCTTTCTGTCTTGTTGAGGTGTCACAATGGGCCATAGTGAACTCGCGAAATGCGAGCGACCTATTTAACCTAACCCAACCTTCCTTTCCATCGATTTCCAAATATTATCACACTTCAGAGGACATCTATAGAAACATGCATATACCACGTATTTAATAGTGTCACTGTGGTATGTTAGGTAAGACACCCGTCTATCAACCAAGACACACTAACAATTTGCAACAGCGAAACCATCTCACAACATTACTAACGAATGGTTATAGTATTTACGCTGTGAAAAACTTCACTAACTACTACATCTGCCGTTCGGAGCCGGTGTTTGTAGATCATTTTCAATGAGTCTACTTGATAATCATTCGCCATATATAAAAAATTAATATTTATTTACAGAAACTGAGAAAAAATTATTGTTGCTCATGATTAAGTGTAAATATCTACCATGGTTTTCACTTCTTTGTGAGACGTTCAAGGTAGTCATGGTATGAAAATAAGACTTTATATACTAAATATGAAAAAATACTTACTGAATATATTTGATTATTAATCGGTTATTCGTGTTAAAATAGCCGGCTTATTTGCTATTCGAAAAATAAACATTTTAAGAAAACCGTATTCGACAAAAGCAAAAAAACCGGTTAAAACCGGATTAATAACCATTCGATCTCCCTAGTTTGTACGCTATACTTATTTCGTTCGAAAAAAAATTAAATTTTTTGAATTACAGTAAGGTAAAGTTATTCAATACATTGGTTTTATGTCTACATTGAGTTCTTCCCTAGGGAAGCTTTAATGTATTTAAAAAAGTTTCTGAAATAAAACCATGTGCTTTTTAAAAAACATAATAAGTGTTAAACGCAATATTTATTTCGCTGGGTGTACTAACAATGTAAGTAGGAATTTATAACTTTAACTTAATCAAAACTTGGTTTAAAAAAAATAAAATATTATTACTGTGTCGATATGGAAGAGTAGCTTAAGTCGACTAAAGACTCTTTGTAATAAAAGATAAGATGCAAAGAAGGGAACATCTTATACGACTAGAGTTTTTTTAATTGATGTGTATCCTGTTAGATTTTTTCCGAGATTGTCTTTAGATACGATAAATCTGTGTCGGTAAGTAAGAATGCCTTAAGTCGACTTGTTCTACTCTTCCATATCTACACAGATTTATATTAATTTATTTGTAAAGGGTGGCCCAACCTTAATGCATGATATTAATTGTGTGTCACACCTTAACTTCAAGTGTTTTGCTTAATTTGACATATCTTTGTTCCAGTGTTTGAAAAATTCAACCATGGAGAGGTACACAATTGAGCAGTGTGTGAAGATTGTTGAAGCCTTTTACGAAAATAAGTGTGCAAATGAAAATACATTTCATGCACTTCGTTATTTTTTTTTTCCTTTTTTTGACGTCAACGTCGATTTGTCGTCGTATGCAACAATTGAACATCGCATGAACATCACTGATGGTCAGAATTTGAGGATATGGACCTGAACGCTTTGTGGTTCCAACAGGATGGTGCCACTTGCCACACAGCCAACGAAACAATGGCTCTCTTACGCGAGAAATTCAACAGCCGTGTTATATTATGTCGTGGTCACTATCACGTGGTTTGACTCCGTTGGACTTCTTACTTTGGGAATAATTAAAAGAAAAAGTGTACGTTAATAAGCCAAAAGCAATTTAAGAGCTAAAGGATAAGATAATTCGGTACACTAACGACATTGAACCACAATTATGTCTCAGAGTCACTGAAATTATGGTCCGACGGATAGAGGTATTCCACCGAAGCCGTGGCGAGCATTTGGCCGATATTTTGTTTCGGTCCTTCTATCATAATAAAAAATATTAAGATTATTGTCTGAAAACTTTTTATTTTATTTACAATTAGCATCGTGCGTTTTGGTTGGACCAGCATTTATTAATTTGGATCGAAACACGAAAATGTTTTTTTTTTGGCTTTAAGTATATATATAATATTTTTGATATGAAAGCAGAAAATGTTTACCAGTTTCACTATTTATTCATAAAGTTGTATACAATAAAATAAAGTAAAACATAATTCATGAAAATCGATGGGAAAACACTTATTTTATGCCCAATAAAGTGAAAGTACCCAGTTTTGAAAAAAAATCTTGCTGTAATTGTAGAAAATTTCATTGAGCGTATGGTGGTAGTTATGAATTTAAAAAAATATATATTGCTTATACGACATTCATTACATACAATTACAACAAAAAAATTTTATATTAAAAATGATATTAGTATGCCTCAAAGCTAGTATAATTTGGAATGTTTTAACATATGGCTTAACGAAATCGAATGCGTCATTTCAAAGTTATCATAAGATGTATGAAGCAAAAATCTCACATTTTCGAAAAACAATTCTAAAAAGAAAAAAACTTCTCCATAAAATTTGAAATGCTGATGATTTTTGAAGTTAGGCGACCATAACGCATCAAAAAAATATAGTGGTTATCCAAGATCAGAAAATTTTTTTCAATTCGTTGCGTAGTGTAATTATTAATTCAACTCAAAAATAAACAAAATATAAATTTTCCACAATTTTTCGTTGACTTCGCAATTTAAAAAAAAAAAAACACTTTTTGCCTTACGACAGCTTTTTTTCTATCGAAGGACGTTTAGAAATATTACACACTCAAATCATTATGTTGCTGTTGTTGTTGTTCAAAATCGAATAGCGTAATCCCAAAATATGGTAAATTTATTCGATTCGTAAACTTATTATTCGGTTAGACCGCAGAGCTGTAAAATTTATTTTGAAACTGACAGTCAAGCCCAGTATTATGGAGTTGGCTTGTACGTCATCAAATGGTGTATTAAACTTGCAAATTGTTGAGAGTAAAAAAGAGAAAATGTATACCTCGAAATTCTAAAATCAAGTGTACTGCAAAGCTCCGATGAACTGGTTGTAAGAATATTTCGGCTTGAAATTGGCAAAAATAACTTCCCAAACTACACGAAAGCTGCATTTTATCAAAATGGAGGCCATACTAAGTCTTAAAATAAAAAGACAAACTTGGGGTATTAACAAGTTTCATAAAATCGTATGTCCTATAATAATAGCATGAAAAATAAGACTTTTGTGAACAATCCTTTTTAATATGCTGGTGCTATTTTGAATTTATAAGTAAAACAAGCAGTGTGCGCATAAGACAAATAGCAATACTTTATCCATGCAAGACGAAAAATATTTTTAATTTTAAACAATTATTTTTTTATTTTTAAAATACGACAGCACAAAAAGTAGCATAGAAAGTTTCATTATTTTCAAACATTTTTGTTTGGAAAACAAAAACAATAATTTTAAACCTTTCGAAAATTTTAGAACATTATGGCAATATGGCACGTTAGCACACTGTGTGAATGCCCCAACTCTGTTTTTGATTTTTAATTTTATAAACCCTCAATTACGTTTTTTAAATTTTGTTTCGTTTTGATATATAATATACAGTTTTTTCTAAGTAAAAGGGGCTGGCAGAAATAAGCTGTGTGCTAGGGAGATCGGACGGTTATTATTTGACCGGTGCTAACCGGTTGTTTTGATTTTATCGGACTCGGTTTTTTCAAAATCTTAATTTTTCGAATACCAAATAAACCTGGTAATTTAACACGAATAACCGGTTAATTTTAATAAGTATAATTTTTATACGTTTGTATATTATTTTTATTGAAAATATGCTGATCGTTTAACTACTTGTATAAATTTAATTATTTTTGCATATATGACAACCTTGAACGTCTCACAAAGAACGTGAAAACCAAGGTAGATCGATAAAGACATCTTCTATAAATAAATATTGATTTTTATATATGGAGAATTATTAACTAGACTCATGGAGAGCCCACATACCCACAAACGCCGGTTCCAAACGGCAGATGTGTTAGTTAGTGAAGTTTTAAGCAGCATAAATATACACAACCAGTCGCTAGTAATGGTGTGAGGTGATATCGCTGTTGAAAATTGTCAGATTCTTGGTTGGAAGATGGGTTCTTACCCAACATACCACAGTGACTCACACACTATTAAATACGTGCTGGAAAAATTTACATACAGTGCTGCTCGAAATCTAAGCAAATATTCATGTCGAGGCAATTAAGGACTCATATATTACTAATAAATTTATTCAAAGTAAAACATTTAATTTTTGTTATCTTAATGACCTGAATTATAACTTTCATAACAAACCTTTAATTCTATTCTATTCAAGTAATACAATAAAAACGAAGTTAGCTCCTTGAGTAGCTGTTCGAAACTTAAGCATTTTTCAGAACTTTGTGTAATAACCTTTATTTGTTATGGCCTCCGCATACCGCTTTAGCATAGTTTTTATGAGATTTGTTAGAATTATTGTTAGTATTGCCGTGGTCCATATCTGCGCTTCAAAAATTAACAACAATTTTATTCAATTAACAGAAATTATTATTAACCGAAAACCGTTTTTTTTTAAGTGCTACATTTCCAATTATTCGAAAACCGGTTTTCGAAAAAAGTCGAATAATAGATCTCCCTACTATGTGCAACTGTATCTACCAAATTTAAAATCTCTATTTGCTCCTGAATATTCGAAAACCGGTTTTCGAAAAAAGTCGAATAATAGATCTCCCTACTATGTGCAACTGTATCTACCAAATTTAAAATCTCTATTTGCTCCTGAATAAATAGTTCAGAGTTACACCACTTTTGCGGTGATGGCCTCATATATTTTGTTTAGTTATATTTTGTAGCAACGTATACTAAGTTTTGTTTACTTATATTTTAATATTAAATTTATGTTTTAACACACACAAAAATAATAATAAAAATAAAAATTATTAATTTTTTTACAAAAATCCAATTTAATAAAATTAATTTATTCAGTAATTTGCTTTAATGTTGCATATAAAAAAGCTATTCCTTTGAATTGGTTCGAGAGTTTTTGTTTTCATTGGAAAAAAATATTTATAATGCTTTCAAAACGAATATTATTTAATATATTGATTAACATATCAAGCTATAAAAAATAATGTTTTTGTTTCTTTAATATTATTTTACAACAAGGACCATTGTAATAAAAACATTTGTTAAATAACATGGTACGACAAAAGATACCTCAGTGGTGTTACTTTTTCTCCGATAGGATTTTGGGTATTATCGTAACACCTCCTCTGATTTTAAGTTTACCCTCGAAATTCGAAAAAAGAGAAATTGACCTTTTAAATTATATACATATACAGTCACGGACATAAATATGGACATAAGCATAAGTTTTTACGTATTTCAAAACACAAAATAATTATTCTATTGACACATAATGACTACAGAACATATTTATTTATAAAATAAATAAAAAGGAAACTTAAAGAAATTTTTTTCAGGAACAAAACAAAAACGATAAATATTAAAAAAGCTCAGTTTTTAGTAGGACAAAATTATACGCACAATAATTTATGAATCTCAAAATTTTGCTATTTTCACGCATCTGACAATTTTTTACTTTTTATAAAAACTAGAGTGTTCCGTTATAACTTTTATTTTGCTTTGATAAGTAAAATGTTGAAAAGACTCATTAAAAAACTACTTTATTGGCTACTTGTTTACAATGTGTCCAAAATTAAGTGAAACAAGACAATACCAACTAAAAATAATTCTCCGTCTGCGTAACCAAGGCAAAACTTTTGCCGAGTTTAGAGAATTAGTGGACAGTAGCCGTTTTACAATCATAAATCATCATAAATCATCTTTATAACTTAACGTAGATAAATAGAAATTTATAGTAAAACTACAAGAATATTCGAAATTGATGAAGATTTGCTATAAAAGGGTTACACATTGGGCTTAGTTTGTAAGACATAAAGTAAAGTCGTGTTACGGCGTAAATAAAAGTGTTGATTAATTTGGGTATTTAGTTAAAGTTGCTTTATAAAGTAAAAGTGGACCAACAAAAACAAATGTATAAAAGAACAAATTCATGGACTTATTTTAGTTAACGAAATTTAAAAATTCAAGCGTTTTAGAAAGGTTAGAACTTAACAATATATTCATACATTGATACAATAGGTGTTCATAAGCAAGTAAACAAAAAATGTATGCAATACATGATACAACGTTACAAAATATTGTAAATTGAACAATTTATTTGTGTAAAAAATAACTTTTCATTAAAAATGGACTTTGGTCAGTTTATTCCATTATTATTTACGTTACATTAGATAGCAGTATTTAGCCACGCTGTCTCATGTTAAGAATACTAAGCCATAATGCTCCTTCATTGAACTTAAAACTGTGACCCATTATTATGATTCATCGGTAAAATCATGTGCAGAGATATCTTCCTCTAAGAGCGAGGTCGTTAGCCTACCATTCAAGAGTATTATGGCATTCAGATAAAGCGTAGCTTAGCAGCACAAATCATCTAATACTTTCTTACAGCAACTTTCTACACAGTGTTTTTAGAACTTCGCCTCTTTAAAGAATTACAATGTCCCGTCGCACAGTGATTTGTTCCATAGACAAAAATAAAAAAATCACTCATCACGGATTTTGATAAAATGTATATTTGTTGAAAGCTGTTGTCCGCTGAATAAAATAGTGAAAATTTTTTTCGGCTATTTCTCTATATAGTGGGAAGAGGGCGCTAAACTCAACTAATATATAATAAAAATACTATGCAAAAAATGATTCTATGTGCTTCAAAAAAAAAAAAAAAAAAATAGCTGTAGAAACTCTATTTGCTTAAGAAATTTTTAGAAGTTTGCGTTTTTATTTACTTTACAATTTTATAAAAACAAAATAGAAAAACAAATTTTAAATTTTGTTTATTAAATTAATTTATTTCTTTTCGACCTTGAACAACGCACTTATTTCAATAAAAAGTTTAAATTTACCAAACTTTAAAGGAGTATTAAAAAAAAATATAAAAAAATATTAGTAAAATATATATTAGTAAAACTTATGTATAAAAATACACATATATTTTTTTATTTCGATTTTTGAAACTATATATTACGTTTTATCAAATAAAATGTTTTATCCAAATATCATTATCTACAACGACTCCTTCTATTTTTGTTTATTTGGTCTATGGGATCGATGCACTGTGTGTCGTCTGCTTTACAGATTGGTTCAAATCTTTTCTCAGTTAAAGTCCTTTGAAAGCTATTTACAGCGACGATTCGGAGTAGTGAAAATAGAATCCCGCCATTGGGTGTTGCGCGTTTTACCTCTTCTCAGTAATAACGCAGTACATTTCATAACTTATCTACCAATTCCTCAGCATATGTTCGATTCTATCACTAAGCGCGCGGTGTACATGAAACTGGAATAAGAATTGGATAAGTATATTTGTCTGTACACTATTCGTTATACAAAGATTATTGTTTCTGATTAATCAGGTGTGTGATGGAAATCGTTTTTGATCGAAATTGAAATCGTTTGAAATTTTAAACTGCTATAATTTGCAAATCTGACGATATTCTGAATTCTTTTTTACTAATTATATTAATAACCATTAAGATAACTGCCTTGATTAACAAAACTCTTACTATATAAGGAGTTGAAGGACTTATAAGGCTTTAAAAATATTGTCGATTTAAATTTCGATCATAATCAATTTCCATCACATACTTGAATATTTTTCTTGTACATTTTAATGTTTTTTTTTTGGATTTATTTGAATAAATTAATTTTAACTTTTAAATAGTTTCAAAAGATTTATTATTATAAAACTTTTCAATTATACTACAAATTGTGCTCTTGCTTGACAGCTCGGTCGACATTAAACTGGTCTAATGATTGGATAAATGTATTTGTCTATACACTATTAAATCGTACCAAATTTAATGCTTTTTTTAATGTCTTTTTTTACGGGGTTTTAATGTTATTTTTTGCTTTTTTAAATAACAAATAGAATACAATCTATATTTTCCTTAATTAATTTTAGTTTTTAAATGTTTTCAAAAGATTCATTATTATAAAACTTTTCAATTATATTATAAATTGTGATTTTGCTACCGGGTATCTATTGTGTTTTGAAACTGATTTTTTTTTTTTAGATGTTGATTACCATTGTACTTGTAACTCTTGAGAGCTTCTAAATTTTTATATTTTATTAAAAACAAATTAATAAATTCAGAAAGGCGTAGCATGTCAACTTTTTTCCAGCACCCTTAACTGTATGACAAGCTATCCAAGTACCTTTATGCATTTCTACGAAAAAATGCTAGTGTCACAAATTATCTCTGTTTTGTTATAAATTATATTGGCAAAAGGTAAAAAAAGTAATTAACACATATAATTTAAAATTGGTGTGGCACAATTGCTAGAAATTTTTTAGGTATCTGGCTTTACATTGGTTTCAGACTCTTTTCCAAGTATAATCCCTATTGCAGTTTAAGTGCAAGTTTTAGCCATTGACTTTGATATTGTTTTAAATATAAATATAAATGTAATAGCTAAGATCTTTTAAAAATTTCCTAAGGCGGTCTATGTAAGTAAATTGTATATTGTGTTTTGTTTACAATCATGTGAAAAATAATAGGAAAAACTAATGTGGCACGTCATATTGCGTATCATGGTTCAATGGGGTCGAATGGAGCCGCAAATTTTATTTTTGTAGTATGGTCAATGAAGAAGATGGGATATTTAAAAATACTAAAGGATAGTTTTGCACAATACCCTTTACCCTTTAAAGTCAAATATAAGTGGTGATTATTGCTTATTTCAGAAATATAATTCGAGACATTATTCCCTAATAGTAGAAAATGTATTTGATATAATGTAAGTGCTGCTCTAAAACAACATTGGAATTGAAATTAGTGCAAATCTAATGAAAATTCCTTGAAGTGCACTTATTTTTGGATTGCACACAGTTTGGATGGGTGCTTTAAGTTTAATTTAATTATATTTTGAAATACAGGCAATAATTTAATCAATATGTCATAAAACTTGTTTCTGTAGTTAATTAACTAAAAGTAAGACAGCTACGTTTTTAATCTATAATTTTGTATTTTTCGATTATAATTTTTCTAAATTGTTATTTTCTATGAGATTTGTATTAAGATAAACGGGTAATATTTAGTACAAAATATTTAGTTCTTTTTTTGTCAATCACGTAGTCTTTAGTGCTTAAATTATTAAAAATTATTTTGTACTTTTTAAGCCATTAACAGATGTGACTCCTTTTGCGAGAATTTCATTCTGGCCAGAATTTCATTAACGCGTTGTTAATTTTTTTAAGTTAAGCCTAGAAAATTTATGGTTTTTGTTAAACTTGAAGCAGATGGTGTACTAAAAATTGCTATTTCCTTTTATATTTATATTTTATATATTGGAAAATATTAAAATGGATTTAAAATGTAAATTCAAGCTTTCTGAATTTATAAAAATGTATATTAAATATAAAAGGTATAAAAAAGTATTATGTTTTATATCCATTACTTTTTTAAACAAACACTTGCATATGACAGTATTTGAAGAGCATAATTCCACAATACTTTAATAAATATATACTTAATTAAACATTATTCATATTTCTAAAAAAAACTTCTAATATTTCATAAGCAAATAACAAAAACTTTTAATATGTCTGTGTTTTATAGAATTTAAAAGCTAATTACTAAAAAATCATACCCGCATTTGTGAATATTCCGCTAAAAATCCAATAACAATATTGTCTCTATCCTGAATGGCTTTAAAATTTAAATTGTTGTTGCTTAAGCTCTTTTTACTTTTCACATTGTAACCGAGTGAAATTGATGCAGTCGCTACCACAACTTCATGAGAACTATTATTCAAAAGATGAAAATTCAATGGTGATGCCATTAAGGATAACGGTGTATCAGTGTTGTAACGTTGTTTAGCATTTAAATTGCAAATGTTTATTAAAATTAAATGAATTAAAAGAAAATGTATTACTTGAGTTGAATTCAAATACAACATGTTGCGAATGCATATATAATATAAAGCAGTTATTTTTTATAAAAACACACACTTGCAAGCACTTTCGAAAAAAAAATTTTTTTTGTAACACTTTTAGCTTTTTGAAAAATAAAATTCCGAACTAATCTTCTATTAAACTTTTTTCACTTTTTTAATTTGGTGTAACGTTAAATAAAATTTATTTCTTCAATTATTTAATGGATAACAAAAATACAATAATTTTTCTATTTTTCCCACGTTTTTTTGTAACTTATACTCTTTTTATTGTATTAAATAGTTAATAATTACTTTATAAGCAAATTTCATGTTGCAGTATTAAATAACAGCCAACACTTATTAATTTTATTTTCGTTATTTCACATTGCCTGCCAAATAGATATTTGTTTTCATTTTTTATTATTCGTTCATACAGACGCACTCATTTGTACATAAACACACACACACACATATCCCCACACATAATTAATTTCTTACAAAATAACCTTTAAATGCAAAAACAAATACACAGGTAAACAAACATTTGTTAACATCACGTGTTGATGATGATGATAATACTTTTAATAGCCATTACAAACATTACTCTATCGCTTTTATACACATAAACACGTTTTCACTTTGTTTTTATCTTATATTAAATAATTTCTCTTATATTGTATCCCTTTCCGATTTATTTTTTCGATGCGATGTGTTAACATTGATATCCTCCGACGAACTGTTGAAATTCATCTAGAGTTGGCTGCTTTTGTTTTAAAAATTTCATTCATCATCGTTTTTACTTCGTTTCGTATTTCATTCAAGCTCGATTGTTTCGTTTATGTTCCTAGTTGTAGTTTCATTTAGTTTATGATACTTCTAGTGTGAACGATTTGTTGTGTTTTTTTGTCGACCTCTGTAATTTGCTGCGCATTTCAAAAGTTTTTCTTTTTATGAATGAATTTTTCATTTCATTATGTTGTTATTTCTTTATATACGTTTATTATTCTTTAGTGTGCGTGTTCATTATTTGTTTTTATTATATACGTGCACATTTGCATTGACACATGTTAAAGGTTAAACTTTTTCTCACAACTGTTTTCAATTGGTGAATTGCTATGGAATTTTAAAGCGCTCTTAATACAGTGCGATACATTATTATTTTTTGTAAGAAAATAATTTAAATTTAAACTTTAAAAATACTTCAACTGCAATGTCTAAATTAATTTTAACATACATTTTTGTATATTTTTTATTTTAAAATTAATTATATTGGTTGTTATGTTCGTTGACTTTAGAAAGGCCGCTGTCACTCTTTTACATTAAGCTGTATGATCTTTGTTATGTTGCACAGGAGTTCCGGAAAAGATATCACTCATTTCGAGTCTTTACGACGCTGCATATTGCCGGGTGCTGCATGGCAGTGAAACTGGTGCCAGAATAGCTGTTAAAAGGAACGTTAGACAAGTGTGTCTATTATGACCTCTTCTTTTTAATGCTGCACTTGAGACCATAATGCTGAACGTCATACGAGTCAAAAGGGTAATCAGCTAACGTTTGCATGGGCGTTTGGAAGTCGTCGACTACGCGAATGGTATATGCCTTCTAGCTCAATAGAAATGGTCGAAAAAATGTGTCTGCAAAAATCGCCAGCACACATAAAGATAGATATACTCTTAGCTAGGTAGCTTTTTCAAATGTCAAATCTATAAGGGATCCGGATGTTAAGTATGCGGTGTGTGCTGCTCATAAGGTAACCTTTGCGGAGACCGTGGTGTTTGCACTGGCACAGGAAACCACTCGAGAGATATCCAAGCCACAGGTACATAAAGTGTTTAGCATGAAAACCGTAAATACCAAAGAAGATTTCATTGCAAAGAGGTGGTTGACCGTCTTTTGGCCGAAAAAGACCAAAGCGGTCATTTCAAAGGCTTTGGAGGGCACCGCTCAGAAATGTACGATTTTCCTCACCATGGAGACATGAAAGGTGGAAAAACACTGGCTAGAGAAGACCCAAAAAATTTCGTAATCATCACCCTACTAATAGAGGAGAGTCGCATAAGATGGGCTGAGGTATACACAACATAAAAGAGGCATAAAAGAGGCTGTAACATGAAGAGATTGTCACATAACAGTGAAACTTGTTATTAGAGTGAAAAGAGTAAAGACGAATGTGAGATAGCCGCTGATAAAACAGGTAATAAGACAAAAGAGACCATTATCAACATCAGGCAATTACGTTTTGAGGTTAACGAGAACTGGTCAACGGTTGAGAGAAAAGACCCAGTAATATGAAATGGAATCTACCTGATATATCGAGAGGTGCGAGAGCTTTCAAAGTGTTGTTTACTCAGCCATATAAAAAGCACATCGATGCGAACAACAATCAGTTTATTTGTAGTAAACTCAGCGAGTACAGTTTAAGTAAAGTTAACTTAGCGAACGAATCTATTGGTTTGAAGGCAGCGTAAAGAGAGTTTAGAGTGGTTAAACTCTGGTCGAAGAGAATTTAAGTTGTGATCGTACCTAAGTTATAACTACTATCGGGTTGAAAGATATGTCGAGTACTTGTTGTCGTTTGCAAAGTTGTAGACAGAAAGAGTAATTAAGAATAAAAACTGTTATTGCTTGTAAAAAGGTTAAAAGCAGTGATGCACAAAATTGTGTTGAATAAAGGATTTTAATTAAAAACTAAGCACAAGATTAATTTTATTTCAACTACAATCCACGAACTCATACATACATGTTTTTAAAAAAGGTAAAAACGTAACAATATTTAAAAAACTGTGTATATAAACAGCGTATTTAAAAAGCTTCCATTTGTTGTGTGGCTTAACTATTGTTCAACAGGGCGGCGCCAGTCCAATATAAAATTTTTATTTATATGTCTATATCTTTTAAGCGGTAATTGTAAGTCTTTCAATTTGGCTCAAATAACTTTGTAGGCCCAATTGGATAAGTGGGAGTAGCACCTCCCATAGAAAATAAATATTGATTATTGTATTCTTTGAAACGGTAATAGTGATATGTTCCGAATTTAGTCTAAACAACTTACACATCATTAGTCGAAATATGGGCAAAATTGAATAAATAGGTGTGGCATCTCACACACAAATTAAATATTGATTTTTGTATATCTAGGGAACGATCAGAATGGAAGGTTCTGAATTTGGTCCAAATGACTTCTTAGCCAGTACAAGCCATCAGATAAAAAGTGGGCGAAATCGGAATGATACCTCCAACACAAATTAAATATTGATTTTTGTATATAATGGCTAGAGTTAAAGTTTCTTAATTTGGCTTAAATAACTTGGAAGCCAATACAGAAAAAATTTTTTTTAAAATATTGACCTTTTCTTTATCTATGTATAGATAAAGCTTTCTTTATCTATGGATAGATAAAGAAAGCTTTAATTAATACCATCCTGAGATAAATGATGAGATAAATGCTCGTCTCAAATCATCGACATTGTGGCGTTATGTGAAGAAACTTCAGCTGATGACAAACATGCGCTCAATGCAATACGCATGTTGCACCATCTGTTCTCCAATCAACTGCTAACTATCGGTAATGGTCGTGTTCCTGTCGACGCATCGAATAGATTGATTTCGTTTCCGCCGAATTTTTGCAATTTTGTCTCAACGACAGACGAGGTCATTAAAAAAGTGTTTCCGAACATCATTGCTAACCACGAAAACTATCATTGGTTGATTGAAAGAGCAATTTTAGCAGCAAAGAACAAGGATCAATTAAACTACACAATTCAAAATCAAACAGTTGGTTCACTGTCTTCCTTAAAATCTTTCGACTGTGTAACAAACGAAGACAAAGCAACCAATTATCCAACTGAGTTTTTGAATTCATTGAATGTGCCTGGCTTGCCACCGCACAATTAACAATTGAAGGTTGGTACAGCTGCCACATGCCTCGCAATCTCAATCAAACAAAATTATGCAACGGAACATGTTTAACGGTAATAAAAACTCATGAGCAATGTGATTCATGGAAGAAGACTAAAAGGAAAGTTCAAAGGTGAGGAAGTTCTTATTCCGAGAATTCCAATTATCCCAACCGATATGTCATTCGAGTTTAAGCAAGACCAATTTCCAATTTCAAATTCGCCTCGTATTCGCCATGACAATCAATAAATCACAAGGCCAATCATTGAGTGTTTGTGGCCTTAATCTAGAGAATGAATGTTTTCCACACGGCCAACCATCCGCTTTGATCCTTTTCGCACCTGGCAATAAAACTAAAACTATTGTTTATCACATTGTGCTTCAATGAGGGGAAATACATTTCAAAATCGACATGTCTGCAACCCATCCAGCACATATATCAAAACAAAGAATCAATTGCAATGGACAATTGATAAGAGATTTTCTGCAATTCGAAATGACACACGGCAACGCCTGAGGGAAAAATTTTGCCGGGTCCACTATAATAAATAACACTAACATTCTTTTAATTATGTACATACTTTTCATTATTTAATAGTTCATTTATTATTCATATTTTTAATATTTAAAAAAATTGAATTTTTCAAATAAATATGAATTATCTTCCCCGATCTCCTTTAAATATTATCATGTATTATTACCTGTATTTCAACATAACCGTAACATTAAAATATTAAATATCTAAATCAATAATTTTTTAGGCAGAACTAAGTATGCCCAGGTCAGCTATTTAAATATAAATAAAATTTGAACGCAAAACAAGGTTTGCCGGTAAATGGGTTTTGATTATAGTCCTGCACATTCCAATAAAAAATATTTTTACTTTCAATATTTTGTCCTTTTGCTTAATAAATAATTTAAGAATTTCCTTTTTATAAAGCATTTTTCATTTTTAAATTAAAATCTTATACTTTAATGCACAGATGCCAAATTCAAACAATAATTATTTTATCCTAAAACAAAACAATCTGTTTGAAAAGGCATTTGTCATTAGGAATAACCAACATATTGTATAAAACTAAATAATAAAGAATAAAACTAAATAATAAAGAAAAAAACTTTTAAATAAATTAGGGACTAAAAAAATCCATTGCCTGGTAATCTTTAACATACAAAAACAAATATTACTTTCATAACTTATTCAACAGATATAAATACAAATGTTGTTTCTGGCTGTTGTTCTTGGATAATGAATAAAAATATCGGTACAAAATGCTATAAAAACTTAGTATTGCTTACTAATTTTCTAGAAATAGTAAAAAAGTCAATTTCGTTAAATGTGCCCCACGCCGCGGTACTTTCGGCATTTGAAGAGCCACATTCGTCGCTCATATTTTAAAATTAATTATTCGTAAATCAATATTCTTAAATAGTTAATAAGAAACCCATTAAATAAAAATTTAGTTGCTGGTTCTGAGCTAATCAAGTATTTACTACCCAACTGCCTACCTAGATGGCTATATATCATATATATATATATATATATATATATATATATATATATATATATAAGTATATATACTACATATATATATATATATATATATATATATATATAAGTATATATACTACATATATATATATATATATATATATAAGTATATATACTACATTTATATATATATATATATATATATATATATATATATATATATATATATATATATATGTATATATATGTATTTAAGTAGCATAAGAAACTTATTTCCATAGATATATTCCCATAGATTTAGTTGCTGATTTTTATATATATATATATATATATATATATATATATATATATATATATATATATAAATGTAGTATATATACTTATATATATATATATATATATATATATATGTAGTATATATACTTATATATATATATATATATATATATATGATATATAGCCATCTAGGTAGGCAGTTGGGTAGTAAATACTTGATTAGCTCAGAACCAGCAACTAAATTTTTATTTAATGGGTTTCTTATTAACTATTTAAGAATATTGATTTACGAATAATTAATTTTAAAATATGAGCGACGAATGTGGCTCTTCAAATGCCGAAAGTACCGCGGCATGGGGCACATTTAACGAAATTGACTTTTTTACTATTTCTAGAAAATTAGTAAGCAATACTAAGTTTTTATAGCATTTTGTACCGATATTTTTATTCATTATCCAAGAACAACAGCCAGAAACAACATTTGTATTTATATCTGTTGAATAAGTTATGAAAGTAATATTTGTTTTTGTATGTAAAAGATTACCAGGCAATGGATTTTTTTAGTCCCTAATTTATTTAAAAGTTTTTTTCTTTATTATTTAGTTTTATTCTTTATTATTAAGTTTTATACAATATGTTGGTTATTCCTAATGACAAATGCCTTTTCAAACAGATTGTTTTGTTTTAGGATAAAATAATTATTGTTTGAATTTGGCATCTGTGCATTAAAGTATAAGATTTTAATTTAAAAATGAAAAATGCTTTCTAAAAAGGAAATTCTTAAATTATTTATTAAGCAAAAGGACAAAATATTGAAAGTAAAAATATTTTTTATTGGAATGTGCAGGACTATAATCAAAACCCATTTACCGGCAAACCTTGTTTTGCGTTCAAATTTTATTTATATTTAAATAGCTGACCTGGGCATACTTAGTTCTGCCTAAAAAATTATTGATTTAGATATTTAATATTTTAATGTTACGGTTATGTTGAAATACAGGTAATAATACATGATAATATTTAAAGGAGATCGGGGAAGATAATTCATATTTATTTGAAAAATTCAATTTTTTTAAATATTAAAAATATGAATAATAAATGAACTATTAAATAATGAAAAGTATGTACATAATTAAAAGAATGTTAGTGTTATTTATTATAGTGGACCCGGCAAAATTTTTCCCTCAGGCGTTGCCGTGTGTCATTTCGAATTGCAGAAAATCTCTTATCAATTGTCCATTGCAATTGATTCTTTGTTTTGATATATGTGCTGGATGGGTTGCAGACATGTCGATTTTGAAATGTATTTCCCCTCATTGAAGCACAATGTGATAAACAATAGTTTTAGTTTTATTGCCAGGTGCGAAAAGGATCAAAGCGGATGGTTGGCCGTGTGGAAAACATTCATTCTCTAGATTAAGGCCACAAACACTCAATGATTGGCCTTGTGATTTATTGATTGTCATGGCGAATACGAGGCGAATTTGAAATTGGAAATTGGTCTTGCTTAAACTCGAATGACATATCGGTTGGGATAATTGGAATTCTCGGAATAAGAACTTCCTCACCTTTGAACTTTCCTTTTAGTCTTCTTCCATGAATCACATTGCTCATGAGTTTTTATTACCGTTAAACATGTTCCGTTGCATAAAATTGTTTGATTGAGATTGCGAGGCATGTGGCAGCTGTACCAACCTTCAATTGTTAATTGTGCGGTGGCAAGCCAGGCACATTCAATGAATTCAAAAACTCAGTTGGATAATTGGTTGCTTTGTCTTCGTTTGTTACACAGTCGAAAGATTTTAAGGAAGACAGTGAACCAACTGTTTGATTTTGAATTGTGTAGTTTAATTGATCCTTGTTCTTTGCTGCTAAAATTGCTCTTTCAATCAACCAATGATAGTTTTCGTGGTTAGCAATGATGTTCGGAAACACTTTTTTAATGACCTCGTCTGTCGTTGAGACAAAATTGCAAAAATTCGGCGGAAACGAAATCAATCTATTCGATGCGTCGACAGGAACACGACCATTACCGATAGTTAGCAGTTGATTGGAGAACAGATGGTGCAACATGCGTATTGCATTGAGCGCATGTTTGTCATCAGCTGAAGTTTCTTCACATAACGCCACAATGTCGATGATTTGAGACGAGCATTTATCTCATCGGCAGCGGCCGATCGTGGTAATACTGGTAGTGTTTGCCGGAAATCGCCTGAGAGTAAAATCAATGCAACGCCAAAACGTCTTGCCTCATTACGCAGATCTTCCATAGTGCGATTTAGAGCTTTTAACGCACGTTTATGCGACATTGACACACGAAATAGGACCCGCATTGCGCAATGGAATGTACAGGATCTTCGTGGAGCATCACGGCATGCGCAACTCGAATATCAGATAGCATCCTATAAGATTGACATCTTGGAGAACCTACTACGGCGAATGGTAGTCTTGTGCTGTACAGCGGAACAGAAAATGGTAACGAAAGCGGAGTCGGAATCAAAAACTCAGCAGTATTCGAACGAGAAATATCATCATTCTCATGGGTGACTTCAACGCGAAAATAGGAATCGACAACACCAACACCCGCTCAACCATGGGATCGCATGGTTGTGGAGTTAAAAATAACAATGGAGAACGACTAATAGAGCTATGCCAGATGTACCAACTAGTCATAGGTGGCTCCATCTTCCCGCATAAGGAAATTCATAAATATACATGAAAATCGCCAAGCGGCAACTCACACTATCAGATCGATCACATATGCGTGAGTAAAAGATGGAGAAGTTCTTTGAGGAAGTAAGAAATAAAAGAGACGCTTACATCGGCAGTGATCACGAGCTTATCACAGGCGAAACCAAGCTCAAATTGAACTGTCGAAGAAGAAACATTGAAGTCACAAGAGGAAAGTGTCTCCACCTACAGCAACTACAGAATAACATGGCCAGGATGGCATTGGTCATGGCAATACGCGAGCAGTTACCAATAAACCAATATCATACATGGGAGAATATCACAGCAACATACAATCAAGTCGCAGAGGAAACACTGGGTGTAGTGCAGGTACATATAGTAGAAGAACATAAATATCAGACGTTACTTGGAACCTGATCTCTCAAAGGAGGGAACTTAAGTTACAGCTAAACAACAACAATGTAACGAGGCAGCAATACCAACTGCTGGCGAAACAGGTTAAAAAAATTCACGAAGAAGCAAAAGGAAGCTCCTAGAAGGTCTAGCTAGAACAGCAGAGGAAGGAGTTGAACAGAATAACATAAGAAAACTACACCAGGCGATAGACTATCTCACAAATAGAAAGTGTAGACGGAATCAAGCAGTTACTGATCGCAATGGTACAATTGTATCGAATAGTGAAGCACATATGCAAAGATGGAGGGAACATTTCGAGGAAATTAGCAATGTAACAAACACAGATGAAGACATGGAAATGTACCATAACAGCCCTATTCAAAATACATTGAACGTAGCATGTAGCCCTCCCAGTTTAAATGACATAAAGGAGGCAATAACGAAGTTAAAGAATAATAAAGCTGCAGGCGAATATGGCTTACGGGCGGACATTACAATTACAGCTGAATTACTGCGGCCTCATATCTCATCAGCATGGGAGGAAGAGAGGCTGCTATCAACTTGGAAGAAAGGCATCATTGTGAAACTACCTAAAAGTGGAGACTTGAAAGATTGCAATAACTGGAGAGGAATTACTCTGCTTAACACCATATACAAGATATTAGCAGTCATAATACAGGGAAGGCTTCAAAGCAAACTGGAGAACATATTGCAAGACAAACAGGCGGGCTTCCGGCAAATAGAAGCTGCGTAGACCAACACCCTACGCATCATAATAGAACAGTCTCTAGAATGGCGTACACCTCTATACCTACTGTTCGTCGCCTTTAAGAAAGCCTTTGATACCATCAAAAAGACTGCTATATGGAAAGCATTGAGAAGAAAAGGAGTACCTCAGAAAATAGTTCGAATAATACGAGCAATGTACGAGAATGCAGAACTTTCGGTTCTTCACAACGGGAGCATTAGCCAACCATTGGATTATACGGATGATATTTGCCTACTCTCACATAAGATCTCCAACATGCAGTAAAAATTAAATGACCTGGAAAAACTGGCTCGCAATTTTGGACTTAAGATAAATATCAAGAAAACCAAAGCTATGAGAATTAACAACAATAGTACAGAAAACATCATACTACGAGGCCAGCCAATAGGGTATGTAGATAGCTTCTACTATCTTGGAAGCACAATGGCAATAAACGACGGTGCAGATATAGATGTTACCAACAGGCTCAATAAAGCAAGGTCGGCATTCGAACGATTACAGTTAGTATGGAGAAGCTCGTACATATCCAGGCGAACCAAGCTCAGAATATTCAACACATGTGTAAAATCAGTTCTGTTGTACGGCAGTGAAACCTGGCTTGTGTCTAATATCATCACGCAAAAGCTACAGGTATTCATCAACAGGTGCCTTAGAATCATATGCAAGATATTCTGACCTAACAGCATAAGCAACACAGATCTATAGAATTTAATAAACGAAGAGCCCATACTGAAGCAGATAAGGCAAAGAAAGTGGAGATGGATCGGCCATACCCTAAGGAAAAATCATAGTAGTATCACAAGGTTGGCACTTGAGTGAAAGTCAAGGATCAAGGAACCGCGGTCGACCAATTATCCAAGAACTAAGGCAAAACAATCTTACATGGGAAAAGGCAAAGACAACAGCAGCAAATCGTGTAAGATGGAAATGCTTTGTGGAAGCCCTATGCTCCCAAAAAGAGTAAAGGAAAAAAAGATTCGACATTGTGCATTCGTCCTAGATAATTATTTTTCTGCTACCAAAACTTTGGTCATTGCTTTTTTTCGGGAATGTTTCGACAATTCTTTTGGGTATTATTCTTGTTTGGATTTAATATTTTTAGATTTAAATATTTTTTTTATTGTAAAAACCTTATGTTACGCGTATTCCCTCTGTTTCTCTTTTATTCTCACATTTTAATATTAGCAGTTTTTGTGTAAAATTTAAGTTTTAAATGTTGACAACAGTGCATGCTCCAGCTGTTATTTTCCGCTGTTTGTTCTTACATTTTTTTTGCAAGATCAAACAAATGTTTTTTTGAAAATGGTTCAAATACTTGCTGTTTTGTGTTCACACTTTGGTCACATTAGACAAATATTTCTTTGCCAGCAAATAATTATATTTTCTCAAAATCAGATGTTTTTGGTTTGTCCCTAAAAATTATTTTGTGTTCATACTACGAAAAAGAAATATTTGATGTTTTTTGTCAAATATTTCACCAATCTGAACGTAACTTTAGAATCAATTACTGACTGCAGATGCCTTGGTATTGATGCAAACACTTTTATAATGATTCTTTTAACGTTTTCTGTGGTTGTGACATCAACGTGAGCAATTTTTAATTTTAATGTATCCCAAACGTGATCAATGGTGTTAGGTTTGGCTAAGGAGGAGTTACAATAGTCATATTTCTCGTCATTATTGCTGAATTTTTGGGATTTTTCTCCTGTTAGAAGATCTATCTCAGGCCAAGACGGCCGCAAAGTGCATTCTAAAAGCTGAAATACTGGTCAACACCAGATGCTGCTGTAGCTATTATTACCGCCAACATTTTTTACTGTTAGAACAATATAGTTTGGCTCAAGTTCTGTGTTATTTTTAAGCCCAACCTTTATATGGCCATTATTTCCGAACTACCTATATATACTTTCATCCGCAAATAATACCTCCTTCAAAAAATCAATCTTATACCCTTGAGCTCGTAAAGCACTTTAGAAAGATTTTGGATTAACTTTCTTATACGAAGAATTTTCTAAAGTCTTTCTCTATTTCTCTCTTTCTTTATTTCTGTGGCTTGATGCTAAAATGGCCAATGTAAATATTTTTCTGTTTTGAGTTAATCGTTCCTTTACTTTCTTTTATTTTGTTAAATCTGTAATTCCACCTAGAACAGCCTTATAAGGGTTTTGCTAACCAACGTTACATGAACTCATATATAAAATAAAAACTTTAGTTTCTCAAAAGTAAATATTTGAACATTAGCCCTTTTAGCCTCACCAAGCCACAGATTTAAGGTGTCTTTCGTATTAACCTTTCTTTGATAAGGAGAACTTATGTTTTTGTACAGTAATTAAAATACGTGAGTTAATGTAACGCAAAGACACTAGTACATCTAAGGTTGATTACGGTTACGTCTAACTAAACCTGAAAATAATGGGTATTACATGACTTCTTAGTTCACAAAATGGAAGTTAACTCGTAAAGTTACACATAATATAGAAAACTAAATGACGATTTCGAATTTTCGATAATTGTTTATTTATCATTCGTACGATTCATCTCAGCATATTTTTTATCTTGTGAAGAGTTACGTACGCATAACATTCTGATATTAAATAAGATAAAAAAGATTTTAATTTGCAAATACGTCATTACAAGATTATATACACATCGCATGTTTAATTTTTGCATCGTTTTTCAACAATATATGTCCTATTTTTATAATTTTTTTTTAGCCTACTTTTATTTATCTAAATTCTAATAAGCAAAAGAGCATCCTAATATTTTATTTTATAAAGGGTCCGCCAAATAATTTTTTAATAAAAAAAAACTACTGAATATTTTCTCAAATTTCTCTTTTTATTTGAAAGTACAATCCTTCCGGTTAATAATGGAAAATAATTTCATTCAAATGACTGCCTCGGATGGCTAAGCAGTAGCCTACACGATCGGTCCAATTTTTAAGCACATTATCGATTGTGTGCAGCTGTATTTCACCAATGGCTTCACGAATAATGTCCTTTAAAGCGTCAATTGTCTCTGGCTTGTTGGCGTAACATTTATCTTTGAAGGCATCCCACAAATAGTAGTCCAACGGTGTCAAATCACAGCTCCGAGGTGGCCAAGCGACATCAGATCTGCGGCTGATAATGCGATCTTCAAAAACAGGGCGCAAAACATCGAGTGTAGCTTCGGCTGTGTGGGACGTAGCGCCGTCCTATTGAAACCAAATGTTGCTAATATCCTCCTCTTTAATTTTTGTGAACAAAAATTCGTTCAACATGGCCCGATAACGATCGCCATTGACTGTAACGGTCACTCCTTGCTCATTTTCGAAGAAAAATGGCCCAATTATGCCTCTGGACCAAAATCCGCGCCAAACAGTGACTCGTCTTGGGTGTATCGGCTTTTCAATGTATGCATGCGGGTTTTCTGTGCCCCAAATACGACAATTTTCTTGTTTACATACCCGCCAAGATCAAAATGAGCTTCATCTGAAAAGATGATTTTTTTGGCAAAATCGGCATCTTCTGTAAGTCGATCGCTGGCCCACTTAGCGAAGCGAAGTTCAAGAGTATACACAACCATATTCGTTCAGCGGAAGGATAAAACTAATTATCTGTCAAATCAGACATGAGCTAACTGTTACCATTCACGAAATAAGCACTAGTTGAAAAAAAAACGTTAGGTGGCGGACCCTTTATATTTTCTTAAATAAATCCCGCAAAAAATATTAAAAGTATACATCAACTAATTATAAATAAATTCATATACCCCGTATTGGGTAAAAAGTTTTCCAAATATACAAATATTTACAATACTAGAGAAGATATGTCAGATATTATATTTATCTAAGTTAAGTTTGGTGTGCTAGAAACAGCTGTTTTCTCTAACAAAAGTTTAATGAGATCAAATGATTATTTACCCAAAAAAGTTTGTTTGCCGGCAAATAATTTTGTTTTCCCAAAACCAGCTGTTTTGTTGTTAGCCACTTAGAAATATTTTGTATTTAGAATACGACAAAGAAATAATTGATGTTTTCCATCAAATATTTGACATGTCTGAACGAAAAAGACTTTAGCAAAAGTTTCAATAAAATTTGCAGCAAAGTTATTTAATAAAAAATAAATTATATTTTTATAATATATATTTAAAAAACCGTAATGAAAATTTAAAGAAAATATTTCTGTTTCCTATTTGCTTTCGTTTTGAATTAAAATAATAATATAAAATATAATCCACTGAAATTAAGCTTGTATACTTCTTCCGTACATATTCGCATATTCATAGTTTTAAAAGAATTGAATTGTCACCATGAAGATGCCATATTCAAATTACTTTTTTCCCAATTGCTTTCAAAAGTTTGCAATAGAATTTCTTTTAAAAACACTCAATGGCCATAATTTTAAATGTTAAACTTAAATTTAAAACTTTTAGTTTTTTTTTTTCTTCAATAAAAAAAAGTTATTTTAGTTGGAATGCTATGTTTTAGCAATAGTTTGAGAAATAAAAATGAAGTAAAAACGACAATTGTATGATGATACACAAGAGAGCAAATATCTTATAATTAATGTGTGTTTGTATGTATGTATTTATGTATCGGGTGGGTCATCTATCGGTTTAAATTTGAACCAGCGATTATTTAGAATCCAGCAATACTTATGTGATTCTGTGCTGTTACAAAATTCAGTATATTATCTCCACTGAACGAAATGAACCGATTTATGCTTGAGCAACGTTGGAATTTATCATATTTATTCATAGTTCTCATGAATTGAACATTTCACGCACCAGTTTACGTTGAATTTTGCGAAAAGATCTCGATATGACGCCTTACAAAGTTCAATTTGTTCAAGAGTTGAAGCCAAATGGCCATCCGCTTCGTTTTCGGTTCGCTAGATTGGCCTACGAGAAACTGCACGATGATGTTGATTTTGCCAAAAAAAAATAATAATTTTTTCAGATGAAGCTCATTTTCATCTTTGTGGGTACGTTAATAAGCAAATTTGCCGTATTTAGGGCTCAATAAACGCAAACGTGATCTTACAGAGGCCAATGCACCCATTACGACTGACTGTTTGTTGTGGTTTTTGGTATCATTGGCCCATATTTCTTTGAAAATGAGAACGGCGCAATCACAATGATAATCAATTTTAACCGAACGGTGTTTCAACAGGATAGTGCAACTTGTCAAACATCTCATGCCACAAACGATTTGATGGCCATTTAATTATTCAAAATGGTGATGTCAGTGAGCCACCAAGAAGCTGCGATTTGACACCAAATTGTCAACGTTTTTAAAAATAATGTTTCAAAATGTAAAAAAAAAGTGCCAGTTTACTAACAATGGAGTGATTTTTTAATAAGTTTCTCTACTAAAAAGCTTAATAGCTCACACACAGTTTTTTAATTAATTTGTAAATAGTATGGTTCCTATATAAATTTGTGCACAAAAACGTATCTAAGCTTGGAAAATGTGGACAAAATTGGATGAAAAATGTGTTTGCTTGAGAAACACACACAGATTCCTCAATGATGCTTAAATGATAAACATAATCAATATATTTAAAAGGTCTGTTTCTTTTCTTTCTTTTCAAATCCGCTCAGAAATTTTAAATCGGTTGATATTAGGCTAAGTTTTTAGTTTATAATGTTAAGTTTTTTTGCTTGTATCTCAAATTTTGAGCATGAAAATTTTAAAAACAGATTATTGTTGTACTCAATAACGGCTATCAGCAAAATAGTATTGTTACGAAAATAAAAAATACCTAAAAAAATATACCACATCGGTGCCTTTGGGATTGTATTGAGGAAATTTGGTCTATTGGTTTGTGTCAAGGTTGTTAATGTGTTACTCTGGTAATGCCGTACTGATTTGTGTATTTGACGGTATTGCCAATTCGACCACCTTTGGGTAACACAATCTTACACGTTTAAAATTACCGGACATATAATAGAGGATTTGAGAGCGTTTGAGACATATCCGGAACTTTTCAAACTATAGGCAGTTAGGTATATAGGGAGGCTGCTTTTCCTGCGTAGACATAGTTATCGTTTTGCAGTCATAAAGTAATATCGTGTTTAGGCGTAAGTAAATAAGTTGCTGTATTAAGATAAAGTGTATAAACTAAAAGTGAGGAAATGAAAACTGTAAAACAACAACAACGTGTTATTTATTTTATTTTGACGCTATTAAAAAGAACTCAAATATTTTAAAAAGCTCAAAACGTAACAGTATTATTTTCCAGGCTTTTTTTGCTGTAACACCGTGTTATTACAGATCACGTTTTATATTGTTACGAAAATGAATACACCTAAAAGGATATGCCAACAAATAAACTCCCCGAAGTTATTATTATTATTCTATTGTTCTGCGAACACCCTGTCAAGGCTGTGTTTATTTGAACAGTGCTACCAATGACACTATGAGTCGGCAACTGAATAGTAGGTTGTGAAATGTACTGGAACATTCGAAACTGATGATAGTGAACTATACTCGTATAAGCTGCGACCTTCTCTTCAGTTAGTCAGATATAATATAATATAGAGCAAGTTTGTGTATTAAGAGGAAATTAAATAAGTTAATTTGGAAATAAAAGATACAAAAAACACAAATTTACTTTGTTTATTTTATTAAACGCAATTTAAAAGAACTCAAACGTTTTGAAAAAGTTAAAACGTAACAATATAGTAACCCTTTGCCCCAGACCCTTTATTATAAAAAAAACTATTATTTTGTTATAGAAATTTGATTTTGACATAATTTAAGCTCAAAAAAAAGTTTCATATTTTTGCCAAGCCGGTAAGACCAGGACTGTGATCCTCAGAACTATCGATGCCTATAGATCTTGATTTTATTTAACTTTTTGCGAAAAAAAAATGTTTTTTATTACAGTTTGTATATGTAGTATTCGTATACTATGTATTCAACTAAAAAATTAGAGTCCAAACTTTTTCAATTTTAAGCAATATATAAATTTAAGCGAAAAATCGAAATCCAAAATCAGCTCTCAACACTAGAACAGTTGAAGGATAACTGATCTTAATCAAATTTTTGTATTGTTATTGGAAAAAAAAATACGGTACTTTATAGAACTGATGAATATACATCGCAAAATTATACCTGTATAATAAATAAAGCACAAAAAAATGGTACTTGTAAGTTCCGTCGGGCATTAAAGGGTTAAGCAATAATTAACCTATATTTTAAAACTCTTTATTTTCATTAATGCATTAATTTAGTCAGGCTTTTTATATATGTATGTCTTGTCTTTTTGTATTCAGCTTAGTGATTAAGACTTAGGAAAACGTTATGCAAACAAAATTTGGGTTAATTTGGATTTTTCATTTCCAAAAAAAAAAAAATTATTTGAACCAAACTTAGTAAAATTTGTTTCTAATCTCTCATATCATAAAAAATTAAAACTTGCGTTCTTCAATTTGTAGGTAAAAAAAATTCAATAAGAAAAATTTTACTAGAGAGCTACTGTTAGCGTCGGTTCTAGGTTTCTACTTATATTTATTCCCATCGCTCCAAGGTATAGCACAGGGCCTTACAAAATAAATCCCGATAGATAAGTATAAGCACAAAAACATTTTTCTATTACCATGTTACTTCTACTTAAATTGCCTTAAAAACTTTACTTGTTTGTTTAAAAAAATTATATAACGAATACGCATAGTTTTTGTTGCATTGTTGTTGTTTCATATCCATAAAACCATTTTAGGCAAAAAATAAAACACTGCAAAAAAAATTCAATAACAAATTCCTATTAAATGTGCTATTTTTCCTCCAGTAAAATTGTATTATTGTTAAATATAAATAAAGCTGACTGTCAACATTATACCCTACCTTGGGATACATTGGATTTCTACTATTAAGTCTAATGCATAGTCCGCAATAAGTCCGCTTATTACAAAGTTTTTTGTTTGCTAACATTCATTATCAGGGTAACCAGAAATATGCAATTGCATGTTTTTTCTCATGCAACCAAGTAAGTCGGAAGTAAAATATTTGTCTGTTTCATGCATTTTTATGAATTATGATATCGATTTATTATATAACAGCATTTTTTGCATATTTCAGTTTTAAGACCATGTTTTCGGCAGTCCTAAGAGCGTTACTAATCATTTAAAGTGCTTATAAATTAATTAACATCAAGATCTTTATACTGTAAGGCCACCAAATAACTCGGCTTAAAACTTAAAGTACACTTTTAAGACCTTTAAGGGGTAATTTGCCTACTATGGTACTGGGCCACCATACCGTCTACGGAAACTTATAAAAGCAACAGATTATATTGAAATACTTCGAATATGTATGCTACGTTCACCCGAAGAGAAAATAAGCCACTATAATGGCTTATGATGGGTGTTGCAAATAAAACAAAGCAATAATTCAATAAAAGTGGTTTAAAATATGTTTCTGTAGTTTAGTAGCTAAAAATTAGAACAATTATTTATCAGCAATTATCTCATTTTATGTACTTTCTGATCAAATATCAATATATCACATTGGTGTCCTTATTTTTTTGACATCAGTGTATGTCGATAGATGCTTTCACATCCACCGCAGTCGATATGTCTCCTTATCTGCATTCGCCTACTGGTCCAACTTTACACTACACTTTACTAGCCTTTTCTTTTTAAATCTGTATGAAGAACAAATATTTTTTTCTATATCGGTCTCCAGATCCACAATAAGGTATTAATTTTCTTTAATTGCACTTTAAATGTTTACATTCTTTCGTACTTTAATTTGATGGCAAGTTTTTTATAAACGAACTAATTTAATATATGTAAAGGGTGTTTTTTATAGAGGTATAGAACTTTTAGTTGCAATAAAACAACGATGGATTATTCGATTGACATGAATTTTATTTATCAGAAAGATTATCTTGTGGCATTACATTCTAAATATGATTTCTGGCATATGACCGCCACGCATGGCGCGGATATAGTCCAGTCTGAACGTCCAATTTTCGATGACTTTTTCCAACATTTGTGGCCGTATATCGGCAATAACACGGCGAATGTTGTCTTCCAAATGGTCAAGCGCTTGTGGCTTTACCGCATAGACCAATGACTTTACATAGCCCCACAGAAAGTAGTCTAGCGGTGTTAAATCACAAGATCTTGGAGGCCAATTCACAGGTCCAAAACGTGAAATTAGGCGGTCACCAAACGTGTCTCACCATTGACTGTGACGTTCTGACCACCATCGTTTTTGAAAATGTACGTACCAATGATTCCACCAGCCCATAGAGCGCACCAAACAGTCAGTTTTTCTGGATGTAACGGTTTTTTCACATACACTTGAGGATTACCTTTACTCCAAATGCAGCAGTTTTGTTTGTTGACGTAGCTATTCAACCAGAAGTGCACTTCATCGCTAAACAAAATTCGCTTATGAAAATTGAAAAAATTTAAAAAAAAATTCACTTATAAAGAATGAAAATTGCACTATTTGCAAGCGTTGTTCAGGCGTGAGTCTATCCCTGATGAATTGCCAACCCAAACTGAGAATAAATCACTTGACAGCTGTTAAATCGGTCGCCATCTTGAAAAGTAATGCCAACTTAAAGTTCTATACCTCTATAAAAAACACGCTTTATTTGACAGAAAATACTTATTCAGAAATTATATTTGAATTAAACAACTTGTTAGCACATACGTGAAATTTAATTAATTAAATTCATGGAAAATCTGTAAACAGAGTAAGGAAAATAAATTTAAAGAAATATTTTTCATTCTTAAGTTTATACGAGAATGAAATCCTTTTTGTGTGCTTTCCCTTTTCTAAGTTAATTTATTTTATTCTCTTTAAACAATGCAAAGCTGAGTTTCTTTTGATACTTTTGCTTTTTTTTGTTAAAAGAAGTGTTCCATTTCCATTGAAAATATATTTTAAAAAAATTCTTAACTTAACTGCAACAAATGTGGATATAAAAAAGCCATTGTTGCCTGAATAACACTTAAGTTGAACTTCTACGTAAAATTTAAATGAATCCTGAATAAATTGTAATAAAACGCTGAATAATTCAATCGAACTATTAATTCATTTAGAGCATAAGCATTTTGGTAACGAATAGACTCTTTAAAAATATAAATAAATTTCAGCTTAATAACTTAACTTAACTTTTCAAAATCGAAACTATGTATAAGCAATGTGGATTGATGTGTAGACATTTGGTTAAAAATATTTCAACTTCAGATGTAATAAATAAATAAATAGCCGAACCATTTCGTTAGCCGGGTAATATGAATGAAGACCACTGATATCATCACTGATATCATCATTTAAAAGGTCTGTTTCTCTTCTTCACAAATCCGGTCAAAAACTTAAAATCCGTTAATACTTAGCTAAGTTATTAATTATTTTACCCGTAACTTCATATTCTGGATATGTTTCGAAAATTTCAAAGATGCTTGTTGTACCCGACTGAGCATATCAGAAAAGTAGTATCACTTTCCAGGAATTTTTTTAATTTTATTTTTTTTTTTTTTGTCGCATCGTGTTATTGCAAATTTTTCTGTGCCAAATAAACCGCAAAACCAAAGTATTTTATCACTTTATATTAATTTTCGTTGCTATAAAGCAGTGTTCGTAAGTGTATCACATATTTGTGTGCAGCATGTGATAGAGACATAGTAAAAAGTGCTTTAATTTTGTTTATTTTTTGTATATTAATTATGATTTAATTTTATAACGAAGATTGCGAAATTTATAGAAATATATTAATATACTAGCTAATAACCGACTTGCTTTGCTACACCTATCTTAGTTATTATCTTAACTAACATCTCAGTCTTCAACCACACATTAATTTTTATATAGTACAGTATGTATACACATAGATAGCTTTTGCCCGGTGTGCTTTATACAATATCAAATAAATAATAATAAATAACGAAGCTTTAATTGTTTTGCTCCACATAAAAAAATTCCTCATTTAGTATAAATGAAAGTTACCACGACCACTTCTTCAATGTCGTGTACTGTTAACTTTTACTTTGAAGATATACAAAAACGTATGCTTACTATGGTTATTTATATTTACTGTTCAAATTTAGAATCTTAAGCTTTAAACGTTCTCAAGATATACAAAAATCAAAATTTACTCTGAATTCAGCTTACTAATCGACTGATGACTTCTATTGACTATAAGACTAATTGGACCAAATTTAGAGATTTCTTCAGTTACCATTTTGGAGATATAGGCAAATAAACATTTACTTTCTTTGGTAGTGGCATCGCTGAGTTGAAATTTTTGTATTTATGTATGTTTGTATTCTATAGTATAAACAGCTAACCGACTTTCTTGAAATTTTTACAGGATGGAATATCTAACGGCTAGAGTTAAAGCGCTCTATTCACACACGCACTGACACACTCATTTGAAAAATTATGCAATAGCTTAAAGGTTCGAAGAGACAAAAGAACGGATCAGCGACTGATTTGATTAAAAGCAGCATTAATACAACCAATCCTTCGCGAAGTAATACCAATGTTATCAGCAGTGGCGAATCGTACATGATTATGCTGCTGAATTTAAGTATCATTTGAAGGTTCCCACCTCCGGTTCACTATAAAAAATCTTAGCGACTAGTAAAAAAAAACTTTAACACCGTTAACCAAAATACAAAAGCGAGTTCTGCTCGTTCTTCAGTGCCAATAACTCTACGACCCGAAACATGTGCTAAAAACTATTCCAAGTAAGAATAAACAACTTCGTCGCTTTATTAAAAGTAGTAAGAGATAAATCTCGAGGTATGCTGCGAAGTATTTGAAAAAGCAAGATGTCCACCCCAAACTACTAGCTGGTACAATCGTTAATGATGCCGGCCACATCTGATTGAGAACAAGAGACAATGAGGACCTGATGCGAAGAAGAGCCTGAGTAATGTTAAATAAACCCATACCCCCATTGTTTGTTGAAATTGTTAGCACACATTATCAGTGAGATCCCTTTATTAAATTTACAAAAACAGAACAAAAATTAAACTGAGTTAAATTTATTAGTTTATTTATTAAAATTTTAAATTTTAAATTATTATGCACCATCAAGGATATGTTTGCTTAATTTTTACAAACCATATACCAAAAATAATAGGGATATTCGTTTAACCTGCTAACTTTAGCAACTCTTAAACTGCATAAATATGTTTTATTTAAATTTTAAAGAGCTCAAATTGTTGCTTAAAATTTTAACAGTCTAGTAAAAATTTGTACATACAAATATTAACATTTGTTTTAAGAGCTCTCAAACATTTATGGTTTAAAAGGTTAAAAATATATTTTGCTGGTTAAACAAGTACTCCTAACATATTCATCATATTTAATTTAATATATACTGTACGTAGTATTATATGGTTCAAAAATAGTTTCATAGAGCAGTTTGCAGTAATTGTGATACTTATTTTGTTATTCGGTAGTTGAATATTTAATAAAATAGTATACGCCATTTTGTTATGCATAGTTTGTCAATAATTTGCAGGAATTATTAAAAATATTTTATTGAAATTCCGATTAGATTTAAATACACTATTTGAGAACGTATTGAAATAATAATGTAATTGAATGCAATTAATTGTTTACGAGCATCATTAATACAAAAATTGACTATTTGTGCAAAGGAACATCATCGATTCCGAAATATAAAACAATGTTATCTGACTTTTTACGAGCTATTATTTTAAGACATACAATGAATATTTATTTATGCTGAGATCCCAACCAGTGTAATAAATGAGCTTAAAAATGTTATCGGAATAACATACTGATACAATTTAGCCACAATTTTTTTATGTCATTAATTAATTCTTGCCACTGATTAACTCAATTTTACGAATAACCAAAGTCACTAATACCATTACCCACTCTAAGTTACTTGTGCACAGTGTAAATTAAAAATAAAAAAATACGTCCTTAATGTTTGCAAATTTATACATTTTTTTTCTTTGAATAACTGTACAACTGACAAAACAATAAGCCAATACAACACAATTGTCAATAACAAAAGATGGGGGCAGCAATACACCAGAATGCACACGACAATAACTAAAATTGAAAAAAGTTTATCCTTGAAAATGTGACAATTCAAATGTATTGAACAATTACATACTTCAGAGCATAAAATTTAATTTTACAAAAATGTATTGAATTTCGGAACAAAAAATACTAGAGAGTAACCAGGGAAAAAAGTTTTTCAAAGAGATTAACTTAAACCGTTTGTTTTACAATTTTCGGGTTATGATAACTTAAGTAAATTTGATTAATTGAATATAATCCACAAGTTAATTTAAAGATTCTATGGTAACATGAGCAAAAAAATTTAGAATTTAACTTATTAAAAGGTAAACATTCATATGACACATATTGATCGATTTAATTAAATTTCAATTGAACGCTGAAGTTATGAAAAAAATTCAAGTAAAACGATTGAAATTATAAACTTGTTTATTATTTTCCAATTTCAATTTTTTTATAATGTTTAGAAAATAAACTAACAATAAAAGATTAAAATTTAGAATATTTTAAATGAGTATTTAACTGTTGAAAAAAATATTCATCATTGCATTTATTTGAAAATCTTATCTTTCATAAACATCTTTGTTGAAGTCGTTTTGATTATCCAACAAGCCAAAACGATTTAGAAATAACTTGTAACAAGCTTACTAACATAAGTCTTAAGCTAAGAAAAGTATTGTGAATACTATTGTAAAGGGCTTACTAAAAATTATATAAGAATGTAAACTAAACTCTTGCGCTAATATTGCTTGTGTATAATATATAGTAAATTTAAAATTCTAATTTATTCTTACAAAAAAATAGTTTTCTAATCATGCTTATAAAAAGCTTACATTCGTAATAGTTTTATAAGCTTAGGAATATAACCAAATATTAATTGCACACTGAACTACGACAGTTATTTATTTAGTCAGAATTTTATTGTTTTTATTTAATAAAATATTATAATATTAAACTATTTATGTTACATTTTTGTTTTATGTAGAAACATATTATTTATAAATTGAAAGCAAGACTTTGTGCTCTTTACAAAATCATCTCCATTCTATTGGAGATACCAGCATCTGAAGAAAACTGAGAAAGTTATTTAACACGTCTTTGTAATCTACGAAATACTTACTTCTTATAGCTCTAGCAGTACTCAGACTTCGCTCACGTTTTTTCTCTGCTGCCCCCCCCCCCCCCCCCCCCCCTTTCAGTATAAATGTGCTGCCAGCTCATCCGTTAATAATTTGCTCTAAAAGTTTTTAGTGTAATTAGGGTTTTCTACTACCGTAAGTAACTTTTTTTCCTTTAATGAAATAGCTTATTTTAAGTTAATCATATTTATGACAAAGTGTTTTTAACTTACAAGCGATTTCAAAAAGTTCTTATCTTCTTGCAACAACTATTCAACATTTAAAAATTCTTCCATTATTTTGAAAAAGTTATTCGGCATAACTAATTTCACTTCACATTTGTCTTTTTTAAACGCTTTCATTTCATTGCGCAGGCCATTTATCTCTTGTCGAAAAGAGTTCATCTCATTTGTGAGTCGTATAAACGTAGGTTCTTCAATCATTTTAGAAAATTTCTTCATCGTAGCTAAAAATTTAAAGAGAAATCAAACTAAACTAGTTCTTCATTTTGAAGCCAAAAAAAAAAAAAATAATAATACACATAAACTTAGAACTATAGTGGACTTTTTCAAAAACAAAAATGTTTCAACTCGACTTGTTAAAAGTCCACAGATGTTAATAAATTTATATATCTTTTTTTCACCATCAAGGATATGTTTGCTTAATTTGTACAAACCATATAACAAAAATAATAAGGATATTCGTTTAACCTGCTAACTTTAGCAACTCTTGTTTGTATTTAGCAACAATATTGAACGAACTCACTGTGTATATAAGCTGCATAAGTTTGTTTTATTTTTATATTTTTTTTTCATTTCAGTCATAAAAGTGTTTCCCTTGGCTTAAGTTTTTTTTATACAAAATTCTAATGGTAGCGTCATTTTTCTAAACTCTTTCATTTCATTCGCAGGCCATTTATCGCCTGTCGCAAAGAGTTGATCACATTTGTGGGTCGTATAAACATAGGTTCAATCATTTTAGAAAATTTCTTCATCGTAGCTAAAAATTTAAAGAGAAAACGAATTGAACTAGTTCTTCGCTTTGAAGCCATTTATGTACATTCTTATTTAGGACTATAGTGGACTTTTGACAAAAAGAAAAATGTTTCAACTCGACTTAAGTGCTTTTGTTAAAAGTCCACAGATGTTAATAAATTATATATAATTTTTTGTGTAAATTTTTATTGTATATTTGAAAAAGTTTGTTTATTAATTTAATACTTACTTTTTTCAAATCGAGTACTGTTTAAAACACTTTCAAAAACTTCACTCTGAACAAATTACAAAGATTGAAAACTATAACTATTAAAACGAAACACAAGATCGCGTTAAATAACGGTATATAATTCACAAAAACAAATTTTATTTTATTAAAAAATAAATAATTAAGCAAAAGTAACTGCGTTAAATATTGAAAAAACGCTTACGAGACTGTATCGAGCATAAACCATATGCAATCATATTTGTTAAATTGTTATCTGAACAAAGTATAGCATTGTCATACGGAGCATTTTTAAAACAGTATTTGAAAACTGTTCACTTCTCTTATCATAAGCTTATTCCACAACTCATTTACATTTGGTTTGTGGAATGGTTTGGAATTTTGTTCTTATATATAAAAATCAACGTAAGGCCACAATTTTTACTCTTTTATGAATCCAAAAGTACTAAATAAAAAAAAAATAATACATTTTTGCTTCAATTCCATTTTCATTTATACAAACCGAAAAAATATTTCTTCGACTAGAAATTAAAAAATTTATTCAGTTAAAACATATAAAACACATTGACAAAAGTGATTTTTTTGTTGAATAATAACTAAATTTTAGTTTTCTTCTTATATTGAATGATTGATTTAAATAGTTCCTAGTTGAGATCAGTATTGGCACAACTTAGAATTTCGATAAAAAGTAACCAAAAATACCCAAATTTTTAGTCTTCATTTTGATATAAACAACATTAAGATATAATTATATGTATGGAATTCATAGCAGTGTTAACTGATCAAAAAAAACTTGTTACAGGACCTATTTGTTCAAAACTTTTTAACTATGTGTTAACTAGCTTCGCACTATAGAAAATATAAATATTTCATGTTTGGTTATGATGAGGCTTTAAAATTTATTTGTGCATAATATACGCTTAAAATTCCATACTAATATATAGATAAATATATTAATGATTCGAAAAATACCCGAACCAAATGGTAGCGTTGATTGCTTCATCCTCAGGAGCAGCAACTCATTAGATATTTTTTAAATTAAAATTTTATCCAACAGGTATTATGTATGAAAGTATGTAATTATAAACCGATTATAAACTATTATTTATTTGGATTCTAGGCCTCTATAGGAAAAAGTTTGCACATTCAGTTCTATAAGCGACTATCAAATATCTTTATTGATAATGACGCGAGTTTGCCTTCATATAAAGAATAATTTTATACACAATCTCTTCGTTAAAACAATAAAAAGAAATTGCAAAAATTTTAAACGGCTATCGGGTCAAAAAAATTGTTAAATAACTAGTTATTGCCACAAATTTATGTATGTTCAACTACCAGGTATATAACATCAAAAAGCAAAATTCTCAAAATGACTCTTCACCAATGACTGTTCACCAAAAATTATCCAGAACAAGTTCCATCAATCTCAACGTGCAGGAGATGATTTATATGGTTCAGAAGAGATGACTCTGACACGAAAAAGAAAAACCAACCAGATCAGCCATAAATATTCGGAGATGATGAATTCAAAGCTATACTCTAAATTTTTTTTCAAAATTTTAAAATCCAATTAAACAAAATATTTGCAAGCAGCAGGATTCATCAAAAAGCAATGGTGTCGTGTACCGCTCGAGTTAATGCTAAGAAATGTTGCTGAAAATTCACAAAAAAGTTTTTGCAGTTTCAATCATTACTGGCGATGAAAACTATATCTATTACGATAAATCAAACTTCAAGCATTGCCCAAAAACTTGAAGCCGTTACATTCCACTATAAAAAAGCTCACCCAGCCTACAACTATAAAAAAAAAAATGATTTTAGCTTCCTTTTAGTCTAGTCTTATCCATCCGACTACCCTTTATATTCCTTCTTGGCATCATTATTAGCAGTGTTTTGGCAAGAAATGCTATGATCTAGGTCATAGTATAGTCACAACAAAAGCCCAAAGTTCGTCAAAAATCACATTTTTTAAGTTATACACTCAATAGGAGCCTGAGTAATTAAAGTTAAATTAAATCATTATATTTATTTTTTACTTAGCGTTAGCGTTGGTTAGGAATAACCAAAACTGCAACATTGGTCGAGATATGGACTGTATTAGTAAATATTTAAATAAACTAATTGATTCTTACCGGGAAATTTCAATTGATATCAGAAATTTGGTGGTAAAGTACAGAAATGAACAAAAATCTTTTTGTAAAATATCAATTCTCTTAAATTAAAGTAAACCTACGGTTCAGACAAATTTAAAAAATATAAAAACACTTGGAGCTTACCTCCGGCGATGATGACAAACATCAAACGAATGATCAGGAGAACAAGCCACCTTTTGTGCACGGAATTGTAGGATGGTTTAAGCCTCATTTGACGCATCTACATAACCTTCTGCACTATGCTTTTGTTTGGCAAAATTGTTAGCATCTATAACATTGCAATTTTGTACAACAACAACAAAAAATTTCAAAATTAGGTACTTTTACTTTATTGGGAATAAAATATGTATTTTACCAATCGATTTAATGAATCATGGTTTATTTTATTTCTATTATATACAACTTTATGAATAAATTGTGAAACTGTTAAAGTTTTGCTGCTTTCTATTTATTATTATTATTTTTTTTTAATTTTTAGAAATCAAAAAACCAAAAGAAAAAATTTATAATTTGTTTCTCAATATCTCCAAAAATACGGGTTATATTAAAAAATGATGTTAGAATGACTTAAAGCTGGTATGATTTCGAATTTTTTTAACATGGATTAACGAAATCGAATGAGTCATTTCAAAGTTATCATAAGATGTATGAAGCAGCCTCTTCAAAAATCTGACATTTTAGAAAAAAAAAATTCCGAAATAATACCTATCCATAGAATCTGAAATACTGATAATTTTTGATGTTAGGCAACCATAGCGCATCAAAAAAATATAGTATTTATCCAAGGTCAGAAAATTTTTTTCCATTCTTCCATGGAAAAATATTTTCTGCATATTTTAGATTATCGTACTTAATTTAAAAAAATCTTTTGTTTTTTAAAATATGCGAAATATTGTGATCTAACATCCACCGTGTGCAAAGATGCTCGTATATATTCTATATTTTCATTAAACTCTTTAGACTTTTGTAAACAAATAACAAAAACTTTTTCATTTTTGTTTTCTTTATAAAATTAAAGCTTTATCTCTAAAAACTTACTCGCATTTCTGAATATTCCGCTAAAAATCCAATAACAATATTGTCTTTATCCTGAATGGAATTAAAATTGATATTGTTGTTGTTGTTTAAACTCTTTTTACTTTTCGCACTATAACCAAGTGAGATTGATGCAGCCGCTACCTCAACTTCATGTGAATTATTATTTAAAAGACGAGTAGTTAAGAGTGGGGTCATTAGAGATAATGATGAATTGGAGTTATAACGTTGTTTGGCGTTTAAATGGCAAATATTTATTAAAATGAAATAAATTAGAAGAAAATTTAATACTTGATTTGTACTCAGACACAACATTTTGCGGCATATGTAATGTATAACAATAATTTTTTAATAAAATAGAAGAAAAAACTTTTTTCTTTTGTTAGTCTTTTCAAAGGTAAACTTTTACTTTATAATATTTTTATATTTTTTCATTTTTCTAACTTGGTTTAAAGAGTTAAACTAAACTTATTTTATGGATAATTATTGCAGATGGAGCATGAAAGCGTTATACTTGCTTTCTGCAATTTATTTTAAATTAATTAAACATTTTATAAATGAATTTCACGTTGCAATATTAAAAGACAGCCAAAAGTTTTTAAAATTATTTTTATACTTAAAATATAAATATTTATTTTCCTTTTTGTGTGAACAGACGCATAAACAATCATTTGTAAACGGAAACATCACTTGTTGATAATGATGGCACTACTACTACAATTGATATAACCATTACATTTCTCTCTCTCTCTCATACACACACAAACATATTTTTCCTTTTTTGTCTTAACTTTATTAATTTCTTTTATTTTATAACAGTTGCTTTTAAACGTAACTGCTTATTTTCTTTGATCCGATGTGTTAACTTTGATATCCTGCGACGAACTGTTAATTTTCCTTTAGTGTTGGCTGCTTTTGTTTCAAAAATTTTGTTCATCATCGCTTCTACTTCGTATATCCTGCTATTCGTGTTGCATTTGCGTTCGGCTATGGTCTATTCACTTAACATTAAGACATGTGTGTATGGCATTCTTTCCTCTTTCTGGTTGTGGTTTAATTCTGTTTTTTTTAGTTCTTCTAGTGTGAACGATTTGTTGTGTTTTTTGTATGGCGCGCTATAATGTGTGCGCATTTCCAAATGCTTTCTTTTTATGAATGAATTTTTTATCTCATTGTGTACGTTCCTGTTATACATAAATACAATATATACTTACATTGTTATTTGTTGCATGCGTTTATTATTCGTTAGTGGGAATGTTCATTCTTTTTTCTTAATTTAGAATTATTTGTTCAGTACGAGTACATTTGCATTGACACATGTTAAAGGCTCAACTTTTTCTTACAATAATTGTTGACTGGTAAACTGATGTTGAATTGTAGCTCCATTGCACAACATTATTGACAGTTGCTGTGGAATATTAAAACGTTCGTACAGTGGTATGATATGACTTGACTATTTTAAATTAAAAAAATAAGAAGTTTGACTAAACTGATTTGTCTAAATATCCCACACTGAAGGGTTTTTAGCTTTGGTACTCAAATTATTTGAAAGAACAGAACAAAAGATTAAATGGTAAGAACTAACAAAATACAGAAATGAATAAAATATATATAAAATATTACTAATTGACAAAAGAAACAGAATCATCTTATAATGAATCTTTAATCTTTACTCTGCGCCTCTAATAAAGCCCACCACAGAATTGGATTGTCGTAATATAACGTTCGCCCATGTGCTGAGACTCACGTATCGCAAAAAACTTGCGATTACGATCTGTTGTCACAAAATTATTGTGCTGAAAATCGCAGTCATAATAAATTTTGCTATTTCAACTCGCTAGGTTCTCGTTTATTCGAGGAAACAATTTGATAGGTAACATTTAGTTTGGTAGCAAATTACGGGTGGGGAAGAGAGAATCGTTTTTATCTTTGGTACTCGGCGATACGCTTTGTGGTCATATTCGCAGTGTTGATATTTATTAGCTTTACTTCTTTACAATAACAATAGTAATGGAATGTTGACGACAAAATGTTCGCCTGTGTGAACGCGAATGGAAAAAACAAAAGAAAATTCAAAATGTTTGCCTTCAGAATGTTTTCTCGTATAAACGGGGACTAGCAAAGTATGAAGTGAATTCTAGGTGAACTTGTATATATGCCAATAACTGGGTGTCAAGCATTAGAAATGAAAGTGTATTATTAAAATTGAATGCGTTTTTATTTATTTTCATAAAAAAAAATACTTTATTTTGATCAATTTTAATAAAAAAAATGTACAATTAAAAATATCTTTTTTTATTTGATCGCTGTGTTACATTTGTTTATTTTAAAATTGCAAAATTTACAGTGCACACCCATTTTTATTCTCATACAAAAAACAAGTGTTACCACACTTCACATATTTTCGTGTTAAAAAAACGCGCAATGTTCAGCATATGAAAATATGATTTGAAACTCACAAGTGATTTAAGAATTTTACGTTTTTTTAGCACATGGGCAGTTATTAAGATAAATTTTTAAAATATTTTAGAAATATTTTACAGCACAAGTTTGACAACTTATTATAATCTATATAGATACCATGTAACTACGAGTTACATGATCTGTTTCCATTTTGATTTGAAAAACTATTAATAATGTTTATTTTTGATGTTGCCATACTGAAAATAATACATATATACATATATGTATACGGCAAGTTCAAACACAAACTTAACCTTAAAAGTTACAGTTTAGCTTAACGCTCACTTTTACCTTATTGTATACTTGTATTAATGAAAAACAAATTATCTGCCCATTAAATCTTGCCTTTAGTTAAAGGAAAGTTGTAATTATGGTCCTAAAGGTTATTAATAGATCATGTCAAAAAATAGCTTGTGTTTAACTCTCGTTTCCGAATATTGCATGTTTCTACACTGTAATCGTCTTCCTTGAAAAGCTTATTCGCTTGTTATAGATTAAGTAGTGAATTGAGTATGCATTATAGGAAAATTTAGTTATTCAGTGTCATCTTTCGTATATGCGACTTTCTTTTTGTAAATGCCTTTCCTTTCAATTACGTTGTAAACAAAATTAGGTCAAATGTCTGCAAATACACTATTCCCATTTTACACTCACACATGTTACTTGAATTTTCCTAAAACGAATACAATGCTTTGCAAGATTAGTTTTCAACCTCTGAATACTGGTAAAGATACAGAAATAAAACGTAAATGTATAGAAGATAAACTTTTTTCTGTTAAATCTCTCATTGCAAAAGAATACGAATTTTGTTGTAATTTACGAGGGCGGATTGATAAACATTACGGCGAATCTGTTCCGTCAGATTATATGGTAAAATATTGGATTGCGGAATTTAAACGGGGCCGCACAAGCACTGCAACAATACCACCAACAGGAAGGCCAAAAGTGGCGGTTACTGAAGAAAATATCAAGAAAATCCTCGATATCGTTATGAATGATCGCCGGGTCAAAATACGTGAGATTTCTGAAATGGTAAACATATCATATGAACGTGTGTTCAACATTTTGCATGAACATTTGCACATGAAAAAGTTATCGGCAAGATGGGTGCCGCGTTTGCTCAGTGTTGAACAAAAACGAGTTCGACAGAGCACTTCACAGCGGTGTTTGGACATGATAAAGCAAAATCCTGCTGATTTTTGGCGTAGATTAATAACTGTTGATGAAACGTGGGTCCACCAGTACACACCTGAAACCAAAAATCAATCGAAGCAATGGGTGGAAGCTGGTGGAAGTGCTCCGAAGAAGGTGAAGACAGCGAAATTGGCTGGCAAGGTTATGGCCACTGTATTTTGGGATGCACACGGAATATTGCTCATCGATTATCTTGAAAAGCGATCCACAATCACAGGAGAGTATTATCGTGCATTATTGAATCATTTGGTTGATGTAATCAAGGAAAAACGACCACATTTAAACAAGAAAAAAGTGCTCTTTCTTCAAGACAACGCACCGGTTCACACAGCATTAGATACGACGCTAAAACTACGAGAAATCCATTTCGAATTGGTTGATCATCCACCTTATAGTCCAGATTTAGTCCCTAGTGACTTTTTCCTGTTTCCAAATTTTAAAAAATGGCTCGCAGGAAAAAGATTCATCTCAAACGAAAAAGTGATTATGGAAACTAATGCGTATTTTGAGGAGTTCCCAAAATCGTATTATTCAGATGGTATAAAAAAGTTGGAAAATCGTCTTACTAAGTGTATTGAGCTAAAAGGAGACTATGTTGAGAAATGAATGGTTTTTGAAAAAAAAAATGTTTTTTTCCTACTTAGGTAGCTTCAATATCAATCCGCCCTCGTATATCATTATTGACAAATGTATTGCTGAACAAAATTCTACACAACAAAACCAGGTATCCTATGGGTTACAGTACCGAACAAGACATTCGCTAACAGGTTAATTGTAATCATAAAACGTACATTTTTAATAATAATGGTATAAATGCATATACATACACACATACATGCATGAATTGTAGATATTATAAATTTCTCTATAAGCTTATGTGTTTGTACGTCAATCAGGCGTAAGCGACTAAATCGATTTTTTTAAACGTGGAGCGCAGATGCATAGATCCAGCTAACGAAATTGCAATGTGGTATGTTTTTTCAATATTGGACTTGACAGAGGTAACAATCAGGATAAAAGGTCAAAATTAATTATGGTAAAATAACACTTTTGTTTATAAAGCAAAGTTTTTGCTTGCTAACATTACGGCATATCTTCTGTCCTATAAAAGAGTCTTGAAATTATCACATGGTATTTTTCCATGGAAAGAAACTGACAACGGATTTAAATTCAGCGCATCAAAATCATTATATTCCATATAATTTAAGGCCAGAAAATTGTTTGTAAATAATAATATTGATAACGACAAGTAAGTAAATAAACGCTCATAAGGCTTAGAATATATTGTAAAGATTAAATAATGTAATAAAATAAAACACTTTTTAAATTGCAAAGCATTACTTGGTAGTTTTATCCCAGTGGATAGTAAATTTTAAAGGCGTTTAGAAAAGATAAAGAATTGCCACACGAATATCAGTGTGCGCTCTATGATAACAAGTTATCAACATTTTTCCAAAGATGTAATTTGGTTGGTATTTAAAATAAACTTTTAGTCGATCTAATAATCTCCATATGATGGTTATGCAAAATTTTCCCATGCTGCATAGAAAATTTATCAAGTCTAGAAGTTATTATCGAGTATTTCGATTTACATTTACAAAGTCCATTTGGACATGTCCAGTTATGCACCTGTTTAAGGTTCTCGTTAAGTCTGAGCACTCATTCAATAATATTATCTCTATTGGTGCTTATTTACTTAAGTACGAAATCAGTATATAGGTGAAATTTACTATAATAAAAACATCTAAATCTAATCTATATGAGCCGTTTCTTTTGAAAGTGGGCCAAGTCCATTTTTGGGAAAAATTGAGATAATGGTATTTATAAAACTCGTAATGATCTTTCTGTTTTAAAACAATTTTTAGCAAAAAAAATCTATGTTCCGATATTTGAGATATGCAAGTTTAAGTTCTTAATTGTGAAAGCGAGACACGCCAATTTAGTTATAAAAAAAAACTCTTATTTTTTAGTCAGCGCTGTAAACTTATATTCTCTAGGACCACAAAATATTGTAGATATATATTAATAATTACAAATTGTTTAAAATTTAACAAAATACAAACCTTTGAATATCCCGAAATAAAAAATTGGACTGGTCATACTTTCAAAATAAATGGCTCATATATGAGTAGGTGAGATACAAAACTCGTTCGTAACGTGTTAATAGACATTTGGAAAAAAGCAAAAAACATGTAGCGGCTGATTAAATGGACCAAATTAGTGGAATACTTTAAGTTCTTAGATGTTAGCGCGTTCTTGATTAAAACTTAAGAGTTGGAAAATTATTGCTTTTATTGTCATAAAACTTCATAAGAACTCCTAGAATCAATTGTTATCTTAGGCAAAGAAGTAAATTTTTCGTTGAAGACATCATTGTTTACTGCATTCAGCATTGCCGTTTTGGTTATTTTTAACCAAAATTGGTTATTTTTTTCTTTGATGTGTAGATGTGTACTTTTTTTCCATTTTTGTTACTTTTTTCTCGAAGTCAAAAAGTGAGATAATAATTTTTTTTAACGTTTATTACCCAGGTTCTTACTGAGTATAACACTCTAAAAAAGAGCAAACTTTGGTTTTTTGTTGTGGGTATTCTACGTCCATCCCAACCTTCTGGTAACATATGGATCAAAACAAATAGTAGTCTGACGGGCAATGTATTGATTATAAGGCGGCTGAAACAATTTTCGAAATAGTTTCAACTGATCTTAAAACTATGGTCGAGCGTTGTCATAAAACATCAATTTTTCATCGCCAGCAATGAGTGGAAGCCGCTACAATATTTTCCAGCTAGAATAGCTTGTTGAGTTTGAAAACAATCTTCATACAGTAATGCCTTCAATTCATCATCTGCGAACATTTTTTCCTGATCTATAAGGTCTTCCTTTTTCATGTTAAAATCATTTCTTCTGAACTGCATAAGTAATCTCTCGCGCGTTGAGATCGGTGGAATATGTTCAGGTTAAGTTTTGGCAAGCAATCAAAGCAGTAAAACTTCGTTGCTTATACTATTTCGTTCAGTGACTAAGTGAGAATAAATATCAGACGCATTTCACTTCAACGCTAATGTTTGGTTTGGGTATTTAGCGATTCATTAAGATATCTGCTAGTAAAAGCTACTGAGCTGAAATTATTCACAAATACATTTTAAAGCCTCTGAAGTCAACATATGAGCAAACGATATTTATTATTGTGCGAAGTTTGTTAATACGTAGTTAAAATATATAGAACAAATAGGAGAATATGCCTCATCAATTGTTGTACAAAGTTTTTGTCACCAATCACCAGTCAATACTGCTATAAATTCCATATATAAAATAATATTTTAATGTTTTTTGTATTAAAATTATGATTTTAAATGGTTGGTTATTTTTTGGTTACTTTTTTATTGAAATTTTGTTACAAAAAAATCGAAGTTGTAGCAACGCTGACTGCATTAGTCAGCATAACATTGCTCTTATTTATACCAATAATAATATGACGATTTTGTACTTCCTTCTCACAATTTTTGTGGCACGACAAGTTGAATTTTGTTCGCCAATAACAAACATTCATGGTGTGGTGTAGTGGTAAAGCTGTTTGCTTACATCACTAATTCAGCTCAGGTTCGAATCTCAGTAATTCTCATAATTTGAAGTTTTTTGAAGCCCCCTCCCGATTATCCACTCATTTTGTTAAAATAGACCGATCACCTGCTTAGCTGGGAAACAAATAAAACCGATTACATAGAATCTTAAAGCAAATGAGTAACGGGAAATAATTAAAAAAAAATCATCATTTAGTCATTTACTGAATGCCTACGCATTATACCAGCATTCTTTTTTGCATAGTTTTTAAATGCATTAAAAATTGATTTATTTTTTGCGATTTGATGTCCATTAATAGCGTTATATCTGCATAGAAACATTATTTATTTTTATTTAACCACTTAATGTTACTGTGCATTCTGATACCAAATTAAATTATCATGCCTCTGATGCCGCGAATGTAATCATGCTGTTTATGTTTTTATACGTATTTTTCTAACAATGTGCTTAAAAAAATTAATTCATAAGTTGATTTAATGTATTATATAAAAGAAACCTTGAATTTATACACTAAAAGCAGAGTACAACTTTTTTTTTTCTATATACCCTACCTAATGTCACATCGACTTAAGAAGACAATTTTACTAATTCGTTCTTAACTATGTTTAATACTTTGCATAGTTATGAAGTTTAATACAGGTGATCTTTTTTGTTAGGAAGTAAGACTTCTTCTCTGCCGTCAGAGAACACCTCAAGCCAAGGTTTTGTGTCCCTGACTTATCACAATATTAGGAGTGTAAATACTAAGTTAAGCAATTTGTAAATTGCTTGTTTCAATTTGAATTAAAAAATCTTAAATTTTACAAAGACAGTTATAATGGTGTTGATAGCATATTGTTGTGTGTTTTATAGTCTTTCACCCAAATGTGTCAAATTTGTCCAGCTTCCAGTCTGACATGAATATTTAGATACTATACAATATAAATATGTATCTAATTATTGATACAGCGAATTTAATTAGCCTTCTGTTTAACAGCAGTATTTGCATAACTTTCTATTTTTACCGCCTAGTACTACTTTTACCACATAAGATGAATTTTGAGCGAAATTAGACTTGGTCCTTGCTGATTAATGTTTCTTTATTTTGTTTTTATTCGCTTATATTTCCTAAACTTCTAAAGTATTACTGCGTTTCATGCCATAAGCCTCACCTGAATTACGGTCAAATTTGAAAGATTCTTAACTGTGGTACGTATAATCTCTATGGCTAAATTTAAACTTACACTCACTTGGACCACCGAGCTTTTATATGTATGTATATAATAACGTAAACCAATTCACATAAGATCATAAATATATATTAATCATTTGATTTGACTATCTGTACAATAAAAATCGTTCATATGTAAAAACTATTGAATTCTTTTTAATAGCTGCAATGCAGTTTCTCATCACAACACGCACAATTCTTCCAATGTGAACACTTATTTGAAAATTTATGCAATTTATGCACATGTAAAAATAAATTATTGGCAAATAATTTGCTATTTGACATTGATACTACTGCGTATTTTATTTCATATATGACTCTGTACTAGATATGATGTCAACTATTTTCACCCATTTCTTGCATTTCAAAAGTATCTATATTATGCGTATGTTTTATAACTTTGTTGTAATCATGTAAAATATTTACAATTAAAATTTATATCATATGTAATGAGAAATATTAAAATTAGATTATCGAAATGTAAGCATAATGCCAATTATACCATACATACTTCTGTACGAACATATGTACATATTGCTCATTAGCTTCAATAGTGTCATAACTCAAAAAACATGATTTTTTAGTTAAGTATTCTAAAATATGCGGAATATTGTGGTCTATATTATGTCCAAAATTCTTTGTGATTCCTACAAAATTAAAAGCACATGAACAAAGTGTTGAATCCTATGTCAGTGCTAAATAATATGAAATTGAAAATTAAAACAACTCTCTCGAAAATTTGTTTTTTTTTAGTTATGACCAGCGTTGCCACAACTTAGATTTTTTTGTAACCAAATCTCAATAAAAAAGTAACCACTTAATAACCAAAATTTTAAATCATAATTTTAATACAAACAACATTAAAATATCGTTTTATATATGGAATTTATAGCTGTATTGTTTGAGTATATACTGGTGAAAAAAAGTTGGTACCACAATTGATGAGGCATATTCTTTTATTTGTTGTAAATATTTAAAACTACTTCGCACAATAGAAAATATCGTTCGCTCATATGTTTACTTTAGAGCTTTTTTAAATTTATTTGTGGATAATTTTAGCTCAATAGCTTTTACTAAGAGATATCTTAATGAATCGTTAAATACCCGAACCAAACAATAGCATTGAAGTGAAATGTGTCAGATATTTATTCTCATTTAGCCACTGGACGAAATATTATAAACAACAAAGTTTTCTTGCTTTGATTTTTTGCCAAAGCTGAATATATCCTACCGATCTCAAAGTGCGAGAGATTATTTTTGCAGTTCAGAAGTAATGATTATAACTTGAAAAAGGAAGACCTCCCAAGTCAAGCAAAAATGTTCGGAGATGATGAATTGAAGGCATTACTTTATGAAGATTATTTTCAAACTCAAAAACCTATACAAGCAGGAAAGAATTGTAACGGCATCCAATCATTGCTGGCGATGAAAAATAGATCTTTTAGGATATCGAACAAATGTTTCAAGATCAGTTGAAACTATTTAGAAAATTGTTTCAGCTACCTTATAATCCAGACATTGCCCGTCAGACTAACATTTGTTTCGATCACTTTAGAACAGAATATAAGAAATTGGTTCTATTCATTCTTGGCTTCAAAATGCAGTTTTTGACACGAAATCCATATGTTACCAGAAGTTTGTCAAAAAAAGTCCGTTTTTAAGCTGATACACTCAGTAAGAACCTGGGTAATAAACGTTAAAAGAAATCATTGTCTTCATTTTTTACTTCGAGAAAAAAGTAACCAAAATGAAGAAAAGTACACATCTACATATCAAAGAAAAAAATAAACAATTTTGGTTAAAAATAACCAAAACTATTGAAGTAAATGAGCGATAAGGTAGATACGTAACTAAGAAACATATGTCGGGTGATATTTTAGCAACTTTCTTTTTGGCAATACAATTTTTAACAGCTCAGCTGTTTTCATGTAACATATTACTGTCAAACGTATTCAGTGTGGTTTATAATTTAACCATAAATCGACTTGCAAACGAACAACGCTGGCAGATGATTGAATTTTATTATCAAAATTCTTGCTCGATTAAGAAAGTGCATCGTACACTTCTTTCCATCTTATGGTCAGCTCATTTTTGGTGAAATGGATACCTGAACAAGGAAAATTGCCGTATTTGATGTTAACAGCAGCCAGAAGCATTGCAAAAAATTCTAAAGCGCTGTTTGGTGTGGATTATGGGCTGGTGGCATCATTGGTCTGTACTTTTTCAGAGACGACGAAAGCAGGAACGTTACTGTGAATGGCGCGCGCTTCTGTGCGATGATTTAATTTTTTTTCTTTTTTGGCCAAAATGCATGTAGTCGGCTCATTGCAGATCATGGCGCTAAATTTCAATGTTCTTTATTAAGGTGACATTCAATGGCGTTATTATACATATCTCCCTTTGTTTGTGTCATTGTCACGAGGATTCATCAATGAAATTTTTTATTTATGATAATTCCTACTTGATATTGATTTTGTGACGATGATTCATCGATGAAAATATCAAGGTGGCAATTTCGCTCAAATACTTCAACGGGTACTTAAAGCAAACAACGCAAAAAATTTATTAAAATAAACAAAAGTGCACAAAGAACAATGTCGATTTTTCCAATTTGTTTGTTAACATCGATGTTTTTATGAACGATACATCGATATTTTCTAAACATTGATACATCGTTTGCATTCCTATCCATAGTAAACCTTTAAAAAATGTTATTTAGTATTTTTTTAAGATCAGCCAATTTTATTGTCTCGCCCTCATAAAAGGCATTTTTAAGATTTTATAAAAACTGAATATTGCCGCTACAGGTTGATTTCAGTACCAGCTCCTATATATGCTGTTCAGGGGTGTCTAGAAATTGAATGTTGTCGGGTTTGTATTTAAAAAGACAATAAAAAATATTTCGATTTTGTGTTCAACTTGAAAAGGTGGCCATTTTAGATGTCGGTGTCAGTTTGATCTAAGCTCTCATTTCACATATTTCTAAATATTAAAGTATTTCGCAAGTTATTGCAATTTGATATCCACCCGATTGTGTACTATAATGCCAATAAAAAGTAATAAATAAAATAAACAACGTCCCGATTTTCATTAGGCATCGAATTGCTACTATAAAAGCAATGCTTGGAAACCAAACTTTTACTTAATAAAAGTTTAAAAACATTTTCTACTGTTTTTGCATGTAAAACTTACAATTTAAGTCAGGACTATTTGGTAAGTTGAACATGTTACAATTATTTTTTCCACACGCTTCATTTAATAAAACAATTATTAAGCATCATCTTCTGAAATTTCGTACAATATTCTATAATGAAATCATAAGAAAATTATTCATACACAAGCGTTCAACTTTTAAAAATTTAATATTCTTCTTCTACCTTGCTCATTTATTCACACACAAATGCCATAACTTATCGATAACACACGATATTATTGCAATCAATTATTGGAAATTGATACTTTAATTGCACTCATCAAATATTATATTCACACTCTTCATTTAAATGTTATATGTGGTATTTAATTATATGTATTGTCTTATCAATATGTTAAAATACGCAAACAATACGCAAATTTTATTAATCCTTAACCAGTATAAAAAATTTTGGGAATTTAAATTACTCCAGCCCGACTATTTAATACCCTACATTACATTTCAAACTCAATTTATTCATATTCATCATAATGCGAAATCATTTTATAACTAACTAGCTTAACCCATCCGGAGTTACTCGGGAATCTATATATGTTTATATATCTATATATAGTCATGTGAAAAATTATAAGGACACATTGCGATTTTCCCTAAAAGCTTAAGAGAAAAATGATCTACAACTAAGAAACGGTACAAAATTTGTTTGTCAAATAACGGTTCATTACGTCATCGAAATTCAAGCAGACAATTTATAAGATCTTTTCTTTATATATATATATATATATATATATATATATATATATATATATATATATATATATATATATATATATATATATATATATATATATATATTTCCAATTTTTCCAATTCTATCCGCTTTTTGAATCTTGTTTGTACGTCATGGCCTTTGCTGTGGCTCAAATCTGGGCTGCTTATGTTGTTATGTGTGCGCTCTAACCAATACACCGCGCCACCCCTTGAGACATAGTATTAGTGCTGGCAAAGTCTACTACTTTTCAATACTTGGTAGTATTGACTACTTTTCATTCGAGTACTCAATACTATACTCAATACTTTTAACGGTTTTTATTATTTTAATTTTTAGGTATAAAAAATATTTTCAAAACGTCTAATGGTTTATTAAACAGTTAAAACCAAACAAATATAGATTTAACTTCAACTTAAGTGCGACATTAAATTTTTAAATATATATTTAATAATTTAGTCCTAAATTACACACATAAAATATATTAAACATGGTGGAGTTTTTAGGAAGCGTTGTATTTTTAGATAGAGTTGTATTTAAGCAGTTAAAATTTACATTTTCTATAACAATTACAAGCATTTAATATCCTTTGGGTCAATATGACCCAACAAGCGATATTGCAAGTTTAATTCCTCTTTACCATTTTTTTCCTATTGAATATAATTGAAATGATTTCATATTCATTTAGAATCATCGATCAATTATTTTTTCAGTAAAATAATCAATAAAATCGCATTCATTGAATTTCCAAAAAATCAAATTTTATTGAATAAGCTAGACCTACCAAAAGAGCAACAAAATGTAAAAAATATCGTTATTCAAATGACAAATCAAAAAGGTGTCGAATTATATGGAAATGATTGTTGGCAAAACATTAATATGTTAGAGCTTGATGCATATCTTGGATTACAAATAATGGCAGGAGTTTATAGATCTCATGGAGAAAATCTCACTAGCTTGAAAAACTACAACTAAAATATTGAGTACTTACTTTTAAGAATTGAGAACCTAAAAATAAATAAATATGCTCTAACAGTACTCAATACTTTTCCAGCACTACATAGTTTACCTTTTTGAACCAATATTGTGAAAAGTTGAAATAACATCAGTTTCATGTTGAATCAATATGAAATTAACGTTTAATTAGCTATGAAATGGTTCAAGATTATGAACATTATTTAGTCCTTTGCTTACTTCTTAAAATCGAAAAAATCACTAAAAACTCATTAGATTTTTTCACTTTCCTGACTGTCGCAAAACTGCAAATCGCAAAATAAAGTCTTGAAAATTTACAATCTGATGAAAAATGTCTATAGAGCTGCACACTTAGTTTTTTTTTTTTTTTAATTGCTTTAAATTATTTTTTTGCCTTTTTGACCAGCTTTTTGGAGTCAAATAGTGGATTCATTGAAATTTAAATAATAACCATTATCAAAGAGCCTTGTTGGCTTAAAATCTGCATATGTACGTACATACATAAGTAGAAAATTTCATTAAATTATGATTTCATTAAAAGTGTCTACTTCAAAATATGTACTTGTATGAGTATTTATTCCATTATTTATAATATTTCTGTGTGGCATTTTTATACACGAACTTTTAATTATATTTTACGCATTTTACTATTTTGAGTTTTCCAAAAATATACTTCATAAATTGGTTATTGATGATATGTAATTTGATCAATTTAATTAAAAATAATATGCTACGCATATATACATATTACATATATGTTTGTATAGAATATGACAAATTCCCAGTGATACTATAATTATCACTTGCATATAAAAACAGAACAAAAAAAGAAATAAAAATTAAAAGATATTGTTACTGTTGCATATCAATAAATTATTAAATAATAAATAGTCATGTAACCCAGCTACCAGAATGAAATTAAATGTAATTAATGAATTTTTAACAAAAATGTTGAATTTTCCAATTAAATGCTCATTCAAATTTATTGTGTATTATTATCAGTGTTGCCACAATTGGTAGAATTGTACCAAAATTGGTAGAATATTTTTGGTTCGGTAGGATGATAGGCTAACTAGAATTTTGAAGTTTAAAAATTGAAAAATAACCGTCAATAAAATGTGTTAATCCTATCCAATTTATTTTCTATGAACGTAAAGCAATCATGCAAGTACCAGAAAACTCTACAAAGTTAGTTACAAGGTACATATTAACTAACTGTAATAGCAAAAACAATGGGAATAAATTTACGGTGAGCGTCAAAATAAAATATACACCCTCATTTTATACAATTTAGTTTCAATCTTAGCTCTTCAAAATAACATAAATTTAAACATTTTATGTTTCTTTAAAACTGTAAGGCTTTACAAAATTTAAAAAAGAACAAAAGAGTTCTTGCAATAACTGGAGATATGCAACAAATACTGAAGTTAGTCTATATTTTCAGCGTCAAAAAATTGAACAGAATACCACTGCACTAATCTGCAGAATTTATATAATAAAAAATTTTGTCATATTTTATTATTTTTTGTAAAGCAAAAACATTTTTTTTAATGAGTATTTTAATTGATAATTGTAATCTTGTAATAAATTCATTACAATTCATAATGTAAAATAATGTAAAAAACTAAAACTAAACTTTGAAAAAGGCTTCGAAAACTGTAAAAGAGAATAAACTTGAAAAATTTCGTTTAACTAAAAAAAATGTCGAAAATTTTAAGTAATGCACAAATATGATCTATTGTTTGTAACTGATGTAAAGAAAAGACCATCAAAAAGTGATGTTAAGATATCAAACGAAATTTTAGCTACATCAGATGCTATGTTAGAGCCAGTAAATGTTTCTTATGCTAGATTTCACATATTATCATCATGTCGGCAAGGCACTATTGCAGGACACTGCGACCAATGAGTGTTTGTTCAGCAGATCTGTTGATATCACATGAAAAAAAATGTTTGATACCAGCAGTAATTTAGAAGTGACTTTTAAAACCAAAGATGTTTCTTTCTGCAAAGATGTTCTATTTAGCGACGAAATCAAATTACCTGTGCTTGGCCAAAAAATAATCATAAAAATTTTGGAGAACCAATAACGACGAACTTTTAGAATAAAATTTTTTTATCCACAAAGATGCCAGATGGAGGTTTTAGTAACAGCGTAGGAATGGCCAGCGAAAAAAGAATTTGGTAACCAATATAAAGAAATTAGGCGTGCAAGAATCTTGTTTCCTATGGCAAGACAATGGTTCGAAGAACACTACTCTTTCGCACTTCCAAGCAAAAGTTGTATCCTTCCTAATGCCCGAATTTAAACCCAATCGAACATTTTCGGGAGCATTTTGATCATTAGATTCGAAAAACGACTATTTATAATAAGAAAAGAATGGGATGGTAGAAAATCCATCCGAATTTACAAAAAACCCAATGTAATATATTTCTTAAAGATTAGATGATATTGTTTAAGCCCAAGAAGAAGAAACCGAATACCAAAATATTCTCTCCTTTAAGAATTGCTTTCTTACACACTTTACCGCTTATATGTACATATATACACACATACAGTGAAAAAATGAGGCTATACACTTTATTTCGCCGCTCACAGTATGTTAACACGTCTAAAAATGTCAGTAAAAGAGTTGTTCATATCAAAAATATGTTTTTTAATGGTTTTTAAAAGTTGGTAGATTCATATCGATTTTGGTAGATTTTTGAAGACATTTTGGTAGAATTTAAATTTTCTTAGTGGCAACACCGATTATTTATTTAAATATTTGAAAATAATTCACTGATTGCAAATATTGGTTGTACAAATAAATTTTGAAGACCATTTGAAGATGTCTATAATGCACCATTATTGTTGGTTGTTCTGACAGTTTTTGCTATTACAATGGAAGTTAATTTAAGTTCAAATCGTTTATTTATTTCAACCATCTTTCTAATAAATCATAGGGAGATCGATTATTCGACTCTTTTCAAAAACCGGATTTCAAATAATTTGAAAAGTAACAATTTAAAAACATTGAGTTTCGGTTAATAATTATTCAAAAAACCGGTTAACCGGTCCTTTTATTTAAATAAAATTGTTCTTAATTCTTGAAGCACAGAGCTGGACCACGTAGTTTTAAAAATAAGCAGATGCTGACGGAGAGTTTCCAATTAAAGTGGCAATCAATACTAATAATAATTATAACAAATATCATAAGAACTATGCCAAAACCGTGTGCGGAGGCCATAAAAAACAAAGTACTGAAAGTTGCTTAAGTCTAGAACAGCTACTGAAGGAGGTAATTTCGTTTTTGTTGTTGTATTACGTGGTAGAGAATGGAATTAAAAGTTTGTTATTATAGTTATAATTTAGGTGCCTATGATAACAAAAATTAAATGTTTTACTTTGAATAAATCTACTAGTAATATACGAGTCCTTAATTGCCTCGACAAGAATAGTTGCTTAGCTTTCGAACAGCACTGTATGTAAATTCATGGACTACGTATTTAATAGTGTGTATGTCACTGTGGTATGTTAGGTAAGACACCCACCTTCCAACCAAGAAGTAGTCGGTTCAATTCCAGGCCACATTATCTGAAAATTTTCAATAGCGATATTTCCGCAAAACATTAGCGACTGATTATGTGTATTTACGCTTTGAAAGACCTCACTAACTAATATATCTACCGTTCGGAGCCGGCGTTTGTGGGTCGCTTTCAATGAGTCTAGTTGATTATTTTCCATAGCGAACACTAAATCATGAACAGTCACAACTCAAAATTTATCAAAATCGCATTTTTTCCATAAACCATTTCATAGACCTAATCTCTAACGACTACGAAAACTTCGTTTGGATCATTGTTTTTATGTTCCCATGCCGCTTGTACATTATCAACTAAAGAATACTATTTTTAGTTGTAACAGTGAGATTATGAGTAATTGAATAGTTTTATTTCATATAAATTGTATTATTTCGAGTTTTGACGTTATTAATGGACAAAATTTTGAGTTAATCAGTATATATTTCCAGCTAAAGAGGCACAATTTGATAATAATACACACAACTCAATGAAAAAATTGTAATAAATTTTGAATTAAACAGTGTCCAATTTCAATTGGACATATATTTTTTATATGTATCTCAAACATCAACTTTACCTTATTATTATCAAGAATGAATTTTCAACTATATTATTATCATAACTATTATTATTATTATTATTATTATTATATTTATTATTATAAAATGATCATTATCATCATTGTTATAATCATTATTGTTATTATTTAATTAAAAGAAATTTTGAAACGTATAAAAATTATACTTATTTAAATTAACCGGTTATTCGTGTAAAATCAACCAGTTTATTCGGTATTCAAAAAAGGAAGACTTTGACAGAACCGTATTCGACAAAACCAAAAAAAGCGGTTAAAACCGGTCGAATCATAACCGTCGACCAAATACATCAATCTCAAACAAATTTTATTGTGACAAATTAGCGCACAAAAATAAAATTTTCCCAATTAAAAATTCTTTATTCAAACGGTTGTCTTATTTTATACAAAATTTATTGTTACAAGATGGCGCGAAACGATATATTGACAATAATTGTCCCAATGCTGTTACACGATTGTTCTAGTTTACGGCAACTCTGTGAATCAGCTGTTGTGGTAAATTAAATTTATTTATTTTGTTTTTGTGGTCAAAATCGTTCGTTCTTAAAAAAAAAAGAAAATAGCGTGCTCTCTATTTATATTGAGGTCATTTAGTAAATAAATAAATAAAAATAAATAAAAAAAAGAAAGAAAGTGTGTGGATCAGAGATTGGCTCACAAGAAGGGCCATTGATGGTGCATATGAGAAAACATGTCAATAAATTAAAAAAAAACTTAATTCACTAAAATATTCTTTTATTTAAATTGGAATATTATTATAAATTATATTTAATCCTCTAAAGTAAAGATGATTTGTTCTCTAAAAAATAAAAATTGCATCGGCTTTGATAATGAGGTGTCCTCTTGACAAAAACAAGTAAAAATAATGCAAAAAAGAAATGATAGAAGTTTGTAATGCAATTTACATATAAATAATTAAAAAATGCATGTTTTAAGGGATGACAATTATAAATACCGTATAAACACGTGTTTTTTCAGAATGAAATCAATTAAAAAATAAAAATCGTTGATTATTGTCTTCTTCAATTGCCACACAAGAATACAATAAATATTGGTGTTTTTTGGAATTGACATTGCTGCATGATTACCGATAAAGCTTTCACACGATTGTCGCACCAGGGTTGCATTCTATTGGGATTAATAAACACAATAATACTGTGAGTTGCCGTATGAGCCAATAAATTACATAATCACACTATTGGTATATAAAAAACACTAATTATTGGCGCATTACGACAATCGTCTGATCTTACCTTAAGTTTGGCTTTTCTAAAAATCAAAAAAATTTAAAGCTTCCGGTTACTTGTCGCCATCGTATAAGTTAATGAAGAAGTTCTTGACTTCTTTAATGTTAATTATTATGCTCGTAAATGATCATTTATTTATTTATTTGGTCTATGGAAATTTAATTCCGTACAGACTAAAGTTATACGTCCGTATTCATAATGAAAATTTAGCCAGTGTCTAGCATAAGTATTCTTTTTAATACCCTGGCAGCTATGTATCCTTTCCCAAATTGAAGGTTTCAAGGGACTTTTCATTTATCATTTCTCTCTTTTAAATTATTGTTTTTGTTGAATTTGTTACAATATTGTATTGCACTGAATGTTGTTATAAATTCGATGTTTTTTTTTTTGTTTTTTTTTCTGATATTTCATTTTATTTACTTTCTGTTCTATTGTTTTGTCGTTTTAATGTTTATTGTTTTATAGAGCGATTAATTAAAGCCAATAGAATAGATAAATTATAAAGAGTTCATAGAACTTTAGATTAGACTGTACTTAGATTGAAAAACAAAAACAAAATATTTTATGAATGAAAATATTTGTTTGTAGAAAATTTTGTATATATATTTGATAGGAAATTTTCAATAGAAAATTTTGTGTAAAACGAAAAACACATAAAAAAGTTTATTTTACAAGTACAATAAGCTTACAAAACCATTATAAATTAAAATAAATTTTATGATTTAAAAAGTAAAAACAGCTTTAATTAAAACAAAATAAATACAATAAAAAATAATTTATACACTCAAGAGCAATATTATAGCCGCACTAGCTTTTTCAGTAGTTTTTCTTATAGCGTTGAATTTAAAATTATTAATGAATTTAAAATTATTAAAACTGCTGAAACAATCTAGTGAGGTTATAAAATTGCCCTTGAGTGTATAGTATATGCATGTAAAATTTGACTCTAGTTCACATTATCCATATATAACATTGTTCTGTATTTGTGTAAATTTATTTAGCCTAAGCTACTTGGACGCAGCCTGTTTTAGAAAGAGAAAATATGATGATTTAGTTCTTAACTTTAGAGTTAAGAGTTATGGCGCTTCTCCTACACTTTCAAAGTAGAAACTGTTCCTTAGTGAATGTTCAAGTTGCAGTTTTTACATTACACTAGCCACGGCGATGTCTTGAATAACAAATTGCTTTCTACTAAAAACAGGTAGTAGATCGATTGTTTTAAACTATATTATTAAAACTAAACTAGATACTATTTTTAACAAGACGGAGAGATTTTGTCTTGGGTTATCTTTCTTTTTGGACAAAATCTGTAAAGTCCACAGGGTTTTGCTTCATAAACTTAGATTAATTACTAATAAAATCTAATACTATTCATTACTAGATTTATTCCTATCTTCCCCTTAGGACTACTTTCTTGAGCGGTTTTGGTTATTTCTTAATGACTCCACCTTATAATAACAATCATGATCATACTCTTCTGTAGCTAAGTATATATATTTTTATTGTTGATGATCTGGGTGTGTTGTTGGAATTAATCCATCATATTATTATTAGATGACTAATAAACCTTAATTTATTCATAGTCCAGAGAATTCACAGGTCCTTATATTAAAAAGGTGTTGTATATGGAATACTTTGCACATAAGAAATTATAAGCTAATCTTCTTGTAGTTTCAAGAAATCGTCGTATATTTCTAAAATATAACTGTTGTAAAACCATTATACATACATATGTGGTATTTCATGCTTTATTTAGCTCTTCTTTGGAGAGTAACCTATTACTAAAACATGTATCGTTATATAATTTTTTTTATTTTTTGCTTACAATACGCCACTTGAATAGAAATTTTCATTAAAAATTAGTTATCAGTCAGAATTTTGTCCTTAAAGCATAAAATTTAGTATATAGCAAATCTGTGAATGTAAGACTTCGAAAGAGAATATGGAATGTGAGAATGTGGAATATTATATTTAAGAGCTAATGCAAAAAAACTAATCCACTAAAAGTAAGCAAAATATCGGTTGTACAAGTTTAAATCATAATAAAACAAAGAAATATTAATGAAACGAGCTTTGTTGGATAGAAAATTTTATGACATTAGTGTTTAAATATTATTTCGGCAATGTGACCGCCACGGCTGGAGCAATCGTGGCATACGTGGCTGTATTTCGCCAATAACTGTTCGAATGTTGATTTCCAGGTGTTCAATTGTCTCTGGCTTATCGACGTAAACAAGTGACTTTACATAACTCAAAATAAAATAATTTAATGGGGTTAAACCACATGATCTTGGTGGCCAATTAATTGGACATTACATGAAATTATCCTTTCAACAAAAGTTTCTTTCAGTAAATCACTTGTAGAGCGCGCTGTGTGGCCTTGTGGATTATCCTCACTCCAAATATGACAATTCTGCTTATTTACGTTCCCATTCAGCAAAAAAATGAGCTTTATCGGAGAACAAGATTTTGAATGGGAATCCAATATCAATATCAATTTGTGCTTCAGAAGATTCGACGGATTGGCGTTGCATACGATGGTCGCTTGACAATTATAAATACCGTATAAACACGTGTTTTTCAGAAAGAAATCAATTAAAAAATAAAAATCGTTGCCGTATGAGCCAATAAATTACATTATCACACGATTTGCATATAAAAAATACTAATTATTGGCGCATTAAGCCAATCGTGTGATCTTACCTTAACTTTTCTAAAAATCAAAAAAAATTAAAGCTTCCGGTTACTTGTTGCGATCGTATAAGTTAATGAAGAAGTTCTTGACTTCTTTAATTTTAATTATTATGCTCTTAAATGATCAGTTATTTATTTATTTGGTATATGGAAATTTAATTCCGTACAGACTAAAGTTATACGACCGTATAAATAAGCTTTATCGGAGAACAAGATTTTGAATGGGAATTCAATATCAATATCAATTTGTGCTTCAGAACATTCGACAAACTGGCGTTGCATACGATGGTCGCTTGGCTTTAATTCCTGCACAATTGAAATCTTTAAAGCTTTTAAGCCAACTTGCTTTCGTTAAGCCTTCCATAAAGTGATTGAGTTTATTGATTCGGGTCTTCGTCAAGCGGCTACAGCTTCTCCAGTGCGCACAGTATCCAGTGAGATGCCAACGTGATGTACATGAGAGTAACCGTGGTCCGAAATTGATCCATTGTTAATAGAATTATCAGCTCTGAAGGACGATTATGTGCGCCATAAAATGGACAAAGTGCACGATAAGTTTAACGAACAGGACCATTATTTAGATTTAAAAAAAAATCAAAAAGTTGCATTCGTTGCTGTGGTGTAAATCTACCCATAACAAAATGTCAAACCAAATTAAACAAAAAGCAACTATTAGCTGTTAAATCGGTTGTAAAATATAACAGTGTTCCCAACTCAAAGTTATGAATCTCTAAAAAATGCCCGATATTATTTTTTTTTATAAATAATAATTGAAAATGAGGCGTAACAAAGCTTCCGGCAGTGAAGCTGGGAAAGGAAAAATTATAGCATACAAGGTTATGAGCTCTGTAATCGAGTTCAGATAAATCCTAGGCAAGTTTCTTAGCTTGAATAACCTCAGCAACACTCAGGAGTACTCATAAATTTTTCTGAGTAACATTTTCCATACATTTTTCATCACTCTTAAGGCGGGGAATACGGTTGGCTGTTTAAAACTCACAATGTTTTGGTTCTCTATATTACTTTTACAATACGGACAGTGTGGAAGATTATTAGAAAAAATATAGATGTATAACGGTACATATCTTTTGTAATAATTTGTTCTCCAAATAAGAGATAATTAAAACGTGAAAAACCACATATGATAATAGCTTGCACACATAATTGTTTTTTTTTTACATAGAAGATGATTTTTTAAAAACCATAAAGGGTGTGCTATTCAAGTGACGATCAGTGTATATCGCACACTAAATCATAAAGAATCACAACCATAGCTGCCAAATTTGACGATTTATCGTCATTTTGACGATTTTTTAACAAAATTTTGGCAAAATGACGATTGCCTCTAAAATGACGATTTTTGCTGCATGGACAATTGGCAACTCTAAAAGTATGAATAATTCTTTATAGTTGAGACAACTATCTTACTTCTTATCAATTTAATAAAGCCTAAGGAATGTGTGCATATGTTTTTTAAGCAAAGAACTATCCTTTTTGGTATGATTTATACAATCTCTGTGACTGTATACCAAAAATTTCAACTAAGCTACGAGTAACAGTTATTTATATCGCAAGCCAAATCATAAACAGTCACAACTCAAAATTTTCAAATGTTCAGAAGAGGCAAAAAACCGTTTTTGAAATATTACTGTAAAATTAAATTGAGCAGTTATGAAGTTATGGTACGTCACCACTAAGCGATCAACGTGTGGCCCAAAGGTTGGTTTGCTACGTTGCAACTATGGCGTTACAAGGATCAATTCTAACTGAACCGTTAGTTGATTATGTTCTAGCGACACAAGTAAGAAGAATTGACATGCAAACGAAAATTTTGTGATCGATAGAGATTTTATCTGTGAATTGATTTATGGAAAAAAAGCGGTTTTGATAAATTTTGAGTTGTAACTGTTTATGATTTGGTGTGCAATATATAGAAAAATTAGTGAAAAAAAAATAGTAACTGAAAAACAAAATTCTTAAAGAAGGCAATTATTAAAATAATCAAAGAATAGTTTTAAAATTTGTATAAAGCAAGTACTAAAATGATAAGTCGTCGTAGTATTAAAAGTTACCATCAGAGAAATTTGTTTTAAATATAATATAATTTGGAGTCAATACAGTGGATTTAATCGATTTGGCAATTGAGGTATTCATTTGTAAGTAGTTTTGTAGTATTAAAAATGTTTACTTTTTTATGTACTATATACACTGGTACTGAAAACAAAACTTGAAAACACTAAAAACCTGTTTGTTTCTTTGGTATTTCTTCTTTGACGATTTTTTGAAACTTATATGACGATATTTTATTTTATTTTAAATTTATCAAAATCGCTTTTTTTCATAAATCAATTCACAGATCAAATCTCTATCGACCACGAAATTTTCGTTTGTATCACTATCTTCCTTACATGAGAAAACATTGTTACATACGAGTATGTCTGCTTTTATGTTGCTTGTGTCGCTTGTACATTAATTATCAACTAAAGAGAACTATTTTTACCTGTGACAGTGAAATTATGAGTAATTCAGTAGTTTTCATTCAAATAAATAGTATTATTTCGAGTTGTGACACTATTAATGACAAAAGTATAAAATTAATCAAAACATATTCCAGTTAAAGAGGCACAATTTGATATAATACCCACTACTCAATGGAGAAAATTCAACAAATTTTCAACTAAACAGTCACAACTCAAAAGTACATCTTATTTTTAAAATTATTACACAAAATTAAGAAGAAATTAAGTAAACTGTCTTCTAAGATGGAGTACTTCAATATGGAACTCAATTTGATTATATAAATACAACTTTACTATTAAAAACAGTTTTTTGAGTTGTGACTGTTCATGATTTGGTGTGCGATATAGAGAACTGTAATTGTAAAAAATAAAGTAATACACAAGCCTAACAAAATTGAGTTTTTATAAATTTTTTTTATTTTTAGACAAAAAATAATGAAATTTATGTGAATAATCGCAATTGTTTGTCTGTAAACTGGCTATAGAAGACTAGGATGCGGCTAAAGGCTTTTTATTGTATATATTTTTTTAATAATCAAGTATAGAAACAGATTTGATATAACCAGTATTATATCTCAAACATACATACACAAATAGTTTACCACGTTTTTTAGTTATGACGCTATTGAAGTAAATGAGCGATATGTATGTATATTGAAGTAAATCTTTATATTTAACTCACTCTTTATATTTAACTCACGCATCATCATCTGCCTGTGTAAAGTACCCTTTAGATCTTGGTTGGGTAGAGTCTGTAGAAATTGCTTGCGCTGCCATTTTCTATCTGTTTTTTTTTTGTGCTGCTGTTCAGTTTGCAATTTAATTTCAGAGATTCTGGGCTGCGATATGGATATAATTTTATTGTTTTGTTTTAAAGTTTTTTGTAGTCTATTTGAGGAGGCTTTTAATCTATCGTAGGGGCTAACAATATTTAAATTTATTTAACATTGATATCGTACTAAGATATGAGGCCTGTTCTTAAATGCACTTTTACCATAAAATATAAAATTATGCACTATAATGCACATAATTTGCGGCAGCATTGCCTTTTATTCGCAAAATAGTGGAGTTAAATTGTTTTAAAGCACTAAAAGTCATGATACAGTGCAGTGAAGCAATTACAAAAATGCCCATGTATGTATATAAAAAATGATTATATGTAATTGTGATTTACAAATAATTATAATTTTTTTATAGCTTTCCAGATTGACTTGCGAAACGTAAAATATTTTAATGTGAACAAATAAATAAGTAAAAAAAAATAGTCAAGTGTTAAAGTAATGAATAATTTTTAATTAAAAACAATAATTTATTTGATAGACCGATAATTATTACTATTTATGATAATAACAATAATGCTTAAATTATGCATGACAATTATGGATATACGGTTGAATTAAAATAGTGTTTGAATGCGTTTTTAACAAAAACATAAAAAACATGACTAATATTGTAATAACATATGTACAATAATTAATTGACTTGAAATAATTTATATATATATATATATATATATATATATATATATATATATAAATTATTTATATATATATATATATATATATATATATATATATATTATTTGCAATCTATTTTACAATAATAAGAAAATTTTATAACTTAAAAAAAATAACATGACATTGATTCCCATTAGAATCAATAATATAACTTATATATGTATTAACATTCATATATACAGATAATTAAATAAATTAATATTAAAAAATTAAATTTATTATTGTTTAATTATGTACTTATTCTTAAGATTAAACAAAAGGAAGACCTAAAATGTGATTTCGTTTAAGTCTTCTAACTTCATCAGTCTCATCTAGTAGTGTAATTGCCAATAAATTAGTATGGTTGCTGAGTCTTTCTAAGTAATTGCTGCTAAATTTTCTTATTTCTGTTTTTATAAAAGGAATTTTAAGATCATTATGTAATGCCTTATTTGTTATGTAAAACGGAGCGTTTGTTATAGACCGTAATGCCTTTGACTGAAATCTTTGTAAGATTTCAATATTCAAATTACTGGAAGTTCCCCATAATTCTATCCCATAGGTCCAAATAGGTTTTAATATAGTTTTATACAATAAAACTTTGTTTTCAAGTGATAGTTGGGATTTACGCCCAAGTAACCAATACATTTGACAAAACTTTTCATCTAGTTGCTTCAGTTTTGAGTTTATGTGGGCTTTCCATGTAAGTCGCCGGTCCAGTTGAAGACCCAAATATTTAACGACATCACTATTATGTATAGCGGATCCATTTAGAAATACAGGTGGACAATTCTCTTTCCTTGTTGCAAATGTAATATGATTTGATTTATGAGTGTTAACTACAATATTCCATTTTAAAAGCCATTGGTAAAGACTATCAAGTTGTATTTGAAGTTTTCTAGAGGCTTCTGATGATGAAGTATGTGAACACAAAAATGCCGTATCATCGGCATATGTTGCAACAGTAACATCATCCGTTATTGACATATGTAAATGTGGTGTACAATACTGGGCCAAGCACACTACCCTGAGGGATACCAGCATTTATTTGGCAAATATTGGAGATGTCATTATTAATTTTAACATAGAAACATCTGTTTTTTAAGTACGATAAGAAAAACAAATAAAAAGGCGCTGGAAGAATATTTTTTAGTTTGTAAAGTAATCCTTCATGCTTGTTGTATGTCCAAAAACACAGCTGAACAGTATCTTTTATTTTCAAAAGAATCAGGTATCACTTTAATAATGCGGTGACACTGTTGTGATGTACCGTGATTTCTTCTGAAACCAAACTGATGGTCAGGAATAATCTCATTTTTATTGAGATAAGGTGTTAAACGCTTGAAATTATTTAATTATGTGAATTGAATTTAATACGCAAATTGTGGAAAGTTATTTCCTATCAAAGCTTTATAAATTTTTTTAAATAGCCAAATATACTACCTTGATTAAAAGTTTCCGGAATAACCCCCATGTGGCCGTCCCATCGTTCCGGTTTGAGTTTTTTTTTTTTTTTTGTTAGGTTGGTACACCTGTTGTTGATATTCCCGCTAAATCTTAGCGTCATACCTTGACATTTGCAAAAGCTACATAGACAAGAGTATATCTATCTCTATGTGTGTTGGCGATTTTTTACAATTTTAGAAACGGCTGCCGAAACGCGTTCCCCGTAATGGTTTTTTAACTCGATTGAGCAGAAAGAAGTCACAGGCAGCCAAATCAGGTGAATTCGGTGGCTATTGGATGGTATTTGTTGAATTTTTCATCAAAAATTTCGAATAATGATGACATTGTGTGACGGTGCGTTATCATGGTACGAAATCCATGAGTTTTCTGCCCACAATTCTGGTGAACGCCATTCACTTGCCTGATGTCTGAATTGCGTGTCGTATTCATAAACTCACGTCTAGGCTCCAGTAATGATCCTTTTGATGAATGTGTGATCGGATTCAGCCTCGCAAATCATGTCTTGTGCGACTGTCAAAATTATAAAAAATCGCCAACACACAGAAATACATCTATTTCTCTTGGCTACGTAGCTCTTGCAAATCTCAAGCTATGACACTAAGATTCAGCGGGAATATCAACAACAGGTGTACCAACCTAGCAAAAAAAAAACTCAAGCCGGAACAATGGGACCGTCACACGGGGGTAATATCAACAACAGGTGTACCAACCTAGCAAAAAAAAAACTCAAACCGGAACAATGGGACCGTCACACGGGGGTTATTCCAGAACTTTTTGATCAAGGTAGTATTTCATTCGGAATAAATCAAAAATGAAAAAAGGTAAAAAGGAAATTTTAGTGCATCAAATCCAATTATCTATACAAAGTTTTTGTCTATATTATGTCGTATTGCTGCTGAGGCCAAAAGTAGGCTCTATATATTTTTATCTACGGATTTAATACAAAAACGCTATTAAACAACAATAGTTTTAAGGTGACACATTGTTTGCGGGGCACGCAATAGTATATGTTTTGACGATTGAGGGCGGTTCGCGTACTAGTATGGGTGAGTATGGGTTAGAGAAAGAAGTGTTACGCTGGTAAACACATTTTTAGCTATTCTTTGGACAAAACCCCCTTCACCCGGTACAATTCCGGCGTGAAATGTACCTACAAACAATGTGTTAAGTAACTTTTACTAAACCTGGCAAGAAGAATCTATTACGTATGAACTTATTGTTAATATGAGAGTTTAAGTGATGACAGTTTTGTGACATATAAATTTTTTATCTTTACTCAACCATTTTGCACCACTTGTGGTCATATTTGTAACAATGAAGTAGAAATAGTACATTTAAATATCGGTGACTAAAATATTTTATTATAAAAAAGTAACAAAATCAAATCGTTTGTAAATGCTAATCATCGTACATTTTAAACACGTACGAATCTTTAATGCAAACAAATATATCTTTCAGCATATGCACTCGTGAAAAAGGCACGTGTAACTGTCCATGCTAAAAAATAGGTTCTGGTAAATACAATTTTGCGTTTTAAAGTGTCTGACCTTGTGCTTTGTGATGATGTACTCACCCAAGTGTATTACGAATACTTTGTACCAATAATAAAAGCTTACAAAAATAATTTTTTATTTTTTGTGCTAGTAAAATAACATTTTTTTTTTTTTTGTACGTAAAAAACAACGATACGTCTGAAAGACGTATGATTTCTAGCGTCCTTTTAAGGACATGAAAAAAATTAAAAATGTATATACATATGTTTTATTGGAATCGCGTATTTAATAAGTTTTTTATTTGTTAACTAAAAGGTTTAATAAGTAAAAACAATAATAAAAAGAAATATCGATTAATTTTTTATATACATATTATGTATATCAAAAACCTATTATGTATATCAAAGTACATGTATACATACATATTATTTATACCAAAAATTAACAAAAAATAAAAAACTTTTTTCAAAGGACTCAAAAACAAATATAAATATACAAAAAGTTAGATTTTTCAATTCATTTAGGTATTTATGTTCTATATAATAAGATCTTTAATTATGTACAATTATATGTAAAAGTTGCAGACTAGTTTTTATGTTTTCCCCATACAGGTGTTTCACATTTGGCACAAAACATTTTTACATTCCCAAATATATAATTATTACATTCCCAAATATATAATTATATTGACTTATGTATAAAAATATATTTGTTTGTTTGTGTTTAAATCAAGAAGAATAGATGAGCAGCAGGCTTCATCAAGCAATATGGAAAACCGTAAGAGAACTGCGTAACATATATTTAAGTGTGACGAAAACAAAAAGTTAAAAACACTAGAAGTTCTGACATCAAAACTTGACTTGGCGGCTTTATTCTACTTATTAGTCACCTTACATAAGTCCTACAGACAATTTATTTGATAAATTGGATAACTTAGTAAAAAAAAGTGCAATTGAAAAACAAACAAGGCTGTTTGACTGCTCTTTCTAAAAGATATTGCAATAATTCAAGTGAAACTACGATAAAAAAATGTATTTAAATGTAATGATTAAATATGGCTTCATAAAATATAAATTAACAATAAAACAGTTTTTCAAAATACTGCAGAGCATATATACTTTTCTGTGTGCAGAAAATTGTATTTCTTATTTTTCTTTATACTTAAAGGATATGTTATTTAAAAGCTCATATACTTTTGTTTTATTTTTCGCGTAGATTTACATTATGTCGTTTTTGAAAGTCTAAACCTTATAGTTCTATGTAATATGCAGTTTTCTAGGGGATATGTATACTTTCCTGTGCGACTGTATATTCAAATTTATATGAATTCGTTACGTACATATACGAGGGCGGATTGATATTGAAGCTACCTAAGTAGGAAAAAAACATTTTTTTTTCAAAAACCATTCATTTCTCAACATAGTCTCCTTTTAGCTCAATACACTTAGTGAGACGATTTTCCAATAATACGATTTTGGGAACTCCTCAAAATACGCATTAGTTTCCATAATCACTTCTTCGTTTGAGATGAATCTTTTTCCTGCGAGCCATTTTTTCAAGTTTTGAAAAAGTAAAAAGTCACTAGGGGCTAAATCTGGACTATAAGGTAGATGATCAACCAATTCGAAGTGGATTTCTAGTAGTTTTAGCATCGTATCTAATGCTGTGTGAACCGGTGCGTTGTCTTTAAGAAAGGACACTTTTTTCTTGTTTAAATGTGGTCGTTTTTCCTTGATTGCATCAACCAATTGATCCAATAATGCACGATAATACTCGCCTGTGATTGTGGATCCCTTTTCAAGATAATCGATGAGCAATATTCCGTGTGCATCCCAAAATACAGTGGCCATAACCTTGCCAGCTGATTTCGCTGTCTTCACCTTCTTCGAAGCACTTCCACCAGCTTCCACCCATTGCTTCGATTGATTTTTGGTTTCAGGTGTGTAGTGGTGGACCCACGTTTCATCAACAGTTATTAATCTACGCCAAAAATCAGCCGGATTATGCTTTATCATGTCCAAACACCGCTGTGAAGTGATCTGTCGAACTCGTTTTTGTTCAATACTAAGCAAGCGCAGCACCCATCTCGCCGATAGCTGTTTCATATGCAAATGTTCATGCAAAATGTTGAACACACGTTCATATGATATGTTTACCATTTGAGCAATTTCACGGATTTTGACCCGGCGATCATTCATAACGATATCGAGGATTTTCTTGATATTTTCTTCAGTAACCACCTCTTTTGGCCTACCTGCTGATGGTATTGTTGCAGTGCTCGTTCGGCCCCGTTTAAATTCAGTACGCCAATATTTTACCACATAATCTGACGGAATAGATTCGCCGTAATGTTTATCAAGCTTTTCTTTTGTCTCTTTCGCCGTTTTGCCTTTCAAATAATAGTGTTTAATCACTACACGAAATTCACCTTTTTCCATTTTCCAAGAAACGCAAAAGTTGCTTACTGCAAACGACTACAACAAATAAACTAATCGATGAATTTTGCTAAAATTTTAACAGACAGTAATTTCTAAGAAAGAAAAAGTTTTTGTGTTTGTGTTGCCATCTAGCGCTAGGTAGTTTCAATGTCAATCCGCCCTCGTACATTTACTAGTAGTACTTCAGCTAAAAAAATTTTCAAAACTATCACTAATTAAAAATAAACTTAAAAACAAACTTAAAATATAAACTTGTGAATTCATGCTTTCCTCTCTCAATTTGCTCGAATCGAGGCTGGAAAAATGGACTCCAATCACAAAATATAGAGAGTTTCTAAAAAGTGATAAATATTATCAAGAGTTTTTGTAAAAGTAACTTCTTTCTTTTTGATAATATGACTAATAATTGAATGTATCTGTGAATTGTTTTTCAGTTTTAACATTAATTTATAATTAAATATGTATGGTTACTATTTTAGTTTAATGTATTAGTTAAATGTATTTGATTAACTGTTAAAATTCGTTTTTTGTAGATTGAAATAAATTTTTTTTTACAAAAAACTCTACCCTATTTTACTTTAAAATACCCTTTTTTGACCCTTTTTATGACACTTTTTCGAAATTTTCAACGCCAACACTGTTCATAAGCAATTTTGCCACCAACAGCATTGTGAATGATATGTTCTATATAATAAGATCTTTAATTATGTACAATTATATGTAAAAGTTGCAGACTAGTTTTTATGTTTTCCCCATACAGGTGTTTCACATTTGGCACAAAACATTTTTGACATCCGTTGAATATTCGAAGGACAATATCTTTTTTTGTATAAATAGAATGGGTGTCAATGTTACCTAAATCATTTTTGGCCGTATCAACAACTAAATGATTTCGACAAAGTGGGAGTTTCAAGTCCCATATACATACAAGTTGTCGTTTAGGATGAGGAAAGTTTATTCATATATTCTTTGCGACTTGAAAGCTTTTGATTAGTAAAAATTTTAATCGAAATATATTTAATGTCGTAGTCCTTGAAATAAACCAGCAGTGCTTCAAAATGATAAGGTATCCTTAATATTCTCTCAATTCATCCAAACTATAAAATGTTACATATGATCACCTTATTAAAAAAATTCTACGTTCAAATAAGTGAATAAAACGCCTGTTTTTCTTTTAGAGATGTACCATTATATTATGTTTATTTAAATTTATGTAAATAAGTGCAAAATTCAATTCATCGTTCAATATTTCATTCTCTAATTCACTTACAGTTTCAGATAAAATTGAGTCATATAAAATACTCTGCTAGCAAACCTCTCTTACATGCTATTATTATAACGAATTTTCGAAAAATAACTAAAAACTTCAAGGGAGATAATAACACAATAACCTTGAAAAATTACACAAAAGATAACAAACTATATGTTACGTATGGTTCTGCTATTATTCAGAAATAAAATCAAAGCAATGAGCACTAGCAAGCTGCTGATAATGGATAAGGATAGTGAGCATAACAACTTTTTCTCATTATGAACACAACGTTGTAGTATCAATTTCTAAATGTATTGTCAGATAGACGTACATTATGTAACATATCTAGGGTTAATTGTCTCTTTCTGTTAATCCACGTACGCATCACAGTTTTATGATAGATACGTTTTTTGTGAAGAGTATAGGAATATTTGTGGGTCCTCAAAATAGGAAATTTTTCATTGATTCAAAATTTGAAAGTCCCTTAGTCTACTTGTTGTTCGACAATTTTTAGGAAATAAAAAAACTACAATTTGTAAAAATAATTTTGCTGATTCACAGAATAATTTCAAAAGGATGAGTGTAAATGTGTATGTCCCACAAAATTCAATTATTATTCATAAGCAGCGTTACCGTTGTGACACTAAAGTATCACTTTTGTCAAAGACACTTTTTATGACCCTTTTTTAAAGTATCCTTTTTTGACCCTTTTTGAAAATAATTGAAGGTCCAAAATTCTCACGAAAATTCTCAGTACACCTAGCTTTCATTTATGTTTGTTGTATATATACATAACATGCATGAGTTTTATGAACATATATAAAAAAATCGCATTCGATATTATTATTACAACTTACTTTTATGAAATTGTCATATTCTATGCATACCTATTTTTTGCATATAAAGTTTGAGAATTGTGTGAAATGAACCAATGATCACCTGCGATTTTACCCTGATTTATGTATGTGTTTCGGCTTAAGTTTCGACAGCGAGAAGCTTTAATATATTTTTTAATAGATTTCCATTTAATTTTGTAGTTTTGCGTGCCATCCATGTAGATGTATATGTTCATATTTGTAACAAAATAAATGCGAATGGTATTACATTCCCAAATATATAATTATATTGACTTATGTATAAAAATATATTTGTTTGTTTGTGTTTAAATCAAGAAGAATAGATGAGCAGCAGGCTTCATCAAGCAATATGGAAAACCGTAAGAGAACTGCGTAACATATATTTAAGTGTGACGAAAACAAAAAGTTAAAAACACTAGAAGTTCTGACATCAAAACTTGACTTGGCGGCTTTATTCTACTTATTAGTCACCTTACATAAGTCCTACAGACAATTTATTTGATAAATTGGATAACTTAGTAAAAAAAAGTGCAATTGAAAAACAAACAAGGCTGTTTGACTGCTCTTTCTAAAAGATATTGCAATAATTCAAGTGAAACTACGATAAAAAAATGTATTTAAATGTAATGATTAAATATGGCTTCATAAAATATAAATTAACAATAAAACAGTTTTTCAAAATACTGCAGAGCATATATACTTTTCTGTGTGCAGAAAATTGTATTTCTTATTTTTCTTTATACTTAAAGGATATGTTATTTAAAAGCTCATATACTTTTGTTTTATTTTTCGCGTAGATTTACATTATGTCGTTTTTGAAAGTCTAAACCTTATAGTTCTATGTAATATGCAGTTTTCTAGGGGATATGTATACTTTCCTGTGCGACTGTATATTCAAATTTATATGAATTCGTTACGTACATATACGAGGGCGGATTGATATTGAAGCTACCTAAGTAGGAAAAAAACATTTTTTTTTCAAAAACCATTCATTTCTCAACATAGTCTCCTTTTAGCTCAATACACTTAGTGAGACGATTTTCCAATAATACGATTTTGGGAACTCCTCAAAATACGCATTAGTTTCCATAATCACTTCTTCGTTTGAGATGAATCTTTTTCCTACGAGCCATTTTTTCAAGTTTTGAAAAAGTAAAAAGTCACTAGGGGCTAAATCTGGACTATAAGGTAGATGATCAACCAATTCGAAGTGGATTTCTAGTAGTTTTAGCATCGTATCTAATGCTGTGTGAACCGGTGCGTTATCTTTAAGAAAGGACACTTTTTTCTTGTTTAAATGTGGTCGTTTTTCCTTGATTGCATCAACCAATTGATCCAATAATGCACGATAATACTCGCCTGTGATTGTGGATCCCTTTTCAAGATAATCGATGAGCAATATTCCGTGTGCATCCCAAAATACAGTGGCCATAACCTTGCCAGCTGATTTCGCTGTCTTCACCTTCTTCGAAGCACTTCCACCAGCTTCCACCCATTGCTTCGATTGATTTTTGGTTTCAGGTGTGTAGTGGTGGACCCACGTTTCATCAACAGTTATTAATCTACGCCAAAAATCAGCCGGATTATGCTTTATCATGTCCAAACACCGCTGTGAAGTGATCTGTCGAACTCGTTTTTGTTCAATACTAAGCAAGCGCAGCACCCATCTCGCCGATAGCTGTTTCATATGCAAATGTTCATGCAAAATGTTGAACACACGTTCATATGATATGTTTACCATTTGAGCAATTTCACGGATTTTGACCCGGCGATCATTCATAACGATATCGAGGATTTTCTTGATATTTTCTTCAGTAACCACCTCTTTTGGCCTACCTGCTGATGGTATAATAATATTATCAAGAGTTTTTGTAAAAGTAACTTCTTTCTTTTTGATAATATGACTAATAATTGAATGTATCTGTGAATTGTTTTTCAGTTTTAACATTAATTTATAATTAAATATGTATGGTTACTATTTTAGTTTAATGTATTAGTTAAATGTATTTGATTAACTGTTAAAATTCGTTTTTTGTAGATTGAAATAAATTTTTTTTTACAAAAAACTCTACCCTATTTTACTTTAAAATACCCTTTTTTGACCCTTTTTATGACACTTTTTCGAAATTTTCAACGCCAACACTGTTCATAAGCAATTTTGCCACCAACAGCATTGTGAATGATAAACAACCGAAATCAAAATTACACACAAAATTTAGTTTTTACGAATATTATATACATAAAGTGACTCCAATCGTACAAGAGCCTTTTTTATAGAAAAGTCCACTAAATAATTGTATAGATTTTTCGGGGTCTTAAAAATACATTAAATATGAGCCTTAATGAATAATAACAAAACCAACATTTTATCCAATAATAACTGTAAGTTTCGTCAGAAACACATATATAACCCAACGCATAATCGATCAAAGCATACTATGAATTCTTTGAATGCAATAATCGAAGAATTACTAATAGTTTACATATTCTTTGTAATGCAGAACAGTCAGTAAGCGTTTAGGGTTTGATTTTATTAAATTTAAGCATTCTTCCTGCTCAATGGAGGTCTATACTTTTGATAATGTCGTCTAAAGCTGAACTAGGGTGTTAAACTTTTACTGAGAAACTCTTCTAGTCAATTCCTTCTAAAGATGATCAGTTACATTAGGTTCTGAGCTCTGTGCAAGTGTCTTTGTAAATTTGGGTCAGGTATGGATCAAGCAGACCTTTGCATTACCCAATGTTTGCTTGTGATCGTTGTCTTCGTATAATGGGATATTGCTTGAGATACCCTTTTTCTCTGCACTTTTCTTCATATTTTCTTTTCGAATATTGAGATAAACAAATTTGTCCACTTTAACATCATGAATTGCCGTAATCAGCCATTAAGACTGTATCCCAAATTATCCTCCATGCTTAACAGTAGTTTTTGTATTTTTTTTTTTTTTTTTTTTTTTAATGAAGTCAGCTCGTTTGCAAATCAGGAAATTTCATATGGCGAATTTCAAAAATTCAAAATATAGCGATTACACTTTAATCAGGCAAACTAATATTAGTGCATTTTACAATTATGGTAGTAATTTGCATCTCTCACTCAGGCCACTTTGCACTATATTTGCCGCATGTAGAGCAACTCTTTGCCTGTTGATAATTTGAAGAAAACGATAAACAAAAAGTAAAACTACACACAAAGCTAATTACACGTAGGCTACACACAATGAAAAATTACATTCAATATGAGTAACTACACACAAGGTGGCAACACTGTTCATAAGGGAAACAAATAAAAAATTATACGAAAAAGAACAAACTTTTTTTTGGGTTTTTTTCATAAACTAATGCTACTCTTATTTTTTTGATTTTTTATAAATATTTCAGAAGTTTGACGTCCTAGACTTTTTTAACTATTTTTCGCAATGTTAAACAGCCTATACTAACAGGCCCATGCATGTTTTAAACTGTGAACAAAAACCTAGTAAACTAATGCAATTAATCGCTGTTTAGCATTGAGATTATATATTGAACGGCCCTGTGTTACCATACTTAATAAAATATACACTATACTACCGACAGCAGTAGTATCAAGAACGGTTTTTGCAACAACTGTATTATGAAAACCTGTATTATCAGAAACTGTATTATTAAAAATTGTATTACTGAAAACTATGAATATTTGAGTTTTAAAATATAATTTTTTTAACGAAAACAATTACTTTAAGGCTTTTACTTATTTTTCGTCATTAGTATGAGAAAATATCTTCAAAATGGAGTATAAATCAACAAAACCAACAAGAAAAACATTTTTGAAAAATATTATATACATATGATAGACCGACAATAACCGACAATAACTTATAGTATAATAATAATGATAGAAAAATCAAATAAATGATATTGATCTTAATCATATATAACGAAATCAATCGTTGTTAACATAAACGAGCAAAAGAAACGAGCTCTAATACGATGTTGGTGGTAATTTTGCTTAAAATCAACAACACCAGTCGATAAAATCAAATCCTATTTTTGCTTAATTTTAGTCTGTGCATAATAAAATCAATAGGCTTCATTTCTATGTGAAAACAATTTTACACTTCGATAGCATATCTGATGAAGGATTTTTAATGTTTGTGGCACCTAAAATTAGTAATCACCGCCTTCAATTAAATATTATATATCGGTTCTGAAACAAATTTAGATTTAAATTATGCATTTCTGTTCATTCATCTGCACACACACTCCTTATAATCAAAGCAGAGATCACAGTTTTAAAGATGATTCAAATAAACCTAAGGATGGACACCTCTGTTTTTATCAGTTTTTAATTTCGGGTAATAGCCGAAATTGTCTAATAAGACAACAATTTTTTCACGAGAAGATAGAAGCGTTAAGTCGTTTAAAGTCCAAACTGTGCCCAAATGAGTTTCTCGGACATATGTCTGCATCCTTCTATCACTATAAAGGTCGGATCATAAAAATTATTACCCAAAAACAGAAAATAGTCTCATTCATGGTGAAATTACATAAGGTGGTGGCAACCTACAACAATACAAAAACAACAAGGCATTTTTGTCTCTAGTTATGTCAAAAAGTGGCCGTGGTGAAAAGTCAGTTGTCAAAAGTAAACATATATAAATAAACAAAGAGAAAAACACAAAAAAAAACATGCAAATAAAAAATAAAATTTTAATTTTTATTTAAAGAAAGATAAATAATAACAACAAAATATATCAAATAATCATTACTACCCATCTGTATCGGAAGAGACATAGACTTCAATTTGGCGATGCTTCTCTTAGAAATATTTATAAATGTGTGTGTTTGTTTAGCGACAGCTAAATATAGGTAAAAATTTGTGGAATTATTTAGGTTAGGTTAGGTTACAATATAATGAATCTGGCTATAAGCCTGACATTACTGATCGATAGCTCTGATAAACTAACGAGAAAGGGCGAGCCAAGAGTGATCAGTCTACGTCTAGCTAGAGACGGACATTGCAAATTAAATGGGCTACACTTTCCTCTTTCTCAATCGATCTACAACCTCGACAGAAATCATTCGCCGATAGACGCAGCCTCTGCGCGTGTCTACACATAATGCAATGCCCCATGAGGATAGACACCACAGACGAGATGCTCCCGCGATCCAATTTAAAAAATTGATTGGAACGCCTACAACCCAATCTGGGCCAGGCGAGTCTAGTAATAAAGCAAGAATCACCCTCTGCCCAAGATTTATCAGCGTCCACTGAGATTTACGCCTGATAGACAGTCTAACGGAGGACAGCGGTACATCAACCCCTACAAGCAGGTGACTGTCTGGAAGGAGTGTGCCGGGACCAAAATGAGATTGACACCAAGCCGTTGTGAGAGTAACCCAAGATAAACACGACAGTCCCTGACAAGCCTAGAACTGAAAGTTCCGCCCGAGAGAGATCTAATAGCCGCTTGGCTATCAGAAAGAATGCACAAATCAGCCGTGTGGGTACCACCTCTCCGTATCAACTCCGCACCATGGTAAATAGCCATCACTTCGGCCTGAAACACGCTACAATAGTCCGGAAGTCGGAGAGACACCCTTAGATCGAGCTTCTCCGAAAACATTCCGCACCCACCCTGTCCCCATATTTAGAGCCATCAGTATAAATCTCCACCACATCGCCAGGGATGACTGAGGCAGAAGCCCAGTCTTCTCTGCCAGGGATCACGAACCGAAATCCCATATCCAGCACTGGTCCGGATGGTACATAATCGATATTATCCAGAACTCGGGGTTCCTCGCACAAAATCGAAGAGTGCCCCGATGGAATAATACGCCACCGTGACAGGGCGTTAAGTCTCACCGCCACAAGTTTTGCCTGTTGTCTCACAAGTATACCCGAAGGGAGCCAACCAAGCATGACAAAAAGCGCCATAGTGGGAACAGTACGTAACGCCCCTGTAATCTGAATCGCCACCGACCTCCTGATCTTATCCAGGAGCTTGACGTTGCAATGCTTGTCAAGGGCGGGCTACCAAAAGACCGCTCCATAAAGAAGGTTAGGTTCTATAACCGCCGTATAGATCCAGCGAATGACGCTTGGTTTAAGACCCCATGTGGCCCCCACTGCTCTCCTACAGCAGTAGGTCGCACAAGCCGCCTTACGAGCCTTCTCAGCTAAGTTAGCCTTCAAACTTAACTTGGAGTTAAGAATGAGGCCCAGGTATTTGACGGTCGGACTCAGACTAAGCCAGACTCCATCCTAGGCTGTGCAAGAGGTACTTTATACCTCCTAGTGAAGAGCATTATGTCCGCCTTCCGAAGGTTTACACTGAGTCCGAACCCACTACACCAAGCGGACACAATGCCCAGGGCAAAATTGAGCTAGTCCGACAGTGTCTGTGGACAAATTCCAGACACTGCGATGGCTATATCATCCGCATAGGCGACGATTCTATTACCAGAGGAATCAAGTCGAGTGAGGAGCGTATTAGCCGCAAGATTCCATAGGAGTGGTGAAAGGATACCCCTCTCTCCCTCGAGACTTAAGCAAGAGCTCTATGAACCCAACCAGACCAGAATCAACACCAAGGTCACGTAGAGCTCCGACGATCGAGTTGGGACAGACATTATTGAAAGCCCCCTCAATATCAAGAAAGACAGCAAAGGTGGACTTTTCCACTTGCGAAATTAGCGAGTGAAGCGCTGTCTCAACTGATCTACCCCACGTATAAGCATGCCATCCGGTCCGGGATTTGAAAGGTTCGAAGGAACCAATCATCTAGTGAAGTTGATCAGATGTTATCCGAAGTGAAGAGTTATGCCCACTTATGAGTCCATCAACTTGGGTGGTAACCAGGTCCGTGAAAGTGGGTGTCCAGAAGTAGGTGAAACGTATCAGCAATCGAGCTGGTCCAGCTACCGTCAGATTTCCGAATCCAATCGAGAAGGTTATGTATCTGTGATCTGAAAAGGAAAAGGAGCATTCATCAGATACATACCAGTCATCAGATGCGTATTGACCAATCAAAGTGATAGTGGACCTCTCTTTTATTCGAAGCCAGAAAGGTTGGTTCATCACCGCGGTTACTGAGATTATTTGATACAATAAAATCAATAAGACCTCGTTCGTTTGAATCTGAACTGCCCCACATTTCGTGTTTAGCGTTGGCGTCACAACCGATCAGAACTGTCCATGCGGTTTTACAACTAGTTTACATACGGGCTCCTGCGGGGGATTATGACCATAGTCGTGCGCAAAATCTGAGGATAAAATCCAGAGAGGCTTCCCGTCCACATCAATCACCATAGTCAGGGCGTCGTTGTCACTGAATCTGTGGAGGAGAAAACCATTAATGGAGGTTTTGACCAAAATACAAGCCCTAGGTCTACCTTTATCACTGATGTTAACCGTGCGACGGTATTGAGTCCACACACCCTTCCACTAACGACCCAGGATTCTTGGACGAGAATGAGCTCCCAGTCTACTTTTGCAAGACGTAGGAGCAGGGCCGCTGACGCGGTCTTAGAGTGGTGGAGGTTTATCTGGGTGACCCTCAACACTGAAGAAAGCCACAGTCGCATTCCGAGTCGTCCTCGTCGTCGTCCGAGTAGCATCAAAGAGATCCCCCACCATTCCAAAATTTGTGATGCTACTGTATGAGGTGGAGCTTTGTGAGGATTGGATTTTCCACATCCTCATTTGACACCTCCGTAGTGACCGGGACGGAGCTACCATCCTTGAGGATGTTGAGCCCATGCTTGAGGATGTTGAGCCCTGCGATCATCTGTCTTATAGATGTCCAGAGTGATAGATCCGAATCCATAGTTAATCACGCCATCGCGAGGCTTGATCGGGAGAACAGATTTTTCATTTAGGATAATAGTCACACTAACCTTTGCTACCCTGAAATTTTCGGTGGGTAGGTCGGTGTTGCTAAACTTCAGTATCTGAAGTATTTCTTCAGGAGAGGAGGGCTTGGCAGGAATAGGAGCTCTCGATCGGGGACGCCGAGGGACCTGGGCCAATGGGATAGTATTGAGCTTAGCCTCCGGCCAGACCTCCTCAATTTTAGCAATAGCAGTCTTGTAGAGCTCCATTGAACGGAGGTCTGCGCAAGTTACTATCTTAATATGCCCTTGAAACCATCCTGCATCTCGGCAAATGGGTGAAGGGCCTGGATTGGAGGACATGATCTCCAAAAAATTCCAAAGAATTCCACCAGCTTCCAATTTGCGGGAGTGATGGTTCCCTCAGGGTGACTGCTGTCGATCACAGCCCACGTCAAACCTTCCTTAACAATCTCATTAAGAGGTTTGGGAGGCTTCGATGGAGGTGATCTTCGGTCGTTTTGAGAACTGCAAAGATGGTTTGGCCGTTTGCTCACTTGATCTTTGCCTCTTCCGCGGAGCGTCAGGCATTGAGGAGGCGGGAGGTCGCTCATCCACATGGGCCCAAGCCAAGGCCAGCCTACCCTTTTGGTTCTCGGTTAGAAGAACCGGGTCGACTGAGCCTAGCCTGGATATGATCCAGGACGCCGATCTCCGCTTATCCTAGCGACTGCGCGGAGGGTCGGTAGCCGAAGGAGGTTTGATACCCTTGACTAAAGTTGCCGACTTGATTACCAAAGTCGTGACGCCAGTTGAAGTTAGATTATTGGTCATGGCCGCTGCAGACGTAGACGGTGCATCAACCATCACTGAGCCTGCAAAGCCAGCTAGAGCAGAGGTACCCAGCTTAGGGATGACCTTGGATTGCCACTGTTCTCGGGTAGCCTCTGTTAGCAGAGGCTACAGTTGCACTCACAGGAGCTTGCCTAGTGAGCGTTTTAGAAGTTTTAGGAAAGGGTTTCGGATTTTCACTTTCCATAAGGGTCCCCACTTAAAGCCGCTATCCTTGCCCGTACGTATAGTCACCATAACGGTCCCGTGGTTATCTGTGCAAGCAGGGAGGCCACGCGAGAGTTAGCACTAGTCTTCATGGGGTCAGGTGCTCAGAGCCAGACCAGTGCTAATCGGGAGTCTTCTCAACCAAGCCTACACCACCAACTTAACGGTGATGGACAAGGAACGTATTTTAAAGCCTGCCAGAGTTTCAACGGGACGGGGCAGTTGTGGCCAATGAAGCCCTTCACACCACAGGTTAACCAAGCCCCGGTGCTACTAAGTCCATCAGTTCACAACCACCAGCCCGAGTCAACAAATCAGAAAGAAGGTCAAAGAATAGTCCATAGACGAAAGGCGGGTAGTGCCAGAGAAAGTATACCATTTAGCGTGATACAGGGTACACCACGCCTCCTCGTCTACCTACACCCCGTGGAATTATTTAAATTTAATACAAAATGCTTGCTATGGATGTAGAAAAACCACACATATTCACAAATTTTCATAAAAATAGTAAAACTTTCACAAAAGTTATGTATCTGTTTTTAATAAGAAAACATCATTAAATATAAACGAAAACATTAATAAAATCAAAACTGTTGACATCGATAAATAATTTCGCCATGGTCTCAATTGTAGGCAGGCAGTCCATTAAAGTTAGGATAGGAGGGAGTGGCAGCCTCGCCAAACAAGGCACACTTAAGCACGCACAGCGGCCCGTTGTGATACCACCATATAACGCGTTGTTCCTATTATATTCACCAGGGTCCTGGTGATCAATTAAAGTTAAATTTAGGCCTGATAATTTTCTCGGCGCAGTGACATATTGTGTAAAACACTAAACGTTCTGACTGACTGAAGTAACGTGCTTACTTGTTTAATGACTAGAAGGCTAATTTGATTAATTATAAAGAGATTTTATTTTTTTTACAATCATTTGTCAAAATAAGAAAGTCCTCAGGTTAAATCACAATTAACATTATTTTTAAAATTTGTATTATGTATGTATGAATGTATGTATGTATCTTTGAATAAAAATTGTAAATCTTTTTTTTCAATAATAATAAAAAATACCTACAAGCTATATACATATATGTATGTATGTATTTTTTTTTTTGTCTTTCACTTGTTTTTAAAATAATAAATGCAAATTTAATGTAAACAAGAGTCTAAATGATAACATTTTAATTATATTAAAATAAAAAATGAAAATAAAATGTATGAATTGAACTGATGCAATTTAATTTACTTATTGGAAATTATGTAGAAGAATACAGATTAATGTCATTCAAAGATTGACCTTAGACAACTACCCCCCAGACAGATAATGTCTACTGATAATTGTTTAACACTTCACGATTAATAACACCAGCGTAAGTAGTATAAGTTTTGGATTTACCAGTCAGAGCGATAAATTGTTCAGCCACTTCGACAGCTACACGTACTTGAGCCTCACCAGTGCTGGCACCCAAATGAGGTGTGGCTACTACTTTAGGATGACTGATTAATTTTTTAGTTACCTCCGACTTAGGTGGTTCTTCGGGATAAACATCGAAGGCGGCACCAGCACATTGTCCCGATTCAAGAGCTTCAAGAACAGAAGCTTCACAAACGATGCCACCACGAGCTACATTAATAACTTTAACACCCTTTCTGCATTTTGCCAACGATTCCTTAGAGATGAGATCTACAAAAGAAAATGCATTTAAACAGAAAATGAATTTTTATACAAAACTTGTTAAATAATTTCATATACTTACTTCTGGTAGCCGGTATTAAGGGTGTGTGTACTGTAATGTAATCAGCCAAAGGCCATATTTCATCCAATTCCATTTTTTCAATGCCTGCAGCTTTGGCCTCTTCCATTGTAGTAATAGGATCATAACCAATAACCTATTAAATCAAATGATAAATAATGTAGCAACGAAATTAAATAGTCATTAACAGGCGAATGTAAACACTTACGCGCATACCCCAGGCCTTCATGCGTGTGGCCACTTCACGACCAATACGTCCCAAACCCAATACAGCCAAAGTTTTGCCGTACAATTCACTGCCACTATACAATTTGCGATCCCAACGCCCGTCTTTCATGCTCTGTACGGCTGGTACAACAGGACGAGCCAAAGTACCAATTAGTATGCACGTCAATTCACAGGCAGAAATTGAATTGCCTCCTGGTGTGCTGCAAAAGAGAAATACGCAATATAAGTTAAATCGTGAACCAAAAAATATTTTTTTTATATCAATGATAAGGTAAACTTAAATAGAAAATAAAAAATGAGAAAATAAATTTAAATACTCGTATATGCCAACAGAGAGTGTAGAGCAAAAGTTTACTATGTGACAGAATGACGCTGATACTGCCGCCGTTAATAGCGGTTAAATTTGTTTGTATATTTTGACTAGACACAAATTTATGCAAATTTTTGTTTTTTTTTAATTATTGACTTTATTAAGTGATAATATTCCAATTAAAATTAGTGCAAAAACATATATATGTAAAAGAACCCTTTTGGAAAATCAATTCAAATAATGTTTAATACTACCTTGATCAAAAAGTTTCCGGAATAACCCCCGTGTGACGGTCCCATTCCTCCGATTGATTTTTTGTAAATTGTAAAAAATCACCAACACACATAGAGATAGATATACTTCTGACTACGTAATTTTTGCAAATGTCAAGATATGACATTAGGATTTAGTGGGAATATCAACAACAGATGTACCAACCTAATAAAAAACAAAACGCGTTGACTCACTTCAGCGGGAAACAGCGGGACCTAAGGGAAATGTTAGATAGGCTGGAAACGTCAGCACTGTCCATAAAAGTGCACCAGGAAGCCCGCCGTGTAGAAAAGCTCTGACTACTTTAGTATTAAGCTTGATAAATTCCACTAAAATTGTAAGAGCATGGCTGTTGCAACAGAAATTTTAGGCAGATTAGTGATCACCGTAAAGCCCTAATTCCAATCCAATGGAGAATTTTTGAACAATAGAAAACAACGCTTGGAAAAATGTAATAGTACTTCGAGAAACATGTTGAAGCTTTGGCAACGAATGTAATATGAGTGGGACCAAATTTATCTTACGTTTTTCAGTAATATTACAGAGAGCGCGTGTATATATTTTTTAAAATCTCCACAAAAAACGGAGTTCTAGGAATAGGGTTTAAAATTTATGTAAGTTCCTCTCTATTTAAGCGAGAAGTGCAAAACTAAGTGCATGCGGATTTTTTTATACCATTGCCTTACTCCCATTCGAGTATTTGAATATCATACCTTTTGTTAACGTTTTTTTTTAAATGATTTGACAATAAATACATAAATGTGTAAAGTTTTGTTTTATTTGATTGCGTATTTACAGGAACTTTTATGGGAACTTTTCTGTTCAACTTCGAAACATGCAGGGTAATTTAAAAAAATGATGTATTAAATTAATAAAAGCAAATCTTTGTTGGTTCGACTATTCGTTTTTTTGTATCACTGACACAAAAAATCACAGTATTGCCAGCATGAACACTTAAAATTCAGTAAAGCAATCATTAGTTGAAGATGTATGCGATCTAAAATGTTGTGTGTAAAACGACACTTCTTAATACAAAGGTCTTTAGACACCCATAGTAACGCTTGTAGGTATTTTTTAATAATTCCATATTTCACAACAAATATGTTAACGTTAAGACAAATGATCTTATAATAATAACAATGAACTACACTAGATACTATTTTTAGACTCATTAAAAGGGACCTGCAATTTTAACGTCAACGGAATTTGGTATTGTAGAATTTTGGTATTGAACCGACGACCTTTTGCTTGTTAAGCGGGTATCTCACCTATCATACTAAAGCATTAAGACACCATACTTCGGGCGCAACCTGGTACTGGACATTAATCTCTTTAGTCTTCTGACTTGATACAAAGCAATTGAATAATTTTCCCGATCTAACTACGTTAAAAAATCACAGCGGTAATTTCTATAACATGTATAACATTCTAATTTAATTTACTTAATGTATACATTGGAATATATCTACATTTTTCTTCGATAACTGCTTTACAAATACAAATTTATATAACACCCCTTTTGCTAAGCCAACTTTTCCAACCAGGTAGCAATTTGACAATCTTCTTGGTAACACAAATTGTTCACTTTACCCTTTGTCAAATTGTTAAAACGTTCTTCAAGCATAAATAAGTTAATGTCAAGTTAATTGACCCCTAAAATGTTAAATCCTTATCTTTGGTGCCCTTGAAAATGGCAACTAATACATTCAGATTGTTATGTGTTATTTTAAATACTTAAATTTGAGTGTGTCAATCAAAAGGATATCCTTTGAGATAAAATAGAAGAGTAAAAAAGAAATTAAAAATACAGTTTCAAATTCTTCTGTTGGTATTATTGCTCATTTTTTGCTGGTCCACTTTTAAAATAAATTATTATTAAAAGGCTATAAGCTTTTAAAGATATTTGAATAACTTTAATTATCTTTCAAGCTCATGATTATTATATTTTTGAAAGAATTTAATTAATATATTAAACATCACATCAATATTCTTTTATTAAATTTTAATTTTTTGTTTTAAATTTTTGGAACACCTTTATGGAATACTTACTTTAAAACAATCACTTTATTTTGTGTAGCTGCAGGTACATCGATATTATCAACACCGGCACCAGCACGACCAACAACTTTTAAGCTACCGGCGCCAGCTTCCAACACTTCTTTGGTGATTTTTGTATCTGAACGGACAATAGCAGCATCATAATTCTACAAATTATACAATTATAATATTTTTAGATGTGTGTACTTATTTATTTATTTTATTTAAAACTATCTTAGCCCCGGCGTGCTTCGCTACCACTATATGAATTACTTCATTATAATTTGTACTCATAATTAATATAACTTCATCTCATTACAAAACCAAAACTGAAAGGTTCAGACTTTTAGTGGTATATAGACTTCAAAAAAACATGCCTACACACATACATCCAAATTAATTGTTACATATATGAACATATTGTTACGTTTTAACCTTTTTAAAATGTTTGAGTTCTTTTTAATTGTGTCAAAATAAAATAAACACCACGTTGTTGCTGTTTTACAGTTTTTATTTCCTCACTTTATCTTTATACAGTTTATCTTAATACAGCAACTTATATATCTTGCACTTAATATTCTTTTATATAAAACTTTTATTTACGCCTAAGCACGACTTTACTTTGTGACTGCAAAACGATAACTCTATCGACGTAGGCAAAGCAGTCTCCTTATATACCTAATTGCCTACAGTTTGGGAAGTTCCGGAAATGCCTCAAACACTCTCACGTCCTCTATTTTATGTCCGTTAATTTTAAACATGTAATATTGTGTTACTCAAAGGTGGTCGAATTGGCAAAGGTGGTAGCATTGCCGTCAAATACACAAATTAGTATAGGCATTACTGGAGTAACATATTCACCACCTTGACTCAAACCAATATACTAAAATCCCACAATACAGTCGCTGATATGGTGTATTTTCTTTTATATATATATATATATATATATATATATATGTGTGTGTGTGTGTGTGTGTGTGTATATAACAATAACGAAACTTTTTACCGTTCTCCACACATGCATAATTACATATTTAGTATGAATGGAAGGTGTCACAACCACTTATCCAATTTCACCCAGTTAATGACTGATGATGTGTATTGTTCAAGAAGTTTAAACCAAATTTAGATATTTCCACCATTGCCGTTCTTAAGGTATACAAAAATAATAAATTAATTTGTCCAATCCTGCTCATTTTTTGTTACGGTTATGACGTTATGTTAAGTCACGTCTAGTTGAATCTTCATGCATTAAGCTAGATGTTCATATAAAATGTTTACCAATAGTTAAGGCTGGATATAAACTATATCCAGACAAACCTATGGATCAACCTATCGATTATGCCATAAATCCTAATTTAGAATAATTAACATAATCAACAATGTAAATTTTTTTTCCAATGGATATGTATGTAAACTTTTCAAATTGAGTAGACTAGTATCTAGTATGCTAGTGATGGTTTGTGGGTTCGATTCACACCAAAGACTCTTGTATATTGCTCTGCACCGAGAGGATGGTGGTAGTCATTCTGCTCTTAATAATTAGAAAACAATTTAATATTGTATTGTTATTTGTATCGATATATAAAATATCGATCGAATAATGCACAAAGAAGTAAAATTTTTATTAAGGTTTACCATATATGTATGAGCGCTAGGTCTAAATAAAAATCAATTTTTAGCAAAAACAATTCTATGATAGATAAGAAGAGCGGAAAATGTAAATTTTTTTTTTTTTCAAATAGATTATGGGCTTAGTAGAAATCGACCAATTGAGATATCCACACAAGAAAAAGTTCACAAAATCCAAAAAGTGCTATAAGATCGCCGTTGGCTGAAGATGCGTAATTTAGCTCTAATGATAGACATCAGTGTCACGTTTCTATGACAGATGGACCCACCACTTCATACATATGGAAAGAAACAGTCAAAGCGGTAGACTGATATCTGAAGAAATTGAGAACAGCTTCATTAGGAGATATCAACAGAAAGTAATAATAGTATACGCCAAATACTATGCTAACTTATTGCAGCACTTAAGTGATGGAATTAGAAAACATGGTCGTATTTTACGATAAAGAAAGTGTTGTTTCATCGAAACCATCCACTATTGCGATATCCAATATCCAATGAATTTAGATTCTAATTGCTTCATCATGCACCTTATTCTCCAGGTTAAGCTTCCTTAAATTATTGGCTATTTCAAAACGTGAAAAAAATTCAAATAATATTTCAAAACAGCAATGAAAAAGGGAAGCCTGGCTGTTTTAAGAAGCTAGAACTGCCTAGCTACTACTTTATTACTATGTATACATATATACAGACGCTATTACTATCGAGAAATAAAGAAACTGCTTTGGACCGCCCTCGTATAATAAGAATTATATCAATACTTTAATAAAAGTAATTTTATTTATTTAATTTTCTGGGTACAAGTATTTGTGGTGATTATAGTTTAGATATAATTTTAAAGGTAACAGAAAAACTCATATGGTTCGAGTGCAGTGCAAATTGCCTGTATGAATGAGTAAAGGCTTATGATTATATTTATGTGTATGTAGGTTATCATAAACCTCCTCAATGCGCTGTAAATATTCAATCAAATTATTCAAATATTTTTTAAAACTACTACGTCTAATTCACAAACTTTATTTTGCCATCCAACCAAAGATGCCCACCATCACCTCAGCTATTCACCATTGTGCCAGTGAGCAAAGCCTGTTCAAAGAAAAGAGGAATAACATGGAGTCTCTTACACCAACTCGAAAATTTGGACTTTGCGGATGGCATTTGTTTACTCTCGCATAAAATCCACAATATGTCGAAACTGAAGAAAGATTGGCTTGCAATATTGGGATTGAGATAAATATCAAGAAAACCAAGGCCATGAAAATAAACAATACCTACTATAGTCAATAGCTTCTGCTACATAGGACTACAAATGGCGGCGCAGAAACAGACGTAGACAACAAGCTCAATAAATTGAGTGTGGAGAAGCTCACACACATACATCCAAGCGAACTAATCTCAGAATATTCAACTCATCTGTTAAATCAGTTTTGTTGTATATATCAAATAACATCACACAAATGCTCCAGTATGCATCAAGAGATGCCTCAGAATCATATGCAGAATATTCTGGCCTAACATCAAAAGTAACACTGAACTGTCGAACATGACTAATGAGAAACCTTTACTGAAGTAGATAGGGAAAAGAAAATTGGTGGTAGATTGGTCGCACCATTCGAAAAGGTCCCTATAGTATCACCAGAATGTCACTCGAGTGGAATTCTCAAGGCTTAAGAAATCGTGGCCGGTGCATCTGGAGATGCACAATTATCCAGGAGCTAAACAGAACAATCTAACACGGGAAGTAGCATTCTCAGAGGAGTAACTGGAAAAAAGTTTGATAGACGAATGGATGAAAATGAAACATTTACCTCTAAAATCGATTCTAATACAATTTGTATTATTATAGGTCAGTCTAGAATAGTGATTCGCACAAAAAAAAAACGTAAAAGTAGCACTTATGCTCTCTTTTGTGTTTTTTCTAATGAAAACTAACCCACACGTTTGACCCCAGGGCAACTAACTATACTTATTGATTTTAGGCACATTAACCACCAAACACCAGCTATAGCGGTACAGCAATATTTTTAAGATAAATTGTAAAAACAGCTAGCAAGTAAATCGAATACTGTTTGTTATTGAATTTGTTTTCAAATTACGAACTTTTTAGGTGTAATAAACTTTATAAATAATTTACAAGAAAAATAGATAGAATTTATAATATTAAAAGCGATATACATAATTGGATCCACATTTTTAAACTACCGTATTATGAAACTTAAATTTTCACAACATTACTTACTTTGACTTCTTTGCACAATTCATCAACGGGCAATTTTAGTTTGTACGATACCTTAAAAGAAAATAATATGAAATAAATATTTTAAGACAACAACAACAAATATTAAAAATTTGCATTATTAATAAAATGAAAATAAATTTAAATATAAAAGACAATTACATACATTAATGCCATTTTTCTTTAAAAGATCAACACAGGCGCTATCGACTGCATCGCAAATCAAAACGTTTTTAATATCTACCGGCATTTTTATGAATTTTTTCTTTGTACAATTTTCTATAAGAAAATACTGCGATCTTATTTTTCAAAAAGCGAATATCGAACCGCTGCTTACGATTTTCAGTTAACAACTGACTGGCAGGTTCTTGAGTGGGTTTCTTTGGAATGCAATTCAATGTTTTTTTTTTCTTTCTTGTTTTAATCTAAAACGTATGGCACGATCGATGCAACTTTACAAATAAATGATCGTATGAGTTCAGTGTACGAACGAACATTGCAAGAAATGAAAAAAGAGAGAAGTAATGGTAATAAAAATTACTCTGGTTCTGTTGATGCTAATAAATAACCGGCTCTGCCACTGAATGAAATGAAAAATATTGTTTAAAAATAAAAACAGAATCCATTCTCATTTTCTCTCTCAATACGAAAACAGCCTATTGGGTTTGTCGTAAGTATTGACAAACAGACAATCAGACAGACATACACATGTCCAGCATTAAAAAAATATTTCGATTGAGTTGTTTCTATATCCCTACATCATTGAAATAAATCGCAATGCAGGCCTTGGTATGGGTTAATGAGTAAAAATAGGTTTATGGTATAGTGTATCTTCTACATAAACCTTAGTATTTTGTGTTTTTTTCAACTCTTAATAGGTATGTACGAGTATATAATTATGCAAATTTTATGAAAGTGTAATCTGAACTAACGTACGGCCCTATACAAATTTTTAAAAACTGTGCCATATTTCGCAACCTTTTAGTTCAAAAATTAACCACAGAACCTAAATAATTTTTTTTATTTTTGCTTTGGTATGAGTAGTGCACGCAATTGTCGTCTAATATTATACATAATTAACCATTAATTGTTTTCGTCTTGTTGCGTGTTTTTTGTAAATAATCACCAACACATTAAAGTGTCTGCCACTTTCGTTCGAGTGTTCGTATAATTGCCTTAGTAACTGATATGAAAAGTTGAAAAGATTATTACTTTTTCCGTTAAGGAATTTAGTTAAACTATTTATTTTTATTTTTTTTACTAACAACACAGTATTGTTGTCCTCTAGACGTAGAGAAACATTTGCGGTAAGAATTTTATTATTGCTTTATACCCTACACCATTAAATTAGCACAGTTGGCAGTTCAGTGACCTGCCGTATCAAACGGATCATGTAATCAAGTCGCTTATAAAATTGGTTCATATTTGTATTGAAAAACATAAGAGAAATAGTAAGATACTATTAATTTGGTCCAACTAGGTGTGTAGTCAATACAAATTATCAATCCAAAAGTGGACTAAATCGGATAAGTGGGCATGGTATTGATTTTTATATATGTTAAATCTATATCCGACTGACCTTTTCCGGAGAAACTCTAAAATAGCAGTTAAAATAATTTTTTTAATACTATATCACTTATAACAATTATGTTTCCTGGAAAACTTCGATAATTTCTAATGCACATTAAGCCTAGAAGTGGTATAAGTTAGTTAAATTTGGTCGAATTATGACCGCAATTAAAGTCCTTAATTTGTTAGACATCCGTCATAGGAATTAAACTCCCATAAACTAAAGGCATTTTTACTAAGGCAACGCGTAGTGTCTTAAACTGAAAATGTTGCTATAAGTGTAAAAATGTTACACTTTCTGACTTGAGGATAAAAAGGTTTTCTTAAAAGTGGCTTTAATGTTTAATACAATTTTTGGTTTTATATGAAATTATCCATTTTTAATGTATTTTTAATCGCGTATGAATAATTTTTGGGACGACAACATTTTGACAACGAGAGGCAACATTTTGATATATTAGTCTTTTTAAAGGCAATTTTTATTTTACAAAAGAAGGCGTATATATCATTTAAGGTAGCCAATCTATAATTAATTGTAATTAATTTTAAAATATATAAAAAAAATAACTTGTTTTATTCTCAAAGCAGTTTACTTGGAGGAGATCTCTTCTACGTTTTTATCAAGCCTGAGTTCTATCAAACCTATTTTTGTAATTTATTATATTCAATCTTCACTGGCATGCTTACAATAACACGAATTTAAGGTGTTCGAACACGTTTGGGTGTTTTATGAACCAAATGTTATCAGTTACTTACCTACTTAGAATGACTACATACAACCGTTAAGATCAGTAGCCTGACTAAGAATATAATTCCGTTGTTATCATCTGACATCAGCAGCTTAAAACAACTTTCCTACTATATGGTAAGTATGTTTTTAGCATCTGTAACCAGGTTTCCATCTTTATCTTCACAGAAGGAAGTATCAGCACCCAAGACTTCTATTACGTGTTTCACTTTCCTGTAAATTTTACGGGCTTCGTTTCTACTCCTGTATAACTTAATTTTCTCATACTCATACCTCTTCATTACACTTTTCTTTCCGAGTCAAATGGATCATGTTCTTTAAACCAAACAGTTACATGCTTTAACTATAGGTTAGGTTAGGTCGACAAACGAGCCCAGCTATGCTGCCTCAAGTCAAAAGACTTACATGTAATTCACAATAGGCCTGCTGTGCGCTCCCATGTCACGTACAAAGCCATTCAGTAAAAAACAGTTTTCCATTATCGATAAACCAGAGACAATTGAACACCTGGAAATCAACATTCAAAGAGTTATTGGCGAAATACGGCGCATATGCTGCGCAAAGTTTGTGAAAATTGTTGTTGCAGATTGAGTCTTGTACACGTCAGCCGTGGTGGCACATAGCCGAAATCATATTTAAACATTGTCCACCCAATAAAGCCCGTTTCATTCATATTAAAAATATATTTCTTTGTTTTATTATGATTTAAACTTATTTAAACGCTAAAAAACATCCGATTTGTTTCTATTTATGTCTTTTTAGTTTTCTCCAGGATCGGGCGTAATGTGAGTATCTCTTCGATTTACTAAACCTAAAGCCGCGTTGGAAGGGTCCAATAATTTTGCGAACATTTTATTTTAAACGGTTACATATTACACTCGATAGAATTTTGTAAGCAATGCGAAGAAGGCTTTTAACCCCGTAGTTGACGCATGTGGTTTTGCCTCCTTTCTTATACACTGCAGCTCCGTCGGTAGACCGTCAGCCCCTCCAGGTTTATTATACTTCAGCCGGAATATTGCTTTCGTTTTGGCTGGGTGGTGTATACTCAGAACCATCATTATTTAATTGGATCAAAGCTATTTTCATCATCGCAGCAACTTGGTAAAAATATGTCTTTTATATAATCTTTCTCTTATCTTTACAGACGGAGGTACCAGCACAAAATGCCTTCTATTAGGTCATTCACTTTCAGGTAAAATTTATGGTCTTCGTTTCTACTCCTGTACAACAATTTAATAACAAATTTTACTCTTCGTCTGTCGACAGAAAAATTCTATATATTATACAAATATCTCTAAATTTGTGACTAATATATATGTAGAAACTCGTATAAGGTATGCCTAGTATGGACATAAAAACTGTTACAACATTGCACATATGTCAACTATTATAATGGTAGAGTTGAGCGTCATTTTATATTATAGCATTAGTCTGTACTGCACATAAACTGTTTAGATAAAAAGAACCATAAGCCTATTATTGAGATTTTTTGCATAGAATCTTTTAAAGAGACTGAAGATATATAATATAGGTATACAGTTCGAACACACCAGATAAATCAAGAAAATGGAAAAAAAAATTTCAAACGTCATGCCAGCAATTTGTTGGCGAAAGTTTAAAATAACCAAAACTAAGTAATGTCATACAAAAATCTTAACCTATGTAACGAGGAAACCCGAATAACTTGGTACAGGTACACTTGATAATGTAATAATTTAGGTTTACGGATAAAATTTTTTAAGTACAAGATAATTTAACAAGCGAAATGATTATGTGTGTACACGGACGATGCAAACCTGTCTTTGAGGAAATTTACTGGTTTTACTTGCTCAGTTCCGATTTGAAACCTTTCGAAAAAATAATAAATAATTTTAGAGTAAATTGTTTGCCACAACATTAGTACTTCTAGGATTGCATTGCTTCGTGCTGTGGCTATTAGAAATGGATAAGGTGCGTATGTATATCAATAAATAAATAACAAATTTATATTATAGACTAAAATAAGTGTATATAACAGCATTTTTGTTTCTAACAAAAAAGTACTCAGATTACAAGGCAGACGGACGTGCTCAGTTTATCTCAATTGCAGGAGTAAATAAATTTTTAAATTATCTATAAGTATGTGACTGAAGCTCATAGTTATTATGTTTTCAAAGGTTTTCTCAATTTTTCGATCTTCCGGCAAATATACTTCGGGATATGTCAGATTAAAGATTTTTAAGGTCTTTTTTTTAAAAGTCTCTCTTAAACAAAGTTAACCGTATCATATTACGCCCGTCAACTGCTTTACAATATGTTACGGTTTATCTAAAATTAAGACGAATAAAGTCTACTAGTTATATAACAATTATTTTTGTACAAACATTAAAATTCGTGTAATTACAATTAAACGATTAAGTAAACTTACAAATCTGAATTTTAAAGTTAACAGTTTTCATTCCGTTTATTAAAATAATTTTTTAACAATTTCCAACACTGGATTGCCAAAAGAAATGCAACCTTGTGCCAGTGTAATTACGCTCTTAACACCTTCTAATCGTTTTTACACTACATTTTTTACCAATTTTAGCAAGGCACATTGCACAAAGTAGTGTTGCCTGTACAACAACTAACTTTTTAAAAAAACAACATTATTTGTTGCTTTTTTTGGGAACTTTTAACGCCAAAAAAATTAATATAAATTATACTTTAAATAAAATACACTAATCCTCTTCTTACACTCTAGATAAATTGCAACGATATCGTGCACCAAATGGCGTAAATACAGGATTAGGTGTAAAAAAATAAAATATATAAAAAGTAATATAATAAAATACACCTGAGCGTGTTTGTACATTTTACTTACTTTCCGAACAATACCGCGCAAAAATTCATGCAATATTAGGATAAGGTGTAAGTTAAATAATATTATCGACAATGAAGAATCACTGCATTACATAAAAAAAACCGTCAGCCGAGCCGTCAATACCACCTTAAATGTGCCTTGAATTTTAACAACCTTCCCATGGTAGAATTTATCAGGTAGCCTCATAACTACAACATACAAAAATGTACGCTAAAATGTCAAAATTAAAGACCCAATTAGTCTAGAAGTAATGTAGACTTGACTTATCAGCTGATACAATAACTAAATGAAGAATACCAGGGCACACTGAAGAAGGTACTTGCGAGTCTACATGTATATACAGCTGTCAAGGTGTGTTTACTTTTTCTTCTTTTCTTTACATTTTTATATCTGTCATTTTTAAAATTCAAATCTGGGCTTCCAGACTTAAAATTACAAAAATCAGAATCAGTACACTTATAAAACAATAGTGCATATCTAATTACAAACTATATTAAATATATAACGACAAAATAAAAACAAAATTCGGACTGTATGGATTGGAACATTTTAGATTTCCAAATAAGTTTTGCAAGATTCCTAAATAAGTAGAAAAGTCGTTATCGAAAGGCTATCCAAGGATTTTTTACAAAATCAACATTCAAGCCTATACATTTAGAAAAATGGTATTGACTACGCCACAAAGGTTATATTTTCTGAAACGTTATTTTATTACCTTTAAACTTAAAAACAAAATCTTTTCATAATAAGATAAATGTTTTGAAAATACAAACTAAAGCCTAACTTCATTATTTTTACACAAAATTATTTGACTACTATTAATTCGTACAGTGGCTACTTTTGCTATTTAAAATTGAGTTATGCCTCCCTTCTTTTTTATTACGGCAACTAGCCGCTTTATCATTGTATTTATAAAAGTTTTGCAATCTTCAGGGGTTATTGAGTCCCATATATCCTGTATTTAAGTTTTTAACCCATTAACAGAACATTGTGGGTCCTTTCGCAATTTTCTTTTCATGAGTACCATAGGTTTTCTATTGGGTTGAGGTCTGGACTTGACGTTGGCCAGTCCAAGACATCAACGCCGTTCTCTTGTAGCCATTTTTTGTGCTTCCTGCTGTATGAGAAGATGCACCATCGTGTTAGAATATTAATTCACCACACTCAGCTAGCTTTGATACTGATGGAAGCAGATTTTCTTCAAATATAGTAGCATATTTTTCCGCATTTACTATCCCATCGATGATGTAACGCCCAACGTCCTTTGAAGACATGCATTCCCACACCATAAAGCTTGCTGGGAACTTAACAGTGCGTTTTAAGCAGTCTTTTTTGTATGCCTCTGTGCTTTTACGAATAACTATTTTCCTGGCATCTCCAACACATACGTCAAACTTCGACTCATTTCTAAAAATAATAGTTGCCCATTGTCATTGCACCCAAGAACATTTTACTTTGCCCATGATAAGCATTTTTTCATTTCGAGTGCTGTAAGTAAAGGTTTCTCTTTTGCCTAAAAAATATTAGTCATACAACGGTTTTTGCGACACGAAGTAAGTGTTGAACATAGTTTATAGAAACCATAATCTATATTTTTCATTTGGCGGGTTTCTAATAGTTTCAGACCACTTTGAAGCTATATCCCTAACAGTGCTCCGCAGCTTAGTTTAATTATAGTCGCTAAAGCTCTATTGTCGCGTGAAGTAATATCGGGTACACGACCTCTATTTTGCAACATTATTGCTATAATTTTGATTTTCCTCAAATTTTTTAACAATGCTTTGAAGTGTTGATTTGGGAAGTTTTAGATCAGACGATATTTCCCCATAGGTCTTGCCCGGTTTAAATTTATTTATAATTTTAATTCGAATTTCTTTAGAAACCGGCTTACCACGTGTCATTTTGTAAAAAAGGTTAAATTTAAAAAAAGAAAAATAGAAAGCTATCCCCTTTTTTGTTCTCTTTTAATGCTTTACATTGTATTAATAACGCCACATTTTTGTTTTTTGAATATGATCCTAATTTTTTTAATTCTTTTTTGGTGAGCTTATACATTGTCAAGCAATTTTGTGTAAAAATAATGAAGTCAGGCTTTAGTTTGTATTTTCAAAACATTTGTCCTATTTATCCCATTTATTATTGGTTCAGATAATATTTAACATTAACCGTCAGTAAAAGGGAGAGCGCTATCCTGATGACGCGCAGTGTATTAGGGAAATCATTAAATAAAATATTAAAACCTAATTTGAATATGGTAGACTCAGCTTTTGGAATTTATTATTTATTTTACTATATATCTATGTAAAACTCAGTATTACCTCTATTTGATACATTGATTCAAAAACTTTTAGATAAAATCTGTACTTACTGATAAAACAAGACGTCTGGCAGCCCTATGTTTTATTAGCTATCGTTGACACATTCGAATTGGTTGAAAGAAATACAAACACAAATCGACCGTTGTTCTTGTTATTGATTAAATTGTGTTAGATCTACATGTACCTTGGAGAACATGCCATGGAGAACACATACTAATGGTTGGTTGTTGCGTAACGAACATAACGTAGACGTGGTGTTTCTGTTTTCAGCAGAATTTTTTTAAACAAAGTGTAAACAAAGAATTAGCGCTGAAATGAAAAAATAAAAAAATTTTGAGTGTGTTTTTTTAAATTATAATAATGAACTTAAATAAAATGGATGATAAAAAATTAATATTGTTGGTACAAAGCATGAATTAATGTATAATTTATTTTTTGTTTCTTTTAATGTTTACACTCACACAGTTGAAAGCAGCTGAAATGTTTTTCCTTCACCAACTAATCACACTTGACGTTTTGATCGCGTTACTTTTATGTCCAGTCTATGTTACTTCTAGACTAATTGCGCCTTAACTTTTTGTTTACGATAGTTTTTCTAAGAAATTACTATAAAAACATCAAGAAAATTAAAACTGAACGCAGAAAAAATATTTAAGAAATTTGACGTTTCAGTGAGACAACAAAAAAGGTAAATAAAACAAGCTGGTTTTGGGAAAAATTTTTAAATGATTATACAACAAATTGGCATAAAGTAAAAACTACAGTGTTTTGTTAAGAACAATAATTTATATATGCATATATCTCATATTTGTATAAATAAAAACAAAACTGTAAAGCGCAATTCCAAAAATTTTTCAACGTCTGTAAAATTTTTCATAAAAGTAGACATTAAAGTGAGGTCACTTGTACGGTAATTCCATGCTTAGCTTGTTTTCTACGCTCCTTTTGTGTAATGCGATATTGAAACCAATCCAGTATTACGGAGTACAATTATAGGAGACTGTATTACCTTCAAATGTTGAACGAATACAAAGGTGCCAAAATGAAATTCTGCGACTAATAAGTGTTGAATGATTTATAAGAAATGCAAAGAAGAGATAATACTGACATGACACGAAGAAGAGACAAAATTAAATCAAATGAAATTGTTAGCTCACATTATAGCTCGGATTCAATTTAAAAAGATTGAAAATTATAATAATTGCAAGTTTAATTCAATTTAAAGTTTCATTTGATTTATAAAGGTAGACTGAAACTATGACAGAAAATAGATTTATTAAAAATCAATCCTTTGAACAGTTCTTGTGTCGTTTATTAAAATTTATTATACTTTCCAAATCCTAAAGAGGGGTTTACACCTTAATACAAGTTGTACGAAATGTCAAATATTTGTGTAGACGAGAATGTCTAGTATCGTATAAACTTAATATGTAATGAGAGCGTACGACATTGAGAGAAAATATAAATGAAAATTTAGCAGTTACGGCTTTTTTTAACTTTTTGAAAAAGCATTACACTTTATTAGAACAGGGATGTATTTTTATGTAAAAACAAAACAAATTTTTTCCCTTGTACTAATTTGTTCTTTCAAAACAGCTGCTTTCATTTTACTTTGTTTTGTTTCTTTACTTATATTGTAGAGATATTTTCTCTCATTTTTAATATGCGGATAGATTTTAATATTATCTCTTTGATTTAAGGTACTTCAAGTATTACCGTGTAAACTACCCTAAAATAGTGTTAGAACCACAATCCTGTTTTGTGTAATGTAATTACGCTCTAAACGAAGTTCTAACCGTTATTACACTACGTTTTAATACCAATTATAGCAACCCTGCATGAAAGCATTACAACAACAAGAATAATAATAAATAGCGGCTCATGCCGCTTATTTTAAAATAACTGTTTAGTGTTAGAGTACCTTTCATTGTTTTTTGTTGTAATCGGTGCGAAGAAAAAAGGAAGAAGCAAAACTTGTAAATGTTTATGACAGCAAATTAACATAAAGAAGTCTATTTGTTTAATATTTCTTGTGTCAAAAACTTTTATTTATGTATGTATCTCATATTTGTATAAATAGAAACGAAAGTGTGAAGCTGAAAAAATTTTTCAATGTCTGGAAAAAATTCCATACAAGTGGCCATTAAAGTCAGGCCACTAATCAAAAAAGAAAAGGATCAACAATGGCGGATTATAAATAATTCTATACAATTAATTGATTCACAATCGGAGCCGTATTATTTTGGTAAGTAAGATCATTAGTTTTTTTTTATGAAATTTGAAACATTTCTGTGTCACTAATACTCTGGCTGTGTTCTACTCCGCTCCGTTGTATGCCTGAATGTACTTGTGTGTTTTTATGTTTTCTAAAGTCTATTTTTGTCGATACATCTACACATGGTGTCATCCATGCCTTTGGATTTATGTTGTGGTTTTATTTGTTTGTTTTTATAACGGTTTTCCACATAGAAAACAATAATAATAACAACAACAACAACAGTGATATTGCATAAAATGCATAATAATAGAAAATGTGTTGGATGGAAAAAATAAACATTTGGATGCCGTTTATGTGTATCTCTTGATTTAATCTTAAAAATAGCCGATTCAACCTAATTTTTATCTTTTTTAAGAATTTTTATAGAATTTTTATTGCCGATGATTAATATATAAAAATATTTTTAGATCATATATTCGATCAGGATGCAACAAATCAAGTTGTTTTCGATAAAATGGTAAAGCAGATTGTCCATAGTGCCATTCAAGGATTTAATGGAACTATATTTGCCTATGGACAAACGTCGTCAGGTAAGCTTTAGTATAGTATACGCCCCCACATATTAACCATTTATAATCGTTTCTTAGGTAAAACCTATACAATGATGGGGGACGAGAGCAATCCTGGTGTCATGGTATTGACAGCCAAGGAGATATTCCATCAGATCGAAAGAACTCAAGATAGGCAGTTTCTTTTAAGGTTTGTGTAAATAGATGCCAAATGACAATTCTATTCAGTCTTTAATAAGGGTATATTCTCCCTCTAAGACGCAATTTTGAGTTTGTTATTATTTTAAAAGACAGTCTGCCCTTATCAAGACAAAACACTACCAATTTTATCCGTCATTACATTTGGCGAACCTTATTTCTGACCCTATTACAGTTTACAACTCGACTCAGTTGAATTGGAGTTGAAATATTGTGTTTTTTACAGGTTAGGATGTGATCGATAATATCAAATTGTACAATTTAAACTGATATTCTAATTCACCTTAGTCAAGTTGTAAACCGTAATAGGTGCTTTCTTTCTTAGGGCAATGGCATACATATTGCTGTGGTTCGGTCGAGCTTTGTTTAGAAGAGTGTGTAGTCCAAGATAGAATTTTACACACTTTCATCTACGATCACATCAAATAGTAGGCAAGGAGTAAAATATAAATCTTTGTTCATAAGCTGTATTCGTAAATGCATTTGTTGTATTGAATCAATAGTTTTTAATTGAACTAAAGATGTTTTGTGTTTATATAATGAATAGATATATTTTATAAAACGAATATTTAAAATATAAATTTAAAGAATTTATTTTGTTACTTTCTAGAGTTGGATATATTGAAATATATAATGAAAAAATATACGATTTGTTGGATAAAAAGAATCAAGATTTAAAAATCCATGAAACATCAACTGGTATAGTAAGTGTCAATTGCGAGGAAAGTATTATAAGATCGGAAGATGATTTATTAAATCATTTGAACAAGGGAAACAAAGAACGAACGGTTGGCGAAACAAACATGAATGAACGTTCTAGTCGGTCTCATGCCATATTTCGTATTGTAAGTCGAATGAAGGCTTTTGTTGATTCTTTTAGATAATAATTATGATAATTGTACTTTATAGATTATTGAATCTCGCAAAATGGATAGAAATGAGGAAGACGATGCTGTCATACAGAGTGTTATAAATCTAGTAGACTTGGCCGGTTCAGAGAGAGCCGATCAGACTGGAGCCACAGGCACAAGACTAAAAGAGGGCGGCCATATTAATAAAAGCCTGTTGTTCTTAAGTAATGTTATTAAACGTTTATCCGAAAATGAGGATGACAAATATATAAGCTATCGTGACTCTAAGCTAACACGTATACTGCAGGCATCATTGGGAGGCAATGCTTTAACTGCAATTATATGCACAATTAAACCTAATGCCATAGAAGAAACACAATCAACTCTAAAGTAAGTTTTAGTTTTGGTTTATTTTTAAACGCAATTTAATTTTCTTATTTTAATTCAGTTTCGCTTTGCGTGCTAAAACGATTAAAAACAAGCCTCATGTAAATGAAATCGTGTCTGATGCTACAATGATGAAACGTTTAGAGCATGAGATTAAAGTCCTAAGGAGCCGTCTTGAAGAAGAACAGCGTAAGAATGAAAGCCAAATTAAAGTACGTGTATTGGAGGAACGCATTAAAATGGAAGATTTGAAAATTATTTCCTGTAACTCTCTGCTATCGTTACGAAAAAGTGAAAAACGACGACGTACTTGGTGTCCATCAACTGCAAACTTAGACACTAGTTCTTGCATTCAACAACCTTCAGCTTTACCAGTACCGACATTGAATTCGAAATTACCATCAACAAATTTACCACAATTGTCTCGTTTACAACCGCCAAAACATTCATATTATAATACACCTCTGATAACACTAAGGCCTACCCAAGAGCCTTCAACTGCTCCACAATTGGTTAATGGTTTACCTAAACCACCAGAAAATATGCCTGAAATTGATGAAGAATTTGCGCCTGCAGAATTAGTTAACTTTGAATTGTTAACTCCACTGCAAACACCACGTAATCAGCAGTTACTACGTCATGTCAGTATAACACCTAAAATTACGGATTGTCCGTTAGCCACGTAAGTTTTAGAGTTTGCTAGAAGTTAATTTATATTTTGTATTTCTTTTTTTCCACTTAACTCTTCCTCTTTGGGATCTTTTGCACATTATCAAACTTTAATATACATATATACAAGCTAACAAATTTTTAAATCCAATGCTGTTTCATTTATGCGTTGTTCATTCTTTGTACTAATCCTTTTTTTTGTGCACTAATGTGTTCTTAGTTTGCAAAAAGTTGAACATGATTTTTTGGAGTTACAAACTTTTACTAATTTGGAAAATAAAACTGAAGTACAGCATGAGCCTGATTTGGCATTGAAACAAAAAGTTGAAACCTTATCTCAACGTAATGCCGTCTTAGAGGATGAAAGACTTGAATATTTGCAAGTAAAAATCGAACTTGCAAATGCCATGGAAAGTTTAACTGAATCCCAAAAAAGGTAGGTAAAGATTATGTTGCTATCATCAGCTGCTTTTACATTATTTTTTTATTATGCACGTTTTATAAGGTCCCAAAAACGAAGACCATCGTTTTTTTTTTTTTAATTTTATTGTATTGGTGCTGGTTTATCATATTTAGGTTTACATATATAATTTTTTATATACAATTTTCATAACATGTATATGAAACATTCAAGCACAGTAATTAATTGAATTATGTTGAATAACATACTGTCCTTATTTCTAATACCTAAAACTTTATAATTCAACATTATAAATATATAAAATCACTTTTATTGATTGTCTAAAGATATTTTCCAAAGAACATTGAGTGGCAGCTATTTAGATAGAACCCATTATTGGTTAATTAATTTGTTATAAAATATGTTTTCTTTATTGCAAAATATATTTTCATTTATTTTAAGTTTTAAGCCGAACACAAAATATGAGCTTCTTTTTCAACTTCGTTCATCAAATAGTTTTCTGAAGAATTGTTTTTCTTTGACATGCCAAACATAGCTTTAACTGGTTCCGCAAGATCCCAAGCTTTTGCGGCTTTTATGCTAGGCCACAATAACAAAACTAGATTTTATTTTTCTAATACTATCCAGTATAGTTTGAGGTTTGATTGTGGTGCTAAGGAATAACAGTATTATCTTGAAATTGGTTTTATTTTACAGATAAACTTGTGGAAGTTAAAGTCATGTGTTTTTCTTTTGCGGTTGCATAGTTTGGCAATGATTAGCAACCTTAAAACAATGGTATGTCAGGAATTTATATATATGCAAAAGTAAAATAAAATTAGATCAAAAGTTTTTATAATTCAAACTGAATTTTAATAAAAATTTTGATACCCCCGACAAATAAGAACTTCATTAAGCTGTTTTGGCATTGATGCAACTAATTTTTTAGTGTACTAAGCAAGTACTGAAATCCCAGAAAAAATGGATTCAGGTTCGGGTTCGGGTTAATCAAAAAACATAAATAAATAAATAAATAAATAAATAAATAAATAAATAAATAAAATAAAAAACAAGGTTCAGGTGTGGTTCGGAGTTCTGTTTGGGTTAAAAATTTAATAATGTACAAATATTGTATTAGTATGAAAGACCCTCTTGATGCATACTTGTGTAGCTGTTACCACGAATATAATCTGAGCCGCTTGTTACAATGTTGCTTCCAAAATAGTACAATGAAGTTTGCTTTTCCAAGTCTTGAATATTTATAGTATATACTACCACAAGAAGAATGGTTTTATTTAAATATAGAATCATTAGTTGCGCGTTTGACCAATTTTTTTATTGTTGAATGCTTTATGACGTCTTTTACGTACGATAAAATTAATAAAAACCCACATTTTTTTCATAATAACACTTATTCCAAAAAATTCAAATAATTTCTTATTTTTGAAAACATTTATTTCACAGCGCAAAAAATTATGTAAAGATAATTTTTTGTTGTTGGTATTGTAATGTGTGGGTTCATTTTAAAAGTTATGACGACTGATAGTTTTTAACAGCTACATTAATGTCATACGTGCAAAAAAAAAAAAACATGTTAAGAGTTTATTGTTGGAGTTCTCAAATGAAAATCTACTTTGAAAGCATTTATTTGACAAACTGTGCATATGTACAGTCACATATATTTTATTACATACCACTTAAAAAATATTTTGATTTTAAACATATTTGAATTTTTTGTCTGCCGTCACAACCGAATAAGTTACACTTGAACTCATAACTCATTATCACATTGTCTCAGAAATTTGTTTTTTTTTTGTGTATGCTACAGTGCAAAGACCAGTCGTTTTATTTTATTGAGTTCTCTTATAAAAAGGTTACTTTCTTGGTTTTATATTATGGACTCCGTTTTTATCCCAAAACACCACGAACAGTTTCCGAATGCACATCAATATTGTGGTCATTTTCCAATGTATTATGATTTTGCACCGTTGTTGTTTTAGGTGTTTTATCCACAACACTTGTTATGTATCGGCTGGCACTATGAAAAATTGTAGGTGAGCGACCAGTTTTGGACTTGGTTACTAAAGATTTCGTCTCTGAAATATTTTTAACAACTGTTTGGACTCTAGACTTAACATTATCAACAAATTTAGCAATTGTATTTAATAAATTCCCAGCTTTTCTTAAGTTTATTATTTGGCCTTGAATTTTAATAAAAAAAAATTTCACTGGTGACAAGAAAATTCTCAAACTAATATACAAATGGACCATGGACCAGATCAATATAGAAATTCTTTCGTAAAACTGAATGCAATATCTTTTCACGTCGCAAGTATAATGATCTGTGTTGTCGTATGTCTTAAGTGCTAAGCGCAATAAGTGCTTACTTAGTGGGACATATATTCTCAAAAGGTAAGGCTACTTTGATTATATATGTAAAGTTGTTCTTAAAACCCGTTTTTATTGAGGAGTACGTATTATTATATATATTATATGTATATTGATTGCGATTTCATTTTTAATAAGCTATGAATCGAAGTGACATTTACATTCGAAGACTTTCTTCCCTTTCCCCTTGTAAATTTTTGAACAGATAAAAGTATCTCCCTTTTTACTACATTCGGTGTTTAAATTGTGCCCTGGTTACTTCTTCGTTAAAAACCCTCGGTTTATTACTGGATTTTCTTATTAATCGTTTCCGAACCCATTAACTTCTTACAGTAGTTCAGCGGGTTCAGGTTCAAAGTTGTTAGAAATAGCGAACCTGAACCCGTATTGGTTTGGGTTCGGGTGCAGTATCAATCATTGGTTATTAGAAATAGTTATTTCCCATTCGCCATTTGATACAGTTTGTAAATTTTTGTATGTTTTTACTCGAGTTCGTATGGTGTTCGTAGGTTGCGATGAAACGGATGGCTGATAAGATCTGTTTGAGATCTAAGCAGGAGGCCTTGCCAATGTTAGAGAATTTGGTAATTTTACTATTTTTTTGAAGGTTAGCACGTGACGATTCTTCCGATGGTCACGGACAGGGTGTGCAACCTTATCAGAAGCCCCTCGGTGGTGTTTCCAGCAAGGGAGTGTTGGTAAGGTGCTGGTAGGTTCATGCTATCTTTACGGATAGTTTGAAGTCAGAGGAAAGCACTGGCGCAAGGGTCTACTTCCTGAATAGTGGTTGCAGTTGCAGACTGATGTCTTTGCTGGGCGGTGGAGCTGATCCGTGACTGTCGCTGCCGATGGGAGAGTGGTCATCGATGTGGAAAGTAGACTGCTATCGAGTACTTACTTGGTGTTATGTCAGCTCGAGGATGGTCTCATTATACAGAGAGGATTTCACGACACTCCTGAATGTGTATAAGTGTCAGACTGTGCTGAGTTACGGCGCACTGTTGTGTAGTGGAAAACGAGATGCTGCGATCGATGTTTTTACGATAAACATCGATGTTGAAAAACATCGTCAGTAAAACCGAGACATCGAAGAGACGAGGTTTTATTTTTCTATCACTTAATAACTAAATATGAAATCAGAAGTAGTACAGCAACAAAATATAGTGGACTCAAAAGATAACGTCGCTTAATTTCAGTGTAGTGGGCTCATAACAGACAATGTCGCTAAATTTCAGTTTTCTTTATTATGGCAACATTTAATGACGTTGTCATACATAGTTCCCTTTGTTAATGACATTGTCACGATAATTTCATATAAATTTCCACTTGATAGTTATTTATTACGATGAGTCATCAATGAAAATATAGTGACAATGTCGCTCAAATACGCCACCGGGTAGTTGAAGTAAATAATGTAAAAAATTATTAAAACAAACAAAAGTGTACAAAAAACGATGTCGATGTTTTCCAATTTGGACGTCGATGTATAGTCGTTGTATAAGCCATCAAAACATTGATGTTTATGAATGATACATCAATGTTTTCTAAACATCGATGCATCGTCATCCCTACCTGTAGGGTATCCAGGCTACTCTAGCCAAAACGCAACCACTGAGTCTGTGTAGACAGCCTCTTGGAATTCTAATAAGTTTTCAGACTGGGCACTCTGCTCTGATATCAAAAACTAGGCTATAGGACGCGGGCACCCACAGATTTCTGCCGTTCTTGCTGCAATGTGGGGGGACCTGAGACACTGGAATATATACTTTGACCTTGCCCGGCGCTCCAGAAACGCAGACTCAGGTTTCTAGGCCGAAGCTTTTACTGGGCTTCGCGAGGTTGCCTCCTCCGAGATCTCTGACCTGGATTTCTTTCGAGTGTCAGCTGGCCTGTGAGGTGATCCCCTGTGTCTGGTAGCCATATTTCGTTTTTTAAGTTTATCTCTTGTTTTTTTACTTCCCTAAATTTTATATAATTATCTTTTCACTTCTCCCTATTTTTTTCTGAAATAGACTTGCTCCACTTTCAAAATAAACAGCTCAATTGTAGATCCTTTTTTTTTTTTTGGTTAGAAATAAAAATTAATTAAGAGTATGTCGATAACGTAAAGAACTAACTTTAGTGGAAACTCTGATGAGGCCGTTAACTGACAATCCACTTTAGATTTGGTAATATTGCTTGTTGACGTATTTTAAAAAGAAATATTTAAAATTTGCAGCGTTTTTGGCGCGTAATATTGCTTATGATGGTTTGCCAAAATTAACGATAATATTGTTTGCCATTAAGTAGTATATAAAGATCGGTCAGTTTAATAGTATAAAGATCGTTCAGTCTAAAAGCATAATTTTTTCATTGCTTTATTTAATTAGAACACTAAAAAGCCTATGGTATTAAAAATATATTTTAAATGCAATATATATTTTTCTCAGTGTTCTTTGGGCTCGCAAAAAAGTACTTCTCCGCTGTTAAATAAACCGAAAACAGACGCAAAAAATATATAACTTCGCTCTCTTGTATACAACTGCACATATATTGACTGCTTTCTTTAAAACTCACATGATATTCCATTTCTCCAATACACAACATACATACAAATAACAGAAAAGAAAAGATGATAGGGAAGGAAATAAAAAATGAATAAGAAAATTGTAATAAAAACAAAAACCGACAAAACGGCTATAAAAAAACACTGCACAATCTAAAGCAAAAATATTTGTTGCTATTGCCTTTGTATTTTAGGTTTTTGTTTGTTTTTTTTTGCCAGTTGGTTAGATGGGTTGGTTGGTGTGCGTCGTGCAATTGACTCTCTGTTGTTGGTAGTTCATAAAACAGTTTAGATGATTATGGTCGGATTGTCGGTCATATTTCTATTGTGTTTCATTTGTTTTTAACGCTTATTCTTTATTCAATTATAAATCTTTTAACTCTACCGTGCTTTTTACGGGCAGCCGCTGTTAAAAGTTTTTTTTTCTGTCATACCTATTAATTAAAATTTTTAATTAATTTGTAAAGGCAATAACAGAATTGTATGAAATTGTAGTTAATGATTAAGTACTTAATTTGTGTATGCCTTAGTAAAAGTAATTAAATAATGAGGAAGTAATACCTGAAGTAAAATATAATTATTAGGTATGTATGAATATATCATTTATTCACTTTTTTTGTAAATAGTGATAAAAATTTAAAAGCCTTTTTAAAACCCATATTACGTCAACTATACTACCGTTACTTATATTTTGTGATAGAGGGGGAGGTAAAAGCAATAACAACTAGCACATATAGCAATAACCGTAGCCAAAAGACGAAAAAGAAGGTAACGACATTAAAAAGACAAAAAACAAATATGTATATATATATATATATATGTATTGTTAAAGAGTTTTAAAGTTTAAATATATCACTACGTATATGCGTATGTATATATGTATGTACATATGTATGTAACATACGTTCACATTTTTATTAATGATGAAAGGTAGGTTGTTTAGTTGAAAACGCAATGAATCGACCCTCCATAAACTCAACCAGCGTTTCTGCATCAGTAAACAGTTCAAATTTGTTTGCATTTCAAATATTCGTTTCTCATGCTCAAATTACCATCATAAGCATAAATTGTTTATAAATATAATCTCATATTTAGAAATATCAATTTTATTTTTAATTGTTATATCTTATTAAAATCGAATTGCGTTTTTAAAAAAAATACAATTGGATATATGAAAATAAGGTGAGACAATGTAGAAATTATAAACCAATTGTATTTATTTTATTCACATGTGTACTTTTCTTTATTGTATAGAAAATATTTTTTCAAAACTGTGCACGAGAAAGAGTTGAATTTTAAATATGTCATAGTTTTTTTCTCCCTTATACTCTATATACCGTGGAACAATTTGCGTAATATAAGATTAATAAAAAAATATGCAATCAAGCTTTTTTTGCGATAAATATTTAATTAGTATTAAATTAAAGTTAGCAACAAAGACTTTAGTAAGTTGATAGTGTCCGATATCGATTTAAAATTTTTTTTAACAAATATTTTTCTTGTATTTATTTACAGTGAGTGTTACTTAAAATCGTACAGGACTATTATTAAATAACTTGAAATTAAACAGGCAATACAAATTTTTTACATAAAAAATTAAAAGACACATCAATAATTAGAACTAAAAACATGTATTTAAAAAAAAAAATAATAAAATTTAATTCTTTAAAACAGTACTGAAAAAAATTTAAAAAATATCACTTTAAATCGTACACTTATATAAGCTTATAATTAAAGAATAAAAAGTAAAAAATATTAATGTGAAATAATTTTAATATTTTGTTCGGTATTTGCTATTTTTTAGAGCCTTCTTGGCATGAACCACACAAGATTTCTGCACGTTTAAGGAGTTATTTTATTCCATTCTTTTTGATGTGCGTCCCGTAGGACTCTCATTTTAGATACGGGTATTCCATAATTATTTTTCTGGTATTTTCCAGAGATGTTCAACAGCGTTAACAGCTGGTGACTTACGGCGTTTGTTTTACCTTTAAACAGTTATATAGCATCTAGAGGCGACCAACATGGGAAGATTACTTTCAATCTGCATCAACGTATGACCTAAAAGCATTCGAAGTACACTTTTTACGCAATTTTTTTTTTAAATTGTGCTTTTCAACTCTCAGATAGATAAATTTATACATATTGCCTTCAACAAATATTAAGTTATAGACTCCATCAGCTGATATACAACCACAAACTATTTGTCATATTTCGCCATATAAGTTGGCATTATCCAATACCTTATAAAAGTTTTATCCTCGCCATTTGTTTTCCATAAGAGCAAAATATATTAAATTGCGACTTCAATGAATATTAAATCGTTTCAGAGTTTGGTTGACTATTTGATATCGTCATTGGTAAATTAGTAAGTCTATTTTGGTCACATATATACGGTTTGTTTCCATAATTCGGCTATGATAGCTGTTAAGATAGAATAATTTTTGAATTGTAGACCTCTTACTGCGTTTTCCAAATCTATTTTCAACTAATTTTGGGACTAGAAACTTGGACTTTGCTTTATTTTTCTGATTGTCTAGCGCTCATCATCATGAACTAACTTTAATTTAAAATATTTTTTATTTTCAATTGTTATCTGATTTTCTTTTTCGTTTCTTTTAACTACGTATTAGATACAATCACAACTATATTAATTATTTGCTATATTTGGGATAAAAATGTCCTTTTTTATAATGAAAACTTAACAATTGCCTCTCATTTTTACTATTCAGTTTAATTTTTTACATTTTTACTCAACCTCCTTCGAAATGCAAATAAGTTTAATAGAAACTTTAGATAACCAATCTATTAACAGTAAATTACATTGAAAAGTTCCTTTTATTTAATTAATTTTTATTTAAAATTAGTGAAAACACCTATGATTTCTTCAATACGATTTTAAATGATGTCGTTCGTTATGATAGTTTTACATAATTTTTTCAATAATTAGATGGATTAAATCACAATTGTACCATATTATGTGATAAATAATAGCATGTACAATATAAAAATAAAAATTTAAATAATAATTAAAACAATAATGGCCTAAAATAACTGTAACATAGTGTACGACTTTAAGTGACATACACAGTAGCTTATGAAATATGTTCTTATAGGCTAGCTTGATAATAATATCACACACAAAATATAATGCATATTAAAGTACTAATATAATAAGTACTTGTATAAATGTATAAGGTATTTCAAATCTACAGTTAGAAAATCATTTATTTTCTATTTTGAAACACTAGCATTAGACGAACCGAACTTTTGTTTATAAAAGGTGGGCAAATTTGAGACAAATTCAGTTTTATTCATACCAATTTGAAATAGAAATATGGGAATTAATAATGGAATATGATGTCGGGCAAATGTTCACCTCTAGCACGTCCGCTCTTTTCACAAAATTTTGAACCACATTTTGCAACAAAGCTTCGCCTATCTCGTCAATGCAACGCCGAAGTTCATCTTTCAGAGTGTCAGTTGTTTGTGGTTTGCTCACGTAAACCAGGTCTTTCAAATGGCCCCAGAGAAAATAATCCAGCGGCGTTAAATCACAAGAACGAGGTAGCCAATTGGCATCAAATCGAGAAATTACGCGACCGGGAAATTTCTCATTCAATAACTACGGCTTGTGTCGCCGTCCTGCTGAAACTAAAGGTCACTGATGTCAACAATTAGCCAATGGTTTATCATGGTTTGGTAATGCAGAGTTTTCACGGTGACGGCGTTTCCTTCCTTATTTTCGAAAAAATACGGGCCGATGATGCCGCCTAACCGCAAACCGCACCATATGGTCACTGTCTTTGGATGTAATGGTTTTTCGAGGTCTGTTTGTAAATTTTTTTGGGCCCACATGCAAAAATTTTGTTTGTTTACATAACCGCCTAATTGAAAATGGGCTTGATCACTACAGACGATTTTGTTGAAAAATGCGTTGTTTTCCGTTCAGGCTCATTCTCAACACCATGCTGTAGAATGGTTATGTTTGCACCACTATGGCCACTATGAGCTTATTGTTTTGATCTATTATCAGAAACAGTACCGTGAGCCTCGAATTTAGCGATTAAATTACGCACAGCGGTCTCAGAAGAAGTCTGATTACGAGGAAAAGCTGCTCGAATTTCACGAAGTGATACAGTAAAATTTTCAGCATTTTGATAGTAAATTTTTACAATTAAAATTCTTTGTTCAATTTTTTACTAAATAAGTGTCAAAGGTTGACAGCTTAATTCTCGACATTTCATCAATTTACTTCCTAATCTCAAATTTACCCACCCTTTATATCGACCTTGCTTGATTCTTTCCACCTCGAACTCTAATCCACGTGATTATATCGACCCCTTTGCGCGAATTTTTTTTTTTTTTGCGAAAGAGTAAAAATTTTTACTTTAGAACAATAAAATATTGTTATTTTAAGAAGATCTCAAACGAATTATTGAAATTCTGAATTCTTCTTCATCAAATAATGAAACTCGAAATTAATAATACTAAATATCAAATGATTTATAAATGATTAAAAAAAAAATTACGCCCATAATAAAATAATAGATTTATATTTGGATGATAGGTTTCTATTTAGTTTTCATTCAAAATTTGGAACTATTGAATTTTTTTTATATAAAGAAAGCATTGCAGCCAAAACCAAATGACTGCAACATATAATGATTATTTTTTAAAGATACTTGAATCATAAAATTTCTCTCTATACTTAGCTTTATTTCTGTAGCTAAGTGCTAAAAGAGCCAATGTCAATATTTTGCTGTTTTGCATTAGGTTGCATTTCTTACTTTTTTTATTTTGTTATAATAGCTACGGGCATTTCTAGCCAATGTTAGTTACAATGAACTTATATATAAAATAAAAATGTTTACTTTTCTCAAAAGTAAGTCTAGCAACAGATTTCGATGTGCAACCACTAGGGTAAACCGATAGTCGCAACACTCGGAGACCTTGTGATTCCTTGTGTTCATCCAGTAGAAACAGAAGGAATAAAGTTAAGTATAGAATTTGAATTTGTAACGAATGTGAAAAGAGAACAGGCAATAAGTCCAATAAGAAAAGAAGTTCTGTAAGCTGCCCAGGTCTGTGTCAATTCCAATACCAGAGCCATTTAATATCAACATTCTTAATATTATTTTTATCAATATTTTACTTACAAAATAAAAGAAAATACAAGAATATAATACTTTTTTTATTCAAAGAATATATGACTTTTCTTTCGGCTGAAATTACTAAATATCGTTTAAAGTAAGGAATGATAATTAAAATGGTTGAAAAAAGCTTTTCGCCATTAACGTACCTTAGTATTTCGAAAATCATTGTAACCTATATCGTATGGGTTAATAAATTTCACATAAATAGCATGAGTTTGCACCCACTTGAAAGGCGTTAAGTGTCCCTTTCTAGGATACATTTGTCGTGAAACTCTAAATTTTGAGTAAAAAAACATACATATAAATAGATGTTTAATTTTTCTCAGAAATATTTATTTTTTACAAATTACTAAATTTTCTGATACTTTTCACATTTTTTCCCTAAAGTTAATTTATCATTACTATTTAACTTTACACACGTCTGAAGTAGAAAAGCAACAACAAATTTATTTAAATTTGTTATACATACATACATAAAAACTTATTTAATCGATTTAAATTTATACGCTCCACGCGCTCCACTGTGTTAGTAAGACATTAATTATGGAATAGAAACAGAAATCCCCTGCACAAAATGCTCATAATTGTAGTGTCCATCATTATCTTCGTCATCGTCTTGTGTAAGGGATAGATAGTGAGAGACAAAGCAAGGCAAAGTGCATATCTAATTATAGTATTTTTTTTATAACATTTATGGCTTTTAATTTTCCCCCATAATGCATTACCGTGCTCATATATAAAACGTGAATACAAACGAGTTGTGCCACAAAATAGCACTACATTTGGTGTTTTTCAAATAACTTGGATCCACAAATGTAAATAAATCTTGTGCCATTAATCTGTTTGTTGTTTTATCATTGGAACAAATTATACTTACAAGTATCAACTAAATGTCTGGTTATATATGTACAATACAAAATAGTAATTCTTTTTGCCATATTTTGTTTATTCGTGTGGGTCTTTTTCATTAATTATTTGCTATTATTTTCGTCTAATATAGTTTAATCTGAAATGTAAAAATGACGACTGGTATTCTGTTTGTTTTCTAAATATTAAATTGCATTGATAAATATCTGTAAGCAAGATAATATAAACCTATAACGAATCAAATATAAAATCTTTTTATTAGAATTTAAATGTTTTTTTTTAGTTTCTGGTTTGTATAAGTACTTAGCTTTTTGAGTAAGTTTCTTTACTTATGTCTTTACAAACGCGCTGATAAAACTTCTCAAGCCATGTCGCAAAAGCATGTATTTCTAGCTCATGCTTGCACTTAAAAACTTTAACGACACGTATAAAATAAAAGATTTTAACTTACATCCTTCCCATTTCTAATCAATTTATGTTAACTAGTTGGTATCTTTTTAATAATGTCTGCTTAGTTAGTAAGCACTATAATATAATAGTCTTTAATGAACTCGAAGATAAGTTTTTAATTTTCTGCAAAATTAAAATTATTTAATCATTAATCTATATTTGTGGTCTCCTTTCAAAAGTGATTACACTCAGATCTCAGATACATATGATACACTTGATGCATTTCTAATAAGAACTTTTTTATATAATCTCCAACACATATCGCGCCTTAGTTTTTTAAAACTCGAAATAGGAATGGTCGCATGAATAAAATCAATATAACTATAAATGAACGATGTTTTTTTTCACAATTTTAGACTGTTGTTCATATTGATTTAAATGAATAAAAGCTTTTAGAAAGGACAATTCAGCAGTGTTGCCACCTTGTGTGTAGGTCGTATTAGTTTCATGTGTAGTTTGTGCGTAATTTTACTTTTTGTTCATCCGTTTTTTTTTTATCGCTATATTTAGAATTTTTCTCATATTTGACATACGAAAAACTACTGTTAAGCATATTAGATGGTTTAGGACATTATCTTGAATTCTGGTGACGACAATTCATATATTTTTAGGGTGAAGTGGACACATTTGTTCGCCTCAATATTCGAAAATAAAATATGAAGCAAAGTGCAGAGAATGGTGTTATTGCAAGTAATTTCCCATTATACTAAGACAAAAAAGATTTGTTTAATACCTATCTGACCAAAACAGAAACATCTGCGTAGAGCCCAGAACCTAATGTAGTAATTGAACATATTAAAGAGCAACTGGCTTGTTCAGCTTAAGGCGACATTATCAAAAGTATGGAACTCTATAGAGCCAGAAGTATGCCAAAATTTGTAAATTTGGTCCAAATAATTTTGTGGTCAATACAAATCATCAGTCGAAAATTTGGCCGAATTGGACAAGTGCGAGTAGCATCTCCTTTACAAAGTAAATATTGATTTTTGTATATCTTTGGAACGATAATAGTGGAGGGTTTTGAATTTGGTCTAAATAACTTAACAGTTAAAACACATCACCGATTGAAATATGAGTGAAATTGAATAAGTAGGTGTGGTATCGCCCATACAAATTGAATATCGATTTTTGTATATATAGAGAACGATTAGAATGGAAGGTTCTGATTTTGATCTAAATGACTTCCTAAATAGTACAAACCATCAGTTAAAAAGTGGGCGGAATCGGATAAGTGGGCATAGCACCTCTCATACAAATTAAATAATGATTTTTGTATATCTTAGAGTTGAAGTTTCTAAAACCATCATGTTAAAAAATATGGAATTTTTTGGATGTATAGAGAACGGTAACAATCAAAGTTTTCTTTATATATCCACATCAGTCAAAAAACAAGTACAACACAAAAGCTCCCAATATGGAAGGGATTACTCTAGTGATGTATAAATAAGACCCCAATATGCGGTATTAACAAAGTGTGCTAACGATTCATATTGTAATGTTCTAAAATGGTACAAAATGGTTTCAAAATAATTGTTTTTGTTTTTCAAACAAAAAGTGCTTTAAAATAATAAAACTTTCTTTGTTTTTTTGTGCTGTTGTATTTTAAAAATAAATAAAATATAAAAATAATTTTGTAAAAATAAAAATATTTTTGAGTCATGTCTGAATAACGTATCATTATTTGTCTTATCCGAAATTTGTATTCGCACACTGCTTGTTTTACTTATAAGTTCAAAATACCAGCAATTAGAAAGGGGTTTGTTTCATAACAGATTTATAATTTCATGTTATTATTATAGGAAATACGATTTTATGACACTTTGTGAATTCCCTTTATATATGTATATTTATCATATTTTTATGTTTAGAGACCTTTTCTATGAGAAAAACTCTTCATTGTATGTACATATGTATGTATATATATTCATATATGTATAATATTTGTAAAAACACTATTTTGTGTGTACTTTTTCTTCATATGTGTAATTTTGATGACGGTTATATGTAATTCATAATGCTGTTGGTGGCAACACTGCAATTCACAAAACAGCTTACAAACCTTTAATGTTTGATCGAACTTGGCAAACAAAAACAGTTTTAACTTTTTTAAACTCCTACATTGGACATAGGAATAACTTTTCATCTGCTTTAAGTCTAATCATCACCTTGTGAAATATTTAGAGTCCAACAATTTGTTGAGCAATCACCGATATTGTTTCCGTAAAGGTCGCTCTACTGGTGATCTGCTGGCGTTACTCTCTGAAGGGTGGAATATGTCCATTTATGGATTTGGTGAGGGTAAGGTTGTGGCCCTGGATATTTCCAAGGCTTTTGACAGAGTCTGGCACGAGGCTCTCATATCCAAACTTATTGCCTTTGGTGTCGGTAGGTACTTCTCTCGATTCATATCAAGCTTTCTCAGAAATGGCCCTATAAGAGTGGTTATAGATGGGATTTCATCTGACGAGTTCAGGGGGCTCTGTTCTTTCTCCAACTCTATTTCTAATATTTCTTAACGACTTTATTTTTCTCACTTCTAATCCTATCTACTCTTTTGCAGATGACAGCAACATTTGTCATTCATATTCTTTTGATCGTAAACCGAGCCTTTTCGAGATTGGCGCGAAAAGGTGGAATATGAACGCAACACAAACGACCTGAGGGGGTCGCGCGAACAGTGTCGACAATGTTGTTTTCTGACACACAGACGTGGTGGTGTGTTATCATCTGTATCTATGGGTAATGTAGATATTGAGGAATCAGATGCTCTTAATGTTCTTGGCATGAAAATTCCCTGTGATTTTCGTTGGAACGAGCACATATTTCAAGTGTCGAAAGAAGCATTCAAGTGTTACGGCTTTTTAAGACGGTGTAAGAATTACTTCACTCCATCTGATTTCCTTAATATTTACAAGACCTATATCCGATCCAAATTAGAATACAACTCTCATGTATGGGCCGGTGCTTCAAAGTCTATTTTGGAGTTTCTCGACCGCGTACAGGAGAGGGCGATGGTTCTTATTAATGACGGTAGTCGCAATGTGGCGTGTGTTTCATTGTTCATCGGTACTATAACGGAATGTGTTTTGACGAAATTAAGGAACTAATTCCAAGTAATCATATATTCTTACGTAGTACTCATATATTCTTACTGTAATTGATAGTCCAGTGAATCGAACAACCCATTATAGGGAAAATTCGTTCTTTGGTCGCACTATTCGTTTGTGGAGCAATCTTTCTGCGAATGTCTTCCCCGCCACTTACGACATGAGCAAATTTAAATCGAACGTCCACAGACACTACTCTATCTATCCTCCTTCCCACAACCTATTTTCTTAATACCAGCAAAATGCACTGCATTAGTAGGGGTTATCCCCTGAGTGCTGGTCTCATTGAAAAAAAGGCTGAGTTTAACAACTTTTGAGCGAAACAAAATAATGGCGAGCCAACAAAGAAAGAATGCTATAGGAGAGATTTTTCGGTAATTGCGTTTTCAATGTTAGAAAAAGATACGTGACATATGGCAATGCCAAAAATGCTTAGTATGGTTTGCCATAGCGCTTGCAAATCATTGAATTTTATTATCAAAATTCGTGCTATGTGCGAAATCTGTTTCGTAAATTAAATTATCCTCAGCAACGAGCCAATTTTTGGCTCAATGGGTACATCACTAAAAAAAAATTTCCAAATGTGGTGTGGAAAACAGCTAGAGACAGGGACAACTTCTTCAAGAATGATGATAATCGCAACGTTCCAGTCAATTGACCAAAATACCGACTTATTTTTGCATAAAGTGGAAGAATTGGTGTTCATTGACATGTGGTTTTAACAAAACGGCGCAATATGCCACACGGCACACGATACCGTTGACCTATTGAGAGGGGAGTTCGATGAGCATTCTTAATCTTATTAACATTCGCTTTGATCCCACTAGACTATAAGATAGACAAGTCAGCCACAATTTTAGCCCTGGAGGATATTACAGCAGCCATTATTGAGATATCGGCAGAGATGTTGGAAAAAGTATGATAACATTGGATCTCATTGGGCAACATTTACATGAAATAATCGTAGAAAAAAAGTGGCAGACATTAATTTAAGGCTCAAATACATATTTCGTTAACTTATAAAATTTTCTCAGAGTTTTTCTCAATTCTCAAAACTAAAATGGTTAAAAAATCACCCGTTACAATATAAAACTGCAAAGATACATTGGAGGCCATAATTAGATAACGTAATATGACCTTATGCGTCTGGTTTGGGTTTTCCAACATTATAATGATCCGAAACATGCCTTAAAAATTGCCAAAGAATTAAATAATAATTAAAATTAAATAATTCAAAAATTAAATAATTCAAAAGTAAAAAAAGTTCTCGGGTAGCCAGCTCAATCGCTTAGCCCTATTCAAAGTCTATGGAACATCATAGATCGCAACAAAAAAAGGATTCTAAGAAGAACAAATACACCTTTTTTAATCGTGTCCAGAAGGTATGGTACACCATTTATAAAACTCTAATTAAAGTATTTATTGATACAATGATTCATAGATGTGCTGTTATCATTAAAAATAAAGGTTACTTACGACTACTAATTTTAATTTGAGTTTCTGTAATAGAAATACAAAAGTTGATTAGTTTTGACCAGTCATATTTTAGACTAATTTGATAAGAAAAAAATCTTTTAGAAATGTGAATGAAAAATTCTTTTTATTTATATTTCTGTGTATAGAATTTTAATATAAAAACAGAAAAATTTTGCGTCTAATTGTTTCTAAGGCATTATATTGGTTAAAACGTAGCTGTTAATATCAGTTGCTTCAGTTATGGCTATCAGTGTACATATTTAAAAAGTTAAAAAGCTGGTTTTACGGCTTTATTTTAAACAAACCAATATTTTTCTAATCCATTATAACTTTATTTTAAAGATTTAAATTTTTTATCGATTATAATATTAAATACTTTATTTGTTTTACTATAATATTATATCTCCATCATTTTTCAGTCGCAATGAGCTCCAGGCACAATTAGATAAACTAACAGATGCCAATAAGAAAGCCGGTGATAAAATCGTCAAATATGAAACTGAATTGGCTGAATTAAAGAAAACCAACCAAAAGTTGGAAATGGAAAATCGTGAAGCTGTTAATTTAGAATTCGAATTTCAACGGCATAAAAACAAATCTAAACTTCGAGAAACCGAATTATTAGAGGCTTTGAAGGATAAAGAAAAAGAAGTTACCAAGCTTGAGAAATCTCTTAACACTATAACGGCTGAACGTTTACAAAACACAAAAGAGAAACTGTTGCGAAGATCTCTTAACAAATGTGAAGCTGATGAAAGTGGTGAAGTTTGTGTAAAATGTAAAGACTTAGAAAGACTGTTAGAGGAGAACCAAAAAGTAATTTTAGAATTTGAAAAACTAACTTTGGAATATGAAAACCTGAAATTAAATTACACTGAAATTGAAAAAGAAAACGAAACCAATAAATCGAAAATTACTCATTTGGAAGAAATACAAGAAAAAGAAAAGGCTGATAGTGAGAAATTACTAGAGGATATACACAAATTACGGGATAAATTACACAACGTTCAACAAGATTTCGAACAGTTGAGTAATAAGAATTCATCTAAGAATGAAGAATGCATGGCACTGAGTAGACAAGTAGAAGTGGCTAGAGAAGAGATGGTGGTACTCGAAGAAAAATTCGCAAAACTTGAAACCTCATGGCAAGTACAACAGCAAACTCTTAGTGATATAGAGATTCAATATGCGAACATACAAACCAAATATGAGCAACTACAAAGTCAATATGATCAGCTGGAATTGACAAGAGGGCAATCTTTAACCGATTGCCAGCGTCTAGAGAAAGAAAATGTTGAACTTCAAACAGAAATTGAGGATTTAAAGAAAAAAGTGCAAGATGCTCAACAAAAATTACTGGAAAGCAATGAAAAATTCGAAGCATCAAAGAAAGAGAATGCGATTTCTAATACAGAAAGTATTTCGGAAAACTCAAACTTACGAGAAGAAAATAAGGCACTTAAACAACAGCTTTTGGAAATACAAACACAATTTGACGATTTGCAAAAAGAATATGATGATCTATCTAACCAATTAATGGATAATTTACAGGAAAGTGAATCCTTGAAGATTGAAAACACTAAATTACAAGAGAAGCTTAAAGAATATGATATGAGAAATGCAGAAGTATTTAAGACAGAGGCCGAAATTAATGAATTAAAGTCACAACTGGAAAAGGTTTTGTCTTCTGAAAATAAGCAAGTATTAAAAACACCCTCACCCAGTCGTAACTCTTCAATGCGTAGTTCTGGGGTATGTGTGAGAGAAGTCGGCGAAGATTTAGAACAATACACCGAAGATATGCTAAACAAATTCTGCGAACTATCGGAATCACTAACCGAAATCGAACTCGAACACATAAAAGGCAAATCGAAAATATTTAAATCTGCCTCGAAAAACTCTACGCCTAATTACAAAATGTATTTGAAAAATATTATGGGTGTGAGGAAAAGCCAAAAGGAATTCGATATGGAAATCGAAAACATACACTTGCAAGGTTCCTTCAAACATCATTCCTTCCACATAGTGGAATTGAGTGGCGAAGATAAATCCTATGAAAGGGAATGTGATAATATTGAAATCAACGGTTGTGATAATATAGCAGAATATATAGAAAAGCTAAAGCAAGAAATCGTCGAACTGAAAGCCATAAATGAGCAAGAACGTTCAAACAACAAATCTATGTTGGAAAGCACAGAACGTGCCTTTATCGAGATGCGAGAGCAGATACAACAGCTTTCTGCAGAGTTGCTAGAAAAGTCTATTTTCGTAGAAAATTGCGCTTGCAAAACTTATCAACAACAAATAGAGACTCTAGAGAAGGAGAAAACCAATATGACAATTGCGTGTGAAGAGCTGCAGGAAAAAGTTAATGGCACTTTTAATGATTCCGTAATGAATACCACAAGTGGCAATGAGATTAAAAACGTTGCCGATGGTAAGCTAAAAGAGTTCGAACAGTTGAAATTGCGAGAGCAGGAGCTTTTAGAGTCATTCGATTCTCAAACAAAAATGCTGGAAGAATTAACTCAACGTTATCTAGATATGGAAAACGATCTTCAAACGGCAAACGAACAATTAGAAAATCAAGAAAAGGAACATAAAGAAAGGTGCAATCAATTGCAATTGGAGATCTTAGAAAAACTAGAAATAAGTGCCAATGAAAACCGGGAAAATATGAAGAAATACAACAAAGAATGGGAAGTTAAAAAGGAAGAATACGAGCAAATCATTACGGATTTAAGAAATCAAGTTGAACAGCTTAATCAACTCAAAGCAGGTAATCAAGATTTGAAAATATCTAACGAAATTCAACAAGAAAACGATGGTAATAATGAAACAGTTAAAATCCAGAAGGACATAACGGAAGGTGAAGAGAAGAAAATGCTTGAGGAAGTGAAACAATCACTAGAACTGCAACTACGTTTATTAGAGGAGCAGTTGGAAATTATTAAGCAGGAGAATAACAAATACTGCGAAGAAGAAATTCCACTTTTAAATTCAAAAATTGTTACTTTAGAAGAACAACTTAAAGATTCTCTACAAAATCAATCAATTTTAAATAGTGAAAAGGCCTCTATAGAAACTGAAATGAAGGAACTAAAAAATGAATTACAAGGAGCACAACAACTAAGTGATAAAAACCAACAATTGACGGACGAAATCAACAAGTTAAATGAAGATTATAAACAAGTGCAGGAGGAACTCTCTAAGGCTGAACGTCAAATACAAGAGCTCTGTGAGGAGGATCTTAAACGGGAGGAAATAATGCAGTCCTTGCAAAATAAACTAACGAAAGTAGAATCAATGGAAGAAGAAAAGAAATCACTTGCAGACGAAGTAGACATTTTGCGGAAAACATGTTCAGAATTACAAGAATCTTTAAATACATTACAAGAAAATAATCAAAAAACATTGAAAGAAAATGAAGTGCTTACACAGGAAAACACAACTTTGCAGGAATATAACGAACAGCTTAGTACAAATCAATCCGAGTTATTACTTAAAAAGTGTGCTTTAGAAGAAAAATTACAACAAATTACGTCTGAACTCAACTTGCATAAAGCCGACAGTGTGATACATGAAACTCAGTTAAATAAATTAGAGGATGCAAATAATACTCTTCAGCAAAAGTACTCTGAGTTGCAACAGGAGAACTGCTCTTTAATAGAAAAACTTAAATGTCTTAAAGAAAAAGAACAAAGTGAAGAATTAGTGGAACAAATTATTAAAGAAAAAGCAGAAATCAGTCAAAATCTTCGTTTAGTCACGGAGAATATTGAATCCTTAAAAAAACTACTCGAACATAAAGAACAAGAAATAAATAAAGCTAAAGAAGAAAAGGCTGGTGTAGAGAACGATCTACATTCACTCAGAGAGTCCCTTTTAAAAACTATCGAACAAAAGCAGCAACAACTCAAAGATACTGAAAATGAAAAGGATAAGGTGGAACAAGACAGGATTAATATTTGCTATGAATTACAGGAGCTTAAACAAACATTAGCCAAAGCTAACGAGGAAAACACAAACTTAAAAAAAGAACTCGAAACTTTAGAATACAAGTTATCTGTACTCTTAAAAGAAAAATCTGAGCAACAATTAGAATTAGAAAAGGCCAAAGACAATCAAAATAATGTGCAAAAAGATCTCGAATCATTTAGGGACTCCTTATCGAAAGCCTTAACAAAGAAACAACAAGAATTTGAGAGCTTAGAACACAGTAACCGTTCAATGCAAAAAGAAATTCATAGTTTAAATGCTGATTTAACAAGTTCCAAAGAAGACAAAGAACAACTATTGAAAGAAATTGAAAATCTACAACAGGAACATATAATCGCTAAGGAGTCTCTAGTTTCACTAACAGATGAATTGGAGAAATTGCAGAAACAACTTGAAGGCTACAAAAATATTAAAGAAGAGAAGGTTAAACTAGAAACCACTCTAAACATATTAAAAACTGTTCAAACTAGTGCTTTAAACACACTGCAACAAGAACGCAATTATTTACAGAACACCGTTGAGCAATATAAACAACAGGAAGAGGACTTCAAAGAGAAAGAAGAAACTTTAACACAAAAAATTGAAACGTTAAACCAACGCTTACATGAGTTCCGTTGCAAAGCGCAGGCCAATGAAAAGCTTCTACTTGAGCACGAAGAAATCGAAAGTGCTCTCACCAAAGTCAATGCCGTCAATCAAACACTCCAAGATGAAGTAAGCCAACTAACTACACAGCAAGAAAATTATATTTCGAACATTAAAAACCTGTCTGACAAAATTGAATCAATTAATTCAGAACTCGATAAACATCTGAATGAGAAAAAAGAGCTAGAAATTAAATTATTTCACCTAAAAGAAACTCATCAAGTTGAAAAATCTTTACTTCAGCTTGAACAACAACAGCTGAAAAGTTATTTAGATGAACTTCAACTTAAATATGATTCTTTACAAACTACAAATACTCAATTACAAAATCTTAATCACCAGTTAAAACAACAAGTCATAGAAATGTCTGATAAATTACAAGAACTCAATAACCTACAAGATGAACTCAATAGCGTCAAGGGACAAAATATTGAATTGGAACATAATTTAAAGGTTACGATTGAAGGAGCCGGACGCTGTAGTTTGGCTTTACAAGAAGAAATAGAACAGCACAAAGCGTTAATGAACAAACAACAAGATAATTTTAACAAAATTAAAAACGAAATAGTAAGTGTAGTGATAGGTCTTTTAACCCATAATTAAATATCTTATATCGTTAATTTTTTTAGGAAACAAAATACCATTCTTTAGAAAAAGTAAATCTTAAGCTTTCCTCAGATATCACCACTCTTCAAAGTGAAAAGCTATCACTTGAAAATAAACTTAGAGAAATAACTGTACGAAATTTCGAACTAGATTTGCAACGTCAAGTAATTGATGCTACATCAAATACATCATTGGAGTCTAATGCATCTTCTCCATCCAAAGGGCGCAGGAGTATAGGAGGAGGAGATATAAAGAGTGCCAATACTAGTTTAGAAGATAAATTAAGTGCCATACAGCAAAAGAATTTAACGGCTGAAAGAAAAAATCGTCGGTTAAGCACACACGATGAGAGGCGAAGACAGTCGTCTTATTGGGGGGCAGTTCATGATAAAGAGACCATGACAGATGGAGTGGGTATGTTAAGAAATTAAGACAACGTTTCGAAAAGTACATTTAAAAAAATAAAATATTCAATTTTTGTTGTTCTATTAACCACAGATACCAGTTGCAATTGTATAGAATTAGATCGTAAACTTAAGGAAACTGAACGTAATTTATTTATTAAAAATAGTCAGGTGACAGCCTTAAATATGCACCTTAAAAATCATCCTCTTAAGGAAGAGAATACCGTCTTAATAAAACGTCTACAAGAGGAACAGGAGAAACATCAGATTGAAATAAAACGTTATAAGAACAAACTGTATGAACAGACTACAAAAACTGAGAAGGCTTTAGCTGCCGCCGCCATTGCAACATCGAAATCTGCACAAATGGCAACAAATGCTGAAAAGGACATCTCCTCCACTGCAATTATACCGAAAGTAGTAGCAGATGTTGAAGTACAAACGAATGATGAATTAAGTGTTTCCCTACAAGTACTGCAGGGCAAATACAATGATTTGAAAAATATATGCCGTTATCGTTATAATGTAATTAAGGAATTGGAAGATAAGGTGTCGCAAAAAGAAAACGCTGATGTTAATTCTCTATCCGCCTTGGAGGCAGCCCAATATAACGTCTTACTTGTAGGTATCTTCAAAAATAAATATTTTAAATTATATTTAATATGAAATACTTTTCCTCATTTTTATTTTCCAGAATCAGTGCGAGTCATTGAAAAAAGAGTTGAAGGCTGTCAAGGAAAAATATGAGTTTGCCAAAAAGGTGTTACAGGGTCGGCGTGAAGAGATACAAAAGTTGCGTGCTCAATTAGATCAAGCTCAATAGTTTTTCCAACTGTGCCTCTATTCGTTCTCTCTTTGATTTTATCATTTTCTAAAGTACTTAACGGTTACATAGATATTTCTATATGGAATTTTTTTCTTTTTTCATTTCATTTAAGAAATGTTTATATGTTTTGCTTTTTTTTAATTACTATTTATTATAATTTATGTTAGTTCAGTAGAGATATTTTATCGTTTAGTAGTTTATACTTTAAACAAATTTTGAATGAACGTATTTTTTTCTGTTTTCAAGAAATTCGTAAATGAAATTGAAACGAAATAAATTTTATTTTATGTTAGTATTAAATATTTCAGTTTATATGGATATTCATTACTTTTTCTGCTCTTCAAATTGCATTTGATCATTTTGTTTAGTATATCAATTACACTGTATAATATAAAAATTTTGCATTTATTAATTATAATTCTTCTCAAATTGATTGTTTTCTTCTTCGATGTTAAAAATTCAATCCATTTATGTATTTTGATTTTGTTTCATTGTAATTAATGTTGTTAGAATTAGTGTTTAGTTATTAAAAGAATATTAGAAATAACATTTAATTTATATATTTTATAAAATTAAAACAAAAATAAAATAATTTCTAAAAAAAAATACTTTTTTATTAAATTTTTAAGTGAATGAATAAAGGTTTTTCTGTGATTAACTTTGTACTTTACGAAGTGTTTGTAAAAATTCAAACTCATCTCTTTCTATATAATATAATTTGTTAAAATAAAACAAATTCACAAGTAAAGCAAGTATGACATTTTTCTAACTTAAATTTGTATAGAGTTTTAGTATGTAAATATGGCAATAAAAACCTGTGCTTTCATTTGTCCATTTAGTTTTGATTGATTTAAAAACCTTTAGCTAGGTCCATGCTTACGGATATAAAATTGCTATAAAGTAATGAAAAATACTTCACATTTAAATTCTTCACATTTTATTTCCATCGGACTCAAATTTTTTTTATGGGCGTGAAAATTTTTCGCCCAAATTGTGGTAGTTATGTCAATATATTTCATCACAACTTGAAAGCGACTTGACCGATTTCAATGCAATTACCACCAACTATTATACGTAAATTAGTTGCGAAAAAAAATTTTTTCGTGCAAAATTAGAGCAATTTTTTTTTCAAAAAGTCATAAAAATTTTTTTAGAATGCGAATTGTCATATTAAGCACTTAGATTAAAGCCTAAAATGTTGAGAATAAGCTATAAATCATGAAAATCGATTAGCTATTGCTGATTTCATTCAAAATTAAATGCAGGTACCTAACTTTGACCAAAATTAGCGAACAATTTTTTTTGCAAAATAATTGGAATTTTTTTTGTATTTCGAAAAAATTATAAAAAAATTCTTAGAATATAAAATTTACATCCTAATAGCAGTTGTAAAATTTCGAATAAAATTTTAATTCGACTGGGATGAGTTGTAGACCGTTTGTTTAGTGTTTTAAGGGCAAAAATCTTCATTACGGTTACGCCAAACAAATTGAACTTAATTTAAAAAAACCTTGTGTTTTGTGTGTTGTAGTACTCTAATTTAATAATTGTAGTTTAATGTTAATTAAACTTTGTAGGCGCGCGTGGACGGTGAATTGTCAATTACGTAAACGTAATGAAAAATTTACCCTAAAAGCACTAAACAAACGGTTAAGCATGGAGGCTTACAAATTATTTCAAAAATGAAAAAAAGACAGAAAATATGATAGGTAGCAGCGCTGTCAAGTTATATCTATAGTTTTCGATAACTTTTCTTCGTCGTTTCAATATATATCATGAATATTAATATAGGAACGAAACGACAATTAAACGACAACGACGTAGAAACTACTTTTAAAACACGAACGACAAAGGGAATAGAGTCAAGTGTCTTATTTTTCGCATATCTGCAGAATGTCTATGTTGATTAGGACCACAATACACTGCGACCTAAAGGATTATTTTTGCAGTCTCATAAGCTCACCACATTAGATTGAGTTTGCGGCTAAAGCAGTAAGAATAAATACATTTGCGGAAGTCAGCACAGAATCCCTCAGGAACCTCATCCTCTGTTTCATACAGGAGGTATCCATTCATTACCGAGCGAATTCCTCCTCAGCCCAGGAGCAAAATTTCCCCTTTGTGTATCCAACATTGACACCGAAAAATGACTCAAGACCGGCTGGCTCGCATGTTCGTCATTCCCGTGACGTGAATAACCCTGTTATGAACGCCAAGTTCAAGGCTGCCTGACTATCTGACATCACATAAATTGTCAAACACATCGATTTTCTCCTTACACATTCCGTAGCGCAAGTAAAGATTGTGTAAACCTCCGCCAGGAAAATCGACGGGTATTTACCCATAAACAAAGTCCTTTGTTAATTGGGACCAATCACACTTTCAACAGTCTCACCACCACTCTGTTTTGATCTATAGGTGAACCAAATCTGGTCTCCTGTGTTACACCACCACAAAGATCTCAATTTCCTCCCTTATATCAAAGCGGGCGACATATAATAATTTGTTCCAACAAAGGGATCGCCATCAAATAGGCGTAGTATCTTTATGTGCCCAACCATGCAGAAAATTATAAAGTTTCTTGGATCAACTTACAACAATTTACAAATCAGATATAACCGTTTACAAGAATCAAAAATGGCTTCTTACGCGGATGATAGGGCTATTATTTGCTACGATAAGGTGTCGAACGCGATAATCAAAAGAGTGGAGGATAGTTTCAAGCTAACCAACAAATACTTTGAAAGGGAAAAAATAAAAGTTAATGATAGTAAGACACATGCAATAATATTTTCATATAATAGGTCGCGAAAAGGTATTGTTGCTTTAAGCAAGATATGTTTATTCTAGGAGAGTTTAGATCTTACTACAATAATAACAATAATAATAAATATCTATCTAGGAGCTATATTAGATAAAAAGTTTTAATTTAAATATTATTGTGAGATGACAGTAGGTCTAACTGTGTTCTTTATTCTTTACTCAACAGAAGATCTTAACTTAATTGTAAGAATAATGTTTTTTTGCGTGCCAGGTTTGATTTTTCTACTCTTATAAATACAGAATTAAAATCCAGAATTAAAATTTGATTGTTGTGACATAAATAAGGCTTAATACTTCATCAAGCAAAAAACTAGAACAAGTTTGAGTAGGAAAATGTTTGTAGTGATGTCAGTTAAGATAAGTCAGTATTTATGATGTGGTAAGTGGAAGTTTGTAGTAATATTAGATGGTAAAGATTAAGCGTTGTGCTCCTTGTGGTCAATAATATTGTCAGGCGCTTTGAGGATGAAGAGAGAAAGGTAGTCTGCTATACAAATGACATGTTAATTTTGGTGATAACTGTTAGTCATGCGGTCATGCAGTCGGGCAGACGTCAGGACACCATGAGCCTTAATATTAATCGCACCAAGACGAAGTATAAATTGGCAGGAAATATAAATTGGGAGTTTTGTTGGATAGGAATCTTAGCTGGATGGAAAATAACCTGTTGAGGATGAGTAAGGGAGTCAATGCCTACTATACGGTCTAAAGTGCCATAAATTATAGTGGGTTTTCACCCGTGAATGGTGAAGTGGGTTTATGCCAGTCCTTTCTTATGTCTATATCGTATGGTGGTGAGCTCTGTTGAATGCCAGTCGAAGGAAACTACTGAAAATATCAGGAACCTTTAGGAGTATTCCTTAAGCAAAGTTAGGAATTCGACTTAAGCAGGAGCACTTCGACGGTTTTTCCTGGTAGAGTCCTGCAAGGTTTGTTTTGATAGCTAGTTGAATTGCCCCGCGATCTCGGATGGTGAAATGAGACTGTCCTTTAGACTTCCGGACGAGTGTTGCTGTTCTTAGGGCAGCTGAGCTATTTCGAGTCTTTGTCGCACTTGGCGAGAGTGTTATTACCTATGTTGACAGTCAAGCTAACATCAAGGCGCTGCGTCCGTTCGAGGTTAGTCTCATTCTGCAGAAGGACCCTCACTGCTGTATGGGTGCAGCGTAAAACTGCGCTGTGTTCCTGAACGCTGCGGAGTATTTGGAAACCATATTGCTAATGAACTCGCGAGAGCGGGCGAAGCCAGATGTGTTGAACTAGCGCATGTGTCTGTCAGACCCATGCTGGGGTTCTTCGTGGATTTAGTTGGACGCATAGGCCTGTCGCAGAGTCAAAGGGAGGCAGCGGACTGCTGCTTTAGCCTAAACTCGAACGCTCAAGGCGAAATGGGTCCTGAATCTACAGAGGGAGCTTTTCAAAATTCTGATAGTTTTTTGATTTGGCACTGCGCAGGGCAAGGATTAAACTGTAGGAAGGAAGCAGGTACCTCTAATTTTTGATGAGTATGCCGAAATGAGTGTGCCAGAAACTGTGGAATATATTCATAATCGTAGACTCAGATTGCTAAGCCTGGGTTTCTTTAGAGGTCTCAGTAAGGTTGCATCCGCCAGGATCTCTGACCTAGAGGGATTCATTACAGCTATCAGCTGGCTGATTAGGTGACAACCGGTATATGTGTATCACGCATTTTTTCTATTTTTAGGCTTTCTTGCCTACGTTTTAGTGTATACAGTGGGGAGCAAAACCAAGTCAATGTTTTGAAATTGAACGGAAAGGTTCCTATAAAAATTGAAATACTCATTCAAATAAAACAAAACACATATTTATTCTTTGTTAAGGCCTTTTAAAAAAGCATTAAAAAAGTATGATATTCCAATACTGGATTGAGAGAAAGCCAATCATATAAAATAATCCGCATACACTTAGTTTTTTTTTTTACTGTCGCTTAAAAGGAAGGGAACTTATATTTTGAACACTTCCTAGATCTGCTTATTTTATGTGGCGTTTTTTAAGAATTTAGACATTATTCATATTAAATTCGTTAAAATAGCCCCGACATGCTCCTCGAAGCCCAATTATATTTTTCCATGTGTTTTTTACTATTGTCCAAAGATTCTCCATTGGATTAGAATTAGGGCTTTAAGGTGAACACTAATTTACCTACAATTTTTGTTGCAACAGCCGTTCTTTGACAATTTCAGCGGTATAGCATGGATCACCATCTTACTGAATGACGACTTTTTCTTTTGGGTAAGAGTTTATGCCTCCAAAAAAGTTCCTTGACACCAAAACGTACTACAGAACTATTAACCCTTTATTGTACAAGACCGTTTATCATGAAAAAACTATTTTTTTATAGAATCTTTGCATTTGACACAATTTAAGCTACAAAAAAGTACTCACAATTATCGATCAATTATCAATAGATCTTGAATTTATATAAATATATACCGTTGGTATATGTAGCATTAGTATATGTATTAAAATAAAAATTAAAGTCCACACTTTTTCAATTTCAAACAATATCAAATTTAAGCGAAAATTTGCAATCCAAAAGAACCTGTAAACACATACATACATATTTAGAACAAAAATTCATTTGTTTTTCCATCATGCATTAGAAGACCCATTCTATTTAAGTCCCTAACCACCTTCTTTCACAGATTTTCGATCTTAATCCTATCGTTTAGCTAAATTAGCATCATCCTGGCAAGACAAGAGAATTCACTTTTATCTTTCAAAAGACCTAACTTTTGTCTTTCAAAAGAACTTACTTTTGTCTTCCCTTATACAAAATTATATTTTAAAATATCGCACTTGATCAACAAGAGGATATTAACTCAACATTTTTAAATTTCACTTTTTGTAAGAAATCAACTAACACCATCAACATATATCTACTGTAAAAATTTCAACGTATTCTGATTTCTCTTATCTCGAATGCCACATTTGCGACCCTTTTTGTGAAAGTGTAGTGACTACCTTTATATCGCCAAAAGGGTATTATTTTGAGTTAATACAATAGTGGAAATAGAAATGTATCGTATATTTTCATAAAAAAGGTATTAGTTTTTTGTTTACTATAATGTAATCGGATTATCAAATTCTCTTAAAATGTAACCACAAACAGTTTTTCATCTCTACTGAAAATTTTAAAATTTTGAATTAATACCCTCATGTTGATAAAGTGCGATATGTAGCTATCTAAGTAATTTCAATTGAAAAACTCTTAAAAATTTAATAATTTTAAACGCAATTTCAAACTGATATAATCGTTTTTGATTATGTAGCAAAACGATTGATTTCTATTTCAAACAAAAGGCTCACTCATCATATCATTCATCGTTTTCCGATGGTGTTTGTATCCTAATTAAAATTGTAATAAAAATATGGTAGTTTGTTTTAAAAAGTTTGTCTCACGAAAAAACTATGAACCACTGTATGTCTTTTCTCTGGTTGGAGTCATTAAGCACTTCCTTTTAAATATAAATTAACCTAATGACTTTTGTCTTTTTGTCCATTGCTTTTATATTTATACTTACCAAATAAGAATATTACTTTTTAATACATACCTTAATACAAATACAGAAATAGTAGATGGTATATGTATGTATGTATGTAACTGAAAAAAATTTATCTTTAAAAAAATTTTTTCAACTAAAATTTATTAAAATAGAATTAAAATTAATTTCAATCAAGTATGTATTTCGTATTTAATTTTTTTATACAAAAAATAATTAAAAAATAATCTTAAATATATATTTTGCAGTATGCATGCATGTATGTATGTACGAGAATATAAAATAAAATATAAAATTACAAAGAAGAAATATCGCAAAATTAAATTAAAATTGAGGTAGAACTTCAAATTTAAAGAATTTAAAATATAAATTAAATTACTTAAAAAATAAATACAATATATAAAACAATAGTTGAGTAAATAATTTTATTTAAATTATTTAAACTCTTAAAGAGTTGATAAAAAGGCGTAGAAAAATAAAGGATAAGTAAGGCTTAAGGAAACAAAAAATTATAAAAAATGTCTTGTAAAAAAGAAAACAAAAATTATAAATAAAAGGAAATAAGAAAAAACGTTTTTTTTTTTAAATAAAATTAAAAATACATATTCTGAGTATAATCGAGGTATTAATATTCCAAGTTGAATAGAAATTGTAAATTAAAAATAAATTTTTATTTTACTCTTATTTTGTTTTAAATGCATAGTTTTATTATATTTTATCAGTTTTTTTTTAAATATTTTATTGATAAGTACATTACTACATGTGGTTTTACTTTTTAATTTTATATATATGTCTATATATATATATATATATATATATATATATATATATATATATATTGTATTTGTTTTAAATATAAATTTAAGCGAGAGTATGTGGTGGTTGGTGGTGGTGTTAAGGTTTTATTAAATAATTACTTTTATTTATTATTTTATGTTTTATTATTAAAGTGCATTTTGTGTGTTTGCTTTTCAGTTTTAAATACTAATTATTTATAATTTTGTGTGTGTGTTATATATATATATTGGCAAGATTCTTTTTTATCATATATCAATAGTTTCGTTATTTTAATAAATTATTGCATATTTTTCATTAAGTAGGTGTTTGTGTTAAGAGGTCTTAGGTTTTATTATTATTTTTTTTTTTTGTTCTTTAAAGAATATTTACATTATTATTACGTTTTTCTTTTTTTCATTATATTGAGGTAAACAAATTTATATTTCACTGACTTGTTTCATTTTTTTATAATAACAAAAAAAATACATATTTCTTAAAAAAAAAAATTGTAAAATTGTATTGAGGTAGTTTTAAGGTTTTTCATACGTTTTCTTAAAGGAATGTCTTTTGTTTTTATTAAAATTTCCTGAGTTTATTGTTTAATATTATTAATATATATTCCGCTTTTTTTAATGTTTAAGGAAGTCTGTTTTTAAGGAAGTCTGTGTATAAATTGAGGTGGTTTTTATTTTTATTTTTATTTTAAAATGGCACATTTGAAATTATTTATTTATTTGAGTTGGTTTTCAGTGATGTTTCCTTTGTTCTTCTTCTTAAAGCCAGTGTAGTTTAAAAAAAGAGAGTTTACTAAAAAACGGACCTATAATTGAACACTGCAAAGGCCTAAATCACAAAAGAGGATATTTAATTTATAACAAAATTTTATATATATCGAAAACTATTTTATATGTAAAATCGTTAAATAAAAAATTGTATTTAATTAAAAACTTTGCTACAAAATAGAAAGAATTTGAAGAACCTGGGAGTAATCGCTATCAAGTACAACAAGAATCTATTTTTGAAATTTTCAAAACACTTAAAATCTTGAGTTACGGTTAAAAAACGGTTTTTCATACCTTCATGCACTTATAAGCTAATAACTTAGCTAAATATTAATCGATTTTAAGTTTCCAAACTAATTTGCAATCTGTGTGTATTTCTCAAGCTAACACAATTTTCATGAAATTTGTCCTATATTTTTCAAGTTTACATGCGTTTTTGCGCATTAATTTATATATGAACCGTTCTTTTTTGACTTAATTGTTACGAATAAAATGAGCCTTACGTTTTATAAAGCACTTGAAAGTTGACGGAGCTATTAAGCTTTTTACTAGAGAAACTTTAAAATTTAACAAAGTGACATTTTGTTACTACTTTGAAACAGTCACCCTTGTTACGGTTCAAAGTCGTTTTTCGATATTTTTGTAATAGATTAAAGTCAACGACAAGAAAAATGTTCATATTTTTACTTAATCTAAGACAAATATGTCGAAAAACGACTTCGGCTCGAGAACCGTAATAAGGGTGAACATATAAAAAAAGTTTACTATTTGATAACAACCGTTTGATTTTTTCATAAATTACATTATTAAAAAGCTTAAAAACTCCATCAAGTTAAAACCGATTTCTGAAACATAAGAGTTATTTCTTTATTAATTCGTAAATAGTACGGTTCCTATATAAATTAGTGCTCCAAAAAGCACTTAAACTTAAAAAATATAGATAAAATTGGATGATAAATGTTTTTGCTTGCGAAATACATAGATTCCTGAATTAGAGTTAGACGATATATGTGTACATCATTTAAAAGGCCTGCTTATTTTCTTTTTAAATCTCCTGTTAACCTTAAAATCGCTTAATATTTATAAAACATATCAACTTAAAAGTGTATGAAGGTACGAAAAACCGATTTTTTGCCTTTTCTCAAATTTTGAGGGTGTTTCAAAAATTTCCAAAACTGATTCTTATTGTACTCGATAGCGGCTATCAGAAAAATGGTATCACTTCCCAGGTGTTTTTTGTTGTTGTAGCACCGTGTTATTTTTGTTAATCAAGTTTCAAAAATTTTATAATAAAAATCCAAACAAATTTTTTAAGTCAATTTTGATAATTTTTCTATTCGAAAAACAAAAAAACAAACAATAAAAAATTAAAATTTGTTTTGAAAATAAAGGCACTTCAAATTAAATTTTCATACAAAATTATACTAAAAAAGGCATAAACTAGGATATGAGCAATTTGCATTAAAATACGTTTTTATAGGAAAAATAAAAACTTAAATTGTGTTTTCTCTGCGTGAGAGCTACAATGTAATTATAAAATTAAAACATTTAATATAAATATATACAAAGTGTTGGCTCTAATAAATCTATACGAATAAAAACTATGATTAAACACTACTTGTCTATATTAAAAATTTAAATCTAAAAAATTGCTTTAAATTGTTTTCTTTTTTGAGATGGATTTAAAGGGTTTTTCCATATTGCATTTCAATATATACAAATATATGTATATGTATGTATATATTATCGTAAATCGTATACTAAGCGATTTCCGGTTTTAAATTCCTTCTCTCTCTTTGTTTCTCTTTGCTAATAAACTGGTATACATTTTTAAGGCTTCTTTAGTTTCAATATTTTTTGTGTTTTTTTTTTCAAAATTTTTGTTTAAACTTACAACTAATTTAATAATTCAATACAATACCAATTTTATTTGAAATAAATTTTCATCTATTTCTTTTTTTAATTGGTTTTCTCTTTCGTCAACAATATTTTTTGTTTTCCTAAAATTTTCCAAATATTTAAAAATTTTTTTTTCATTCCAACTTTTTCTGTTTTTCAAATTTATCTTAAATTATAAATAGTTTACGTATTATGTACGCCTTCATCTTCCGAGTAGTTGTCTTCATTGTCGGAACCATTGTTATCATTGTGACTACCTGTTTGATTATTACCTTCTAGACCTAAATCCATGGGTTCAGAGGGATCTCTTCTTAGATCATTGTTATTTTGGCTGGCAGGAGTATTATTGCTGGTATTTATTGAATTGTTTTCATTATTGGGAGTACTGCTTTGTTCACGTCTCATTATAGGTTCAATGGTAAGGCCAGAACTGTTGCCTACTGTGGTTGAGGGGAAAGCTGTGCCGGCTGAACCAGCCAATTTACTCAAATCGAATTGTGGTGGTAATAGACCTGGTGGCAATTTATCCAAACCATGACCCATGGCATTTAGTTGAGCCATTTTGGCGGCATGTAAAGCAGCTGCAGCAGCATGTTCTTGGGACATACCCATGCCTTAAATTGAACAAAAATTATAATTAAAAAAATACATTTTTATTACTTCACAAATACTTACCAAATGTATTTTCGGTTATAAATTGCAAATAAGTATCCAAAAGTGATTGACCTGCCGCAGTACTAGTTGGTATTTGTCCTGTCACTAAATCTTTTTGTTGTCCCAAAGCAGCAGCAGCCGCTGCAGCAGCTGCTTCATTGCGTATACGTGATATTGTGGTATTGGCATGTCCGAAATTACTCAATAAACTTTCATGATAACGACTCAAATCATTATTGCTGGGATTATTAACAAAGCCTCCGGTGCTATTGGTTAAATCTTCTGGTTCATCGTCGGAATCTTCAATTTCATCTTTCATATTGCCGGCCAAATTAATATCGATTTTCTGACCATTACCCGAGCTATTAGTAGGTGAGGCTCGAGCTCTTAATTCGGCAGCGGATATCTTAACGCCGGCTTTAGCCAATAAACGTGAAGCTAATTCGGGATCAAAAGCACTAGGCATGGGTAAAACAGGTAGATCTTTAGTAGAAATACCACGATGTTGTCGTGACATATGAGAATGCAAAGAATTACGTGACTTGGCCACTGTACCACACAAAACACAACGATATCCCGGGCATACAGTATGTTTATCTTCCAAATGAGTGCGTAAAGTATGGGCTGAACGATAGATTTTACCACATTTGGGACATGGACGGGGATCAGTGGCTCGTACACGCATTTCCAAAGAACGGCGAGTAACTGCAGAAAACGAAATAAAATAATTAATATTAATTTTTAATTTGTTTAGTCTGTTTTTTTTTTTAATAAAAAATCCATTTTCTTTTAGTATTTTTTTATTAATTTTATTTTTCTGTACTTCATTTTTAATTTTTAATTTGAAAATATATATTTCGTATATATTTGCCTTCTTCTTCTTTTTTTCCCTATAATTTTGTTTAAATTTAAATTTTAAATAATACTTAAGGGTTTTTTAAAACTAAATTTAACTTAATTTTATTTGAAATAAACTTTTAACTAAATAGGAATTAATTTTATTAGTTTGTTGTTGTTTTTTTATATAAAAAAGGAATATTCTTTTTTTATAGGTTTTGAATTTTAGGTACTTCCTAAATGGTTTTCAAGAATCTTATTTTTGTAAAAAAAATCTTCAAAAATTCTCTTTTTTTGGTTTTTTTTCTTAATTTTTTATATAAATTTTTTCTTTTTTTTTGATTAATTTAATAGGAACCTGTTTTTACGTATTAAATTTTATATCTTTATTAATATTTTTGGTTGTCAGAATTTTTCTTTTTTGTTTTTGTTAAAAAAAGTTTAATGTGGAATTAGGAATAAAAAATGAAGACAGAATTCATGACACGAAAAAGGAGCAAAAATTTAAATTAAAGTAATCATGTTTGTCAGATCATTGACATTGTTAATTTCAAAAATTTTGTACCAAATTTTTATAAGGTTGTATACAAATTACAAAAAATCTTCAATGCAAATAATCACCTTTATTGGTTGGCCTAGTTGTTGTCGTGTTTCGAATTTTGTTGATTAAGTAAACAACAGTTTTCTTTAATCGATCACAAAAATGTATTCATGATCAGTGGAATTACCCACTTGCAAATTTGAACGACATTGTCGCTATGATATTTTCACCTATGAACCATCGCCACAAAAAGGATATTGCGTGGAAATTTGTATGAAATTATTATAAACCAAAAATTTCACTGTCGAAGGAGTTATGTATAAATACGTTATTTAATCTCAGCATACTAAAAAAAGCTGAAATTTAGCGACATTGTCTATCATTAGTCGACATCATGATGACGATGCAGGATTTGTCTGCTATACCTCCCCGTTAATGAATAAAGCACAATGATTTTTGATGTTATTGTCTGTTAGAACTCTCTAATAAACGGACGCCTGTATGACACAACCAACTTAAGTCATCTATAAAAATTTTGACTTTTATTATTGTTGTTAAATGCAAACAATTTAATTGTTGCTAAAGTTAGCAGATTAAACCAATACCCTTAATATCAGAAAAAACAAATTTTAATCAGATTTTTTAAAGCTTTAATCATTTCAAGTTATCGATTCTTCATTTTGCTGATAACTTTTTTCAATAACAATATTATTAAAATTGAAAAACGTATTAAACTCCTTTTAAGTGTTTAAGATTTTTAAATAATGTGTAAAAAATAAATAAATAATATTTTGTTTTATGGAAATTTGAGCTCAGTTTAGTATTTTTTTTATTTATTTTAGTGGTAGCATTATTTTATTTTTAATTATTTACTAAGTTTTTTACCTTTATTTACTAAACTATACATTTGTTTCGTGTTATTATTTTTTATATTAATGTGGTATTATTATTAATTCTTCTTATTTTTTTCCTCTTAATTTTTATAGAGTATTTTAGTTCTTTTATAATTCCTTTACTTTTTATTAATTGTTATTTTTTTATTTTTTGGCTAAAAATATATTTACGCAGGCACATTCTATTTTGTTTCAGTATGTTTATAATACTATTTTTTATAATTTCATTTAGTATTTTTATTTTTTTTTATAAATTAAGCAAAAATAATTTACAAAAATAATAATAGGGAAAAATGTTGAAAAATATTAGAAGAGTTTAAATACAAATTTTGAAAATTTTGTGGTTTTTTCTTTTTTAATTCGAAACTTTTTATTTATTATTTTTGTAAATTATATTTTTTATATTTTATATTTGTATCAGTTTTTTATCTACAATTTATATTTTATTATAATACTGTTTAATTTTTTTAATCTTTATTTTACTATTTATATACTTTTTTTTACTTACTGACTATAGGATTTTTTATTTTAAATATTTAATATTTTATTCACTAAATTACAATTTTGTTTAATGATTTTTTTGCTTTCAATATATATATTTTGCATAATACATTATTGTATAGGAACGTATAATTTTGTGTATATATTTCATTTGTTTTTTATTTCTTTTTGAATATTTAATATTTTAATATATAAATATTAGTTTATGTATAGTTGTCAAAAGTTTTTGTCTATTTAATAGACAATAAAATAATTATTTATATTTTTTTTAGTATATTTTAGGAATAAATTACAAAATTTTATTTTTTACTATTAATTGAAAAAAAAGCTAAGAAAAACTTTATAAAATTTTATTAGAATAAAAGAAAGAATTATCAAGAAATTTGCCCCAAGAAATGTCTTTACAATTGTAAAGTAAATTTCGTTAAACTGGTTACGAATTTCTGAATGAATATTATTAGAGATATTTAAAAATACCACAGTTATACAAATGTACACAGTTATTATATATTATATAATTTAATACTACTTCTCTGCAAGCCAGATATTCAACATTATCGTGGTTGGTGTGACGTAGACGTTTTACGACATTTTTGTAATAGATTAAAGAACAAAAAAAAAAAAAAAAAGAAACACCAACCACTATAAGGCAAGGGTTTAGTAATAAAGTTATTTTGTTTTCATTTTTAAAAATTTAAACAGTTTGAAATTAGCTAATAATATTGAAAATAAATAAATAATAATATGAGACCAAATTAATATATATTTTAGAACTTTTTCAACAATTTTAAAATTAATCCATTATATTTATAAAGAAATATTTGACTTTACCGTAGTATGAATGAAATTGTATTCAGCGATCGGCACAAAGAGAACATGCTTAAGCCTTATGTGTGTGACAACAAAAATCACTTTTAACAGGGAAATCTTCCCGAGAAATTCATACCCATTTAAAATTCGCATTTAGAAAAGACGGAAAAAATAGTTTTAGACCTAGTCAGTGCTTACAAAAACAGTAGGATAAATACAATAACTGATCATTTTTATACTTCCCTGAAACTTGCTCAGACATTAAGTTTATAAAACCTTACCCGGTTGGAACAGGCGAAAAACAAAGCATTTATACCATCAAATATGTTGCCTCATAAAAATAGGCAAGACATGAATAACATACGAATGTAATACTACCTTGATAAAAAAGTTTTGTTAAAAAATCGCAAACACATACAGAGATAGATGTACTCCTGACTACGTAGCTTTTGCACATTTCAAGCTATGACGCTAAGATTTAGCGAGAATATTAACGAAAGATGTACCAAACTAACAAAAAAAAAAAAAAAAAAAAAAAATAAATAAAATAAAATAAAAAAAAGGGGAACGATGAAACCGCCACCCAGGGGTTATTCCAGAAACTTTTTTATCAAGGTAGTATGTTTGTATTTAGTAAAGATACAACAAAGTGTTCAAGAAGAATAAATGAGTTCTCAAGAATAAAGCAGTACTATCATTAATGCACTCAAAGCTTGGTATGGATTTAACATTATCTGCTAAACCCGAAATTATGCCAGTGTAAACAAATCGACAGCTAACATTAACTGATCGGCATAGAAGATTTTTAAAAGATCTGAGATTTCAGCTCTACAAAGAAAACATTGAACAACGCGCCCAAAATCGGAAGTTAATTGCAAAGCATTTCATCCGGTGTTTGGGAAAATTTTAATTCATATGGATCAAATTCTTCCAATATTTCAAACAGAGATGGAACTGGCCGTATTAGACTTGTGGGTTATTGTGGTATTTGCAGAGCAAATAATAAAAAATCTAAAAAGTTTGCGTAGGTAAATGTATTGTAAGCTGGGTCAGGCCGATGGCGTCCATTTGCAGTGCGACCACCGTTGATTTACTGTGCTTTCTCTTTTCGTTCATGTAGTAGATTGTATCTTCAGTTCCCCAGAAAAATAAGACACACAAATTCACATTTTTTTCATATACGAGTATTTTGTATAGTGCCACCCAGGTAACCTGTTATGTACACCGGTGTAAAAAAGATAGTTAAAGTCTATTTACACTAATCAGTACCTGCTAATCAGCACTGATCAGTGATATCAATTTATACATGTCCGTAGTATGTCAGGTGCTTTCAGTACAGTGCGGCAACGAGTGTTTTTACAGATGAAGAATTAGCCATTATTGCCATAGCTTTAGACGAGGAAGAAAATTAATAAAAAAAAAAAAAAAACGAAAATGGGTTCACCAGGGTTGGATAAAAAGAGAAAGTGAAGGCGAATTTATTACCCTATATAAGGAATTGTTTGACGATGAAATAAATTTTTTTGAGTATTTTAGAATGTCTCAAAATTGGTTTATTTTTTAAAAAATAATTTTGCATATAATATAATGAAACAAGACATTTATTTTAGAAAGGCCATTACACCGAGGAACCGATTGGGTGTTTGTTTAAGGTAAAGTACAGTTTCAACTTTAGGATTTGTATAACAAACAAAAAATCTGACAAATATGAAAGTTCCCTTGTGTTTCTCTAAACACTTTTCATGCAAATTGTATTCATTAGATGCTTGAGTGAAAATAAAATAACTACGAGTAAGTAACTAAAACACGTTAATTAAATACAGAAAAATATCGTTGCAAACGTATGTATATATTTAGAAATCACTGAGCTGAAACTGAAGCAACACTGACAGTAAAAAACGGCGCTGTGCCAGAGATGTGTGAATCCACCAACTTCAAACTAAGGCAAGGATTTTTTTCACTGACGTTAATACTGAACTGATACGGAACTAATACGGTACTGATTGGTGTAAATAGACCTTTAACCATTTTAATTAGTGCTTTTAGTGCTTTTTTGTTTTTTTATGCTCAATCCCGCTTAATTGATTTAACGGCATAATTGATCTAAAACAGCAATGAAGTTTTTCCATATAAGATATATCGGAAAATCCTCATTTAATTGCATTACTCCTTTAATTGAATCATAAATGTTTCACCCATTTTGGAAAATCGTATACAAAAATACCCGGTTAATTGCCTGTTTTTCTAAAATATGGTAATGTGGGCATCCTTAATCATATAGTAACTCTTCATACCATATAACATACTTATATCTTAATTTGTTTACAAATTTTTAGCTCTTACTCGTGAAAAATTGTAGTGTTAGCATGAATGGTAGAAAACACACAAGTTGGAATTTAAAAGGCAAAATAAATGTTATTGCCGATGCTAGCAGTGTTCCAAAGCTATGTACAATATATATAATTTTAAAGAATAGTGTCTCAATTACGGAAATATCAAAGATCACCAAGCTATCTTCCAAGAGGGATAGAACCGGCCGATGCGTTAAAGTAGAGCGCGCTCTGTTATGTCGGTTTAACTAAATGCGGGAATCTGATGTCATTATTTCACGTCGAAAAAAAATTGTTTTTTGTGGAGTTCAAAGAAGATTTTAAACACAGTTTTGGTTAACTTCATTGTTGCCAGAATAAAGAAAGCATAAGCCAATTAATCACTGAATCAATTAAAAGAGAATCGGTAAAATGATTTATCCTGTTAATTGCGGCAAAAGCTATACAACTAAATTAAGCGGAAATTATTGCAATGTAATTATAATTTCCTAGTTTTTTGAGAAGTATTCAATATTGAATATATTATAGTGGAAAATGTTGACGTTTCATATTTGTGCAAACAACGGAAAGTGTGCGGCCCCCGGAATACAGTTGGAAGTCACTGAAATTATTGAAGTGTGTCAATTGAAAAAACTGTCAATAACTGTATCTTTCGCCATTGCATTTAAGTTGATTGTATTTTAAGTATATAAAACAAAAAATAATTATACCGTGGATTTTGCAATTAATAAATTGGAAAATTGGAAAAAAGAATAAATCGTTAGAATTTATTTTAGTTAATACATTTCAAAAAGATTTGTACAATTATTTAAATTAAATTTTTGTTTTTTTGAACTCTTCCATTTTCAAACTCTTTCTGGAATTCTATATAAAATTACCAAATACCTTATACATTTTTCAAGGATTGTTCTCTCATTTATGTGTTTATTTTTTTTTAAGGAAGCATTTTGATTATTTATGTTTTTTTTACGTTACGCTCGTTCGTATTTTAGCCTTTATTGAAGTCTACATTTATAGGAGAGAGGGAATGTTTTGTTACGAGTTTTTTTTCTTTTGAACTAAACCTTTAAGCTAATCACCCTCACAGTTTCATTTGAAATCCGGTCCACCTGCAAAAGGTCCACCCGATGAACGCATTGCTTTCATTTTCGCCCATTGTAGTGTGTGTTTTATACGCATATGATTGCGCACCGAATTCGGATGGGCAAAACGACGGCCACATTCGATTACGGGGCAAACGGGACTGTCACGCGGATAATGCCTATCGAGATGTTGGCGAAATACCCGCTGTTCGAGTGGTGTTTCGCATAGAGGACAAGGTAACATGTAGTTGCTATTAGAAGCTGCTGCTGCAGCAGCATTAACGGAAGCAGCCGAGGCTGTAGCGGCTGCTGCAGCCGCTGCTGCTACCGCTGCGGGATTTTGAAAGAGTTCGGGAAAATCACGTGAACGACTAAAGGCTATGGTGCGGGCCATTAAAAGATTGGCTGTTAATTGTTGTTGATGTGTTACTGCGGTTTGTTGTAATTCATCTAGATATTGTTGTTGCTGCTGCTGTTGTTGTTGTTGATGTTTATGTTGCTGATGATCCTGTTGCTGTTGATGATGCTGCTGCTGCTGCTGATTGTGGGCATGTCTCGAATGTGTTATATGCTGTTCACTATCTGTTAACATTTGATGCTGCTGTTGCTGGTGCTGCTGTTGTTGTTGTTGTTGTTTTTTTAATAAAGCCTGATACAATGTGGATTCACTATTGTGTCTAGAGGTTTTCATGGTCAACGATATAGCCGATGAAATCGATGAAGCCCCATCATCATCTATAAAATTTTCATCATCACTATCATGCCATGAGCGTATTGAACGAGCTGGTGATGAATTTGCTGAACGATGTTTAACAATATTATTGTTTAGATGTGAAACCAAAATATGATTCTGTTCGGGACTTAAATGAGCTTGTGTCACAGTCGGTCTTTGTGGTGAATTTTGTTCCACTCTTACATCGCGATTTTCCAACGTTGCAGTCTGATGTTCACTTGTAAGAGAATCTTTGTGCTCGTTATCTAAATCTTTGATATCTTCATCTTCCTTGAGCTCCTCTTTGATATGGGTGGTATTTAAAAATTTACCCAAATTTTGCTGAACATCTGCAGCTGTTTCGTGCAAAAAAATTATTATTTATTGTTCGTTTTTATTTATAAGAAAATAATTCTGTTTTTTTAATAATGAAGATTGGTAGTTACTTATGCAAAATGCTTTTGTTTTTGATTATTTTTTTTGTTTTTTTTTTTTTTTTTGAACGAGCAATACTATATGCTATGGATCTAGACCGTAATTTTGATTTAAAAAAATTTTGAAAAAATTTCTTTTTTAAAGACTTTCGACAGCAGCAACAGCAACAACAGCAGAACTGAATACATATACCTTAAGTTTCTTATTGTTAATGCCAATTATATTTAAATTAATTTTTTTCGTATTTTTTTTTTAACCAATTTGTAGTTTTTTTTTTGAGGATTTTTAGGGATTTAACATTCAGTTCTAACTTTTCAAATTGCTGGTGGGTAAAATGCCAATCTGTTAACTTAAAAATAATGTTTTTTTGGTATTTAACATTCTTAGCCAATTTTTTAAAATAAAAGTTAAAAGGTGATCTAGGTCCTTTAAAAATATGTAGGTAGTGTTTAACGTGTTTAACTAGTAAATATAAAACATTCAAATTATATACAATTAAAAATAAATACTAGACAAAGTACAAAAATTAAACATCAAAAATGCATTATAAATAAAAGATACATTTATATTATAAAAATATGTTGCCCACTTTTAGGCATTTTATACAAATGTGGTTAAATGACCTAAAAGTAGACTTTTTATTTTTAAGTATTTAGAATTTGAAGAAAAATCTTGCTTTTTATTTATGTTTTTATTTTATTTAAAATGAAATAAACCATTTTCAAAGGTGTGTTTTAATCTAATATTCATAAATTTTTATTTGTTTCGTTGCTTGTGTTTTCTGCCTTCTCCTTTTGTTACGTTTCAAAAACTGGGTGTTATAACACTCAATATTATCCTCCCGAAATTGGTGGTGCCAATTTGTTTATGGTTTTTATACATAACTTATCATCATAACTAATAATAATACAAATATGTATTGAATATTTGTATAAATGTGTGGTGTAACAAAATAATATGTGTAAATTGTTGTTATATGCAATATACGAGTACATACGTACATATTGTATTTTGGCATAAATATCGCGTGCAATAAATGCATTAAACTCTTTTTTCCCCATTCATTTCTGTCGATAACTACGTATTTATTACATACTGATATATATTTTGTTATTATTGAAAACTTAACGCAATCCTATAAAATATAATGTTTTATTTTATATGATAAACAATACTTATAGCTAATAACTAAAATACATTTGTAATAAATTAAAAAATAAATATGTATATATATATCCTTTCAAAAATAAATAACAACGAAAAAATTGTGAAAAATTAAAACGTAATACGAATACGTTTGCAATTAGATAGATAGTTCGAGAGTAAGACAATCTTTCATTAAGAGCAAAGAAAAAAACAACGATAATACGAAATTTAATTAACAACAAAAAAAAAAAACTGCATTACATATAGTATTTCTATAAAACAATGTGTAAATAATATCGGAAAAATAATTAAAAAAACATTAATTTTATATAAATTTAAGGGCTGTAGTAATTTAAGAGATTTTTTTTTTTTTGGTAGAGTCAGAACTACAACTTCATAAGAATGTTATATAGACATATATAAAAATGAATGTTGTCTGTAGACAGCTAAATGGCTGAACTAATTTTCTTGTTTGTTTACATTTTCAAACTATCTCTCTTCATGTCTGAAAGGAACTATAGACTATATAAATTTCAATGATTTCAACTAGACTTTTATGCGCCTATACAAAGTAAATATTTATCTATATCTTCAAAATGGTAACATTAAGAGTCTCTAAGAGTCTCTAAATTATCATCAGTAAAAAGTGGGCTAAATCTGATAAGTGGGCATTCGAGTGTGCCTTATTAAAAAAATGCGAAATTGCACTTTAACTTCCCATATTAATGTTTTCTGTAGCCAAAAATACATTGTGTAAAATTTCAGGCAGATTGCATCAGAGAAAGGCTTGTACTTGCTTCATATTAGTTTATAAATATTTTGACAGCTTGAGGGTGGATGCGGTACGCCTTTCCCTCATGCAATATGCTGAAATTTTCCATAATGTAATTTTTTGCTACAGAGAAAATTCTGGAAGGAGTTACGATCCAAACTAAAAAAAAATTGGCTCATACATATTAGGAGCACCCTAGTGGGCATGGTACCACCCATATAAAACATATATTGATTTTAGTCTATCTTGAGAACGGTTAAAGCTACATTTTATGAATTTGTTCTTAATGACTTCACATTCAATACAAATCACCAGTCAAATAACGGGCATGGTACCTCCCATACAAACTATTGATTTTTGTAAATCTTGAGAACGGTAAAATGTAAGTTTCTTATTTTGGTCTAAAAGACTTCGCAAACAATACAAATCATTATACAAAAAAATAGACGAGATTGTGTAAATGGGCATGGTACCTTTCATTCAAACTAAATATGAAATTTTTAAAATATGTGGAGAACAAGCAATATCATCTTAAAATCACTTATTTTTAAAAACTATTAAAATATTTAATAAAATAAAACTATCTATCAAATGAAATAAAAGTCAATCATTTATATTAATTATAAAAAAATTTATTTAAGTTTCTTAATGTAGCAAAATTCATCAGCCACCCTGTACTTTCAGTAAGATTTGTTTACAGAACGTCTTAGTAAGCCCTATGATTCATTTCCAATGGAATAAACTCCATATTACCTACGTCTTTGCTTGCCACACAGCCCCATACCATCACATTTTTTTAGCATAAGCTGTTGGTTTTAAGTTTTTGGCAATAAGCATTTTTGTAAGGCTTTCAACACAATAGGTGGCGTCTTTTAATGCGAAAAAATAGAAGCATTTCCAGAGCTCTGAAGGTTTATTCACATGTTCCTCAACGAAAGCAATCTGCCTTGTCTATTGACTTTTTGCACTAGTAGCTTCTTCCGCGCTTTATGGCCTTTATATTAGACCTATTTTAAAGTTTTGCGATTATAGTGTCTTCAAGCCCTTATTTATCAAACTGTGTATTTATGATTTTTGCAATTTTTGACGCTTCTAATCTTGAGTTTTCCTTCACTAAATGCACTATATCTCTTGTATCGCTTAAATAATATTTATGGGCGACCAGAATGAAGCTTAGAGATTAAAACTCCTTAGTTTTTTTATAATTTTTTAATCACTCTTTGGATAGAGGAGTGAGTTGTTTCAATTACTTGACCGATTTCGATTTAAGTTTTTTCTTGTTTCCGTGAAAGCACTATAATTATACGTTTAGCAATATTAATTTCTTTTCTGGGCGCCTTATTTAGAATATTATTGCGCTTTGACCAAAAAACGTAACAAGCCGTTATATTATGTTTTTAATGAACGTGGAACTTAAACTTCAGTTTTATGGCATCATTCAATGACAAAAAACAGTTACGAAGTACAGTTTAGTTTTGTGTACTCATACTTTTGGGAATATATAAGCTTGTCATACCATTGTTTTAAGGTTGCTAATCTTTTCGCAATGATGCAAAAACAAAAGGAAAACTCCCAACAAAACTTTCAGAAGTTCATCTGAAAAATGAAACCAATTTCACAAAAAACGTCGCGTCATTAGCATTACAAGCAGACCCCAAAGTATACTAAATAGTCTGTACGTATATTTTGGTGCTTAGTGTACTATATACAAATTAATGTGTTTTTATTTGAAGACCGTATATCGCTAAACAGCAGATTCTACCGTGTCTTTCTGGAAGGCACTATGGGCTATCTTAAATGCTTGGATTTAAACCGAAAGGGAATACAATGGGGAAAGAGGACAAAAAATGATAATTAAGATAGTAGTTAAGATAATAATTAATATAGGGGTAGTGAAGCACGCCGGGTTTTAATTAATTAGTTGCATTTCTCTATAAAATTGTTTAGCCTATATTTAGGCTTTCTTCTTTTAGTTTCGTAAGAGAAATTACTTTTTATTTAATCAAATCAACTTCAATTGAATTTATTTTTCATGTGATTACATACTCCCCCTATCTCTCGCTCTCTCTATCACTCTAATCAATAGGAAATATATATTTTATTATATTTCTTTTTTATTTAAACTTTTTTTCTTAAACAACAAAGACGAATAAGACTAATAAAGAGATGTATGTATGTGTTAAAAAAAGGAAAACTATAAAAGCCCTTAGCAACTGTACTAAATATTATTATTTAGTTTTTGACAAGCGTTTTTTTTTAAATAATAAAATATTGAGTTTAGAATTTTCTAGTTTAGAAATACATACATACATATTTACATACATACATCGATCCATATGTATATTTTATTATAAAAAATGATTTTTTTTCTTCTGACAAATAACAATAGATTTTTGTTTGTATTTGTGTGTGTTTGTATGTATGTATAAAAACTAATTTAATTTTTACACTTCAATTAACATAGTTTTTGTTGTTGATGTTGTTGGTATTTGTTTCTTTTTATTTTAGATTTTTTTGTGCATATTATAATAAATAAAATGCATTTTAAATTAAAAACGAACTCCCATACTTAAACTCTTTTGTATGTACATACCAATGTATACGTGTATATATGTATGTATATGGTTTACGTATACATCTGTATGTTAGTATGTATGTATGTAAGGATGTCCTTTCTTTTGATTGATAGACGCATGAAATGCATTTGATAAATATTTTATAAGTTGCTTTTTTACATAAACAAAGGACTTTATATGTATGTATGTATGTATGTATATATACAATATATATTATATGTATGCATATGTATTTATATGATAAATATAGCCACAAGATAAAATCTTACACTCTTATATTGATATTTACATACACACATACATACATATGTATTTACATACGATATAAAGAATATTATATAAAAAGTCCTCGTTTTTTACCATACATACAAAAGATACCTGCCTTGTTTATGGTTTGATCCATTCTCTTGCATATTTCTTTTTTTCCCATTCATTTTATATTTTATTTTATTTTCTTTAATATCAGACATATATGCACATGTGTTTGTATGTATGTATGTACTCTTTTGAACAAATTTAAATATTAAGATTTATTTCTCAGCAAACAAACCGTAGAAGGGTTTGGAAAGTGTTAGTGGTGTGGAGAGCCTTTTTAAACATTTGGGTATGAAGATGAATTTTATATTTAATTAATTATGCACATTTACACTTATATAGTTTTGTGTTTTTTCTCTTTTGTTTAATCCTTTATTCATTTACCATATATGTATATAATTTTCTTTAAAGGCAAATTTCTGCATATTTGCACAAATCTTTTCTATATCGTCCAACCTATACGCACACCCCTACCAATTTTTTTGATTTGTTTATTTTAAAAGCTTATTCTTTATCATCCATTCTTATAAATTTCAATATCTGCATTAAACTCTTATTTAAAAACTTTCTCTCTCTTCTACTTGTCTATCAATATCATTATCTGGCATATCCTGTTTTAGGATATTAGCAGTAGCAAGAGTCTATGTATGTATAGAAGTAGTTGGTGTGTGTTATTGTTTAACAATCCTTGTTTCCCAAAGCAAATCATTTGGAAGATGTTTTGTGTTCTCAGCTTGTGAATTCATTTTTTTTTTGTGAATTCTCTGCGAACAAAAGAACCAATTGAAAATGATGCATTTTAAACATAAATTTATACAGACATACTTACATACATACATACATACATACATATATAAATCTATCTATATAAAATGTTACACTATTAGAAACCAAATAATTACGCATATATGCACAATTTTCTTACATCTTTATTCATAATGAATGAATGAAGTGTTCATACGAATTAGCAAAATGTTAAAAAAATATTTGAAAAATAATAATAGAGACACAAAGGATTAAAAAAAAACTTATAACCTTTCTTATAAATAAAATACTTAAAAGAATATTTATTAAAAAAATTGGAATTTTAATATATCTGTGTTGATATAGAAGAGTAGCTTAAGTCGACTTAAGCTATTCTTCTATATCAACACAGATATGCCAAAATGACCCAACCAGGTGGAGAGAGATGAAGCATTAGATCTAAATCCAAGCACATCTGAAAGAACAACTGAATCATACAGAAAAACTGCAGATAGGTTTAGGGAAAACATAGGGTTTTAGGAAAAACAAATAGTATATAAGAATAAAGTAAAGAAATTAAAATAAAATTAAGATTCCTTAAAAACAGATAGTATAACCAAGGAACTTAAGTCTACCTAAGTTTTGGTAGGTATAGTGGATTCAAAGCATTTCGTAGCTATTTTCTAAAATTAAAATTAATTTTTTTAATTTATAAATTTTAAAATTTTTTTTTTCTTTAAAAAATCTTGCTTTTAACAAAATAGTTAACTTTTTAAAAATAAATTATATGAAATTAAGCAAAACTGGTTTTGGGACTAGTCAAAATTCATCACAGCTAAATCCGTTTTGGAATTGTTTTTCTTTTTTAAGACGATTCGTTTTCATCACATACCTGATTATTTTTCATTATTAGCTGCCATCCTAATGTTTTCTCAGACGTCTATTTTTTAACTTCCGAATTTTAATAATTAAAAGCGGCCATATTATTGAAGTTTAATCTGTCGAATTTGCTGTCTTTTATTCAGCCTGTTTTATCAAACTACCATGGAAAGATATACACAACTTTCAACAACAGGTGCAAATGGTTTTATCGAAATGTGGTAGTTCTGTTTGTTAAACGCCAAAACATTCATCAGAAAAGAGTTCGTCAATAAATGATCTTCAGCGTTTAAAACAAAACGAAAGAATTCAAAGTGATGTCAAATATGCATACTCGTATGTATCTATGTAAGATGACTTTACGACTATTAAAATTTCGTAATCTGGCATACTTTAAGATTTTGAGTAACTAATCCTTAAAATAGCATGTTATGGTTAATAAAACAAATCTTTTAGAATTGTTTTCGAATGTAATTAGGGGTTGTTTGCTACAGAAAGTTTTAGATAAATATCTCTTTACATATAATAAAAATTCATTAAAATTTGACTTAATTTTATGACTTTATTTTTGTTTGCGACAATTTTTTTGATTGAAACAAGTTTTTATTATTTTGCATTCTTCAAATCAGAAACGTACGAGTAATAACCAATCACTCTTAATTTTATGATCACTTGTCTACGTCTACTGACCATGACGTTTGGAAAAAAATCAAGAAGGGTAGCGGTTCAAATTTCTTTAACTCTAAGATTTGTTGGTAACAATAAAATTTATGGGAATTTAATTGGATTTTGTTTTGACGAACAGAGAAAAAAATAATTCATTAAGATTTTTATGTCCTATAAATAGTGAGGATAACCAATGGCCATAAAATTTATTCAGTTGAATATAATGGATTAAATGAAAGAAATCAAAATGGAAATTTCCCGAAAAAAAAAACAAATTTTGATTTATTTGAGATAAAATTTTATTTCCGTCGATTTTGAAAAAATTGCAAAAAACAAAATTAATTGGATAAATGACTTTTTATATATTATTTCATGGGTATTTAGAATCAAAAACGCCTATAATCATTTACAAAAAACTCTAAAAATGTAAAATTAATCATCAAAATAAAATAAAGACAAATTTCCTTATCGAAAAACAGTACGATTAGTGAAAAACGCATGGTTTACAATGTAAGGCTTCGTCGTTTAGAAGAGTTATTCCAGACTAACAGAAAATATAATTATAAATATAAAAACAAAAAACAATTCAGTAACTCAGAGCTTAGACAATAATTTAAAAAATATAAGCAAAATATAATTGTAGTGTAGATAGACGAAAACCTCTTATTTCTTTAGTGAATTAAAAGTAGCGTTTAGCATATGCCAGAGGGTACTTAAGTAAGCCAAATGATTTTGAAGGCAATGTTTTAATACAATATTATTTTTAATTTAATATTTTTAAGTCAAATACTTAGGTAGAAGAACAAAACCATGCTGCTAAAAAATTTCGTCATTAAAGAGTGATTGTGTGAGAATATGTGCTCGTTAAATTGGTAGACGAGCTTTTCCTTTCTGACACGATCACGACTTAAAGCATTTGACTCATGTTTGGCGTATGTGGTCACATAGAATGTTTTGCACGTTCTAGCACATCCGCCATAACCCCCAGATCTTAATCTGCTAAAGAATTTTTGAAAAGATTTGAATAGACGAGTAAAGAGGCGGGCAATAACCAAAAATTATTGTTATGAGGCAGGTATTCGCCTAAAAATTGCTAACTATTAAGACATTGGTCACCAAAAATTAATGAATTCTATACCAAAATAGCTGAATGCAGTTATAGCAACTTAATATTAATTTTCGCGCTACAACCAATATCTTATAGCGAAAATTATATTTTTAAGTAATATAATAAACATTTTTGTAATAAAATATTGTGACTTTTGTGGGAAATTTATCTATACTAGTTTATTAAAATCTCTTTAATAAGATTATTAAATCACTCATGAAGTTGAAAGAGCTTACTGTGCCAATAATTTAGTTTGTCACCACTGTATACGTATGTATGTATGTGCTAAAATTTGCCACAGTTAAAAGAAAGTCGCCGCATTACGATCGCCACAATTTCAATTTCAAATAATTCAAATTTTCAGTATAAATTCTTCACTTTTTAAAGTAACCAGCTAATAGAATCATAGGGAATTTATTTTTATAATAAACACTGTATGAAGTGTTGCATTATTATATACTATACTACATATGTATGTACATACATACATATGTATTTTAAATAATATTTGTAATTTTTTTGTTTGATTTTATGTGGCAAACTGCGTTATTCTAATAAAATATATAACTTTATTTTCTTACTTTATGACTTAAACAAGTTTTTATTTTTTTTATATATTTTATTTGACAACAACAAAACAAAACCACAAAATAAATGAATTTTATTATTGTTCATACATACATACTTGATAATAAAAATTAATAAAAACACTTTATAAAACAAATGTATATAAAAGTTATACATTTTTATGGTCACCATCAACTTCTCCTACTCACCCTACTTTACACCAGCAGTACCACTTAAGATCAGCGCAATGAAGTGGTAGCAAAACTATAAAATGAATATGAAATTTCTACAAACACTTTTCAGAAATTACAAAAAAAGACAAAAAAATAATAATAAGAAAATATTTATATGACATAAAAATCAAAAAGTCATAATTTTAATGATTTCTAGTAAAAATTTTATTTACTACAATGATTTTTATGGACTTTTAAGGAAATGAAAATAGAAACCTTCAAAAAATGGCAGGAGATGTAAAAAGAAACAAATTGTAAAGTTTTGATAGTATAGTTAGGTATAAAAGTGATTCATAAAAACATGTAATGGCATCGTCTATATAACAACAATAAAACTATAAAGTAGTCAAAAAGTTTCAATAATTTTTAAGCGAAATTAAGGGTTTTCATAGCCCAAAAGTTGGCTTTTAAAGTTTTTTTTATAAAAAAAATTGAAGGTGTAAATTGCTACAGAAGGAGATCATTTGCTATGAAGACATAATAGTGTTGATAAACCATTATAAAATAGTCAAACTATTTAAAATAAGTATAGTAAAATACATATCCCTAAATGTATGCTTTAAATATTCAGGTGCATAGCCTAAAGCTATGTGCTATTTTAATAAATATTTGTTCTTTATTTTTTTAAATTAAGTAATTAAAAAATTTAAATACTTTTTGGTACTATTATTTGTTGTTGTTAATTATTTTTTTAAGAAATGTTGACAAAATATTTCTATAAAATAGTAGTTATGGTTCTTCGTCAAATATTTGACAAATGTGACCGTAGCTTAAGGGAAAAGAAATTAATTCTAATTTCTTTACCCATAACAATTTCAAATATTTAATTTAAGACTCATAAGAAAATAATCTTTAGAAAATACTCGTAATTAAAATTTGCTGAGATAAATAAATATTTCATAGTGTTCTTTGCGTTTAAGTAGTTTTTTTTGTGCTAGTCTAGGAGATCGATTGTGGGAAAGGAATATACATATATGTATCTGTATATGTATGTCGTAATTCACAGGGAATAAAAATTAAACTTTTAATATAATGCGCTGGAAAATGAACCACAAACGTGACACATAAGTACTATGTAAAATGGACTGAAGTGTCGAATAGGCACGGAAATACCAGCTGCAGAGTTACTTTACAGCTGCCGAAATTACGTTCACAAATGTTACCGTGCGTTATATTTAAAATTATAGGATATTTAACAGTGACAAATTCATACTTGTATTAACTGATAGCAAAGAGGACGTAAGATCATTGAAAATTGTTTCTGAATGCCGGTTGCTTCTTAATGAGACAGCGAGATATTCGACAGCCACCATTAAATAAGTACTGAAGATCCTGTGCATAGCTTCGATAAGTGGAGCACAGACCCATGGTGGATACAAGATGACTTACAAAAGAGGTACACGGATGGATCCAAAATGTTGTAAGGAGTGGGAGCAGGAATAGTTGAGCCCATTACTCCACGCCTATGGAAATTTTTTATCAAACACACCGCAATTCTTTAGGCGGAAATTTACGCAATATTGGGTAAACGGCAATAAGGATTAAAATACTCTTTAGATGGTGGACATTTAAGTGCAAAAGGGGACTTTCACTAGATGCACTCCGTCTTATGGATTCAACAGGGGTTTTCTTAAAGGCGAACATCCATCGTAAGGGAATACTGAAACAAAGCTAGTGGCTTCGACGATTCTATAAGGTTTCTGTGCTTCGACGCTCAGAGGGTGTAGTTTGCTCTGGAACTGAACAGTAATAGCTTAAAGAGGAGAAGTAAACGAAACACCTTCTTTGTCAGTGCCTGGTAAGAAAACCCAATAATAAGCTGTGGGAAATTTGACTGGCTAATAAGAACTTTTGTAAGATAATTTACACATGGCAGCACAACGGGACACTCTTTAGAGCCAAGTGAGCCGTACTGTAGATAGCTGACAATTTAATCTAAGCTAGAAGACACTACTTTAATTCGTCAAACCACATTCAATTGTAGTATTTATACGAAACCTAAATATTGCTGAAATGCTACATTGCGGCGATGCTTTATTGCCATTTCGAGAACTTCCAAAACATTATTTTCGTTGATCGGTAAAATTAACGAAATGAAAAAGGCTTTATTGCTAAAAATTATAGCCTATGAGTATTAGGGTTTTATTTTGAAAATCTAAAATGGTCATTATTATTATTATTGAATCTTTTAATAACGAACACTCCCTTTTGCGTATTTGTTATTAAAATTCGAATTTATTTCATTTTTAAATAAATCAAATATATTATATTTTTTGTTCGTGTAATTCTTTGAACAAAAAATTCTATTGCAAAAAAACTACTTTGTTTCCAATATCAACAACCCTTTCTTTGTTTTCGATTAAAAGAAATGCTTGTATTACAAGCAAAATAGTATATGGAAAGATGACACAACCCTTTTTTTACCTTTTAAATGTGGTCAGATAAAATATATAAAAAAAAGAAAAAAGAAACCAAGTCTAAGTGTTTTTAAGCACGTATCTTAACAACCATTAAAAGGGGGTCAAAATATAGCGTCTTACACATGAAATGATTTATTTAGGCCGAAAATAAGAGAATAAAAAAATCTATAATTATAGTTTTTTTTATTTTTTGTTGTTTTGCGATGCATAACTCTAATTTTGTAAAATATGCTAATAATAACAAATAAAACACCTTAACTCTCCTAATGCTAAACCTATTATCCTTTTGTATTTTTTTTTTCTTGAAGACATCCTTTAAAGGTAACAAAATCTGAAATGAAACACCGTTAACAGTTTTAAGACATGCAATCTTAACGTTTAACTGCTAAAAAAAATGTTTATTTTGTGTTCTTCGTACAAACGCCTTCGTATTGAAATCTCTTTGCCATATTTTTTGGTTTTTGGTTTCGATATAATATTTCTTAATCTTTTATTGTAACAATAATTGAAAAGGTGTTAGAAAACAAAATGGTGTCTTGAATGAAATGAAATAATCGTACCACCTTTTACGATTTGATTACAAATTTTGGGTGTTGTAGTAGTTTCGATTATGTTACTACAATACTATTCCTTAAACACATTCCTTTCCTATTTTATTTTATTTATTATTTTTTCGTTTTAGTAGGTGTTGCATTATAATTTTTTTTTTCAAATTAAGAAAGAATTTCTTCTAATTTTGTATTTGTTAAGGTATTTCTTTTACTGCTTTATTATTTGCCGAGACAAGCCTATAAAGCCATAAAAATATTTTGATTATTTATTACTAATAATTAGTTAAATCAACAAAATTGCGGTAAAAAACTGTTTAGCCAAGGGATGTTATTCCAAATGCATTTAAATCATTAAAGAGTGAAGGGGTAATATTGTTTAGGGTTTGTGAGAAAATGACTTCATATTGGTGGCCATAAAAATACTTTGGAAACATTTATTTTAATTGAAAAACATATACTCAGAGACTAACAAAGCGCATGTTTTCAATTACGATTACGAATCATAGTGTTTACACGACTCATACGTAAGCATACAGACATATACATTTACATATATATCAATTAAACAAAAATTATTCCTTTTTGGTTTTTAAAAATGAATTTCTAACTTTGAGGACATTAATACGTGCTAAGGAAATCGTACTAAGGTTTGAACCGGTTTTTTGATTTTGTCGAATACGATTTTTTCAAAATCTTCATTTTTCGTATACCGAATAAACCGGTTGATTAAGATTAATTGAAAGCAACCCACAAACACCAGTTCCGAACGGCAGATATATTAGGCAGTGAAGTTTTTCACAGCGTAAATACACATAACCAGTCGTTAGTAATGTTGTAAGGTAATATCGCTAGATGCTGCGGCCTGGGATTGAACTGACGACTTCTTGGCTGGAAGGTAGATGTCTTATTTAACATACCACAGAGACACACACACTATTATAAACTTGGTGCATAAATTTACATAAAGTGCTGTTCGAAATCTAAGTAACTTTTCTTGTCGAAGCAATTAATAACTCGTATATTACTAATAGATTTATTCCAAGTAAAACATTATCTTAGGCACCTAAATTAAAACTATAATAACAAACCTTTAGTTCCATTCTCTACCAAGTAATACAACAACAAAATAGAGTAGCTGCTGTTCGAAACTTAAGAAATTTTCATTACTTGGTGTAATAAACTTTGTTTTTTATGGCCTAAACAAACCATTTTGGTTTTTATGAGATTTATTAGAATTATTGTTAGTTAGTGGCAATCAACCACTTTAACTTTAAGCTCTCCGTTAGCTTCTTTTTATTTTTAAAACGACGTGATTTAGCTTTGCGCTTCAAGAATTAAGAACAATTTTATTTAAATAAAAGAACCAGTTAACCGGTTTTTTGAATAATCCTTAACCGAAATTACTATTAAATTACTACTTTTCGAATTACTCGAAAACCGGTCTTTGAAAAAGTCAAATAATTGATCTCCATATTCTACACCAAGTAGTTTCAAGACGCCGGCAAATAACACTCGTACAAAATATGCTGGTAACTTGTGTTGTCGAGAGCAATTATCCGTTGAGGCCATAAAAAGCCGGATGTTGTTCTAGCTGAATTAATAGTTAGAAACTACAACAAATGTGACAAAATTTATTTGATAAAAAACAATAAGAATTTAAACGAATTTTATTTTAATAAAATAACCAGTTAACCAATTATGATTAGTTTTAAATCGTAAACCGTTTGAAACGTTTTATTATGTCGTGCACAGTTAAATGACTTCTGCCAACAATATTTGAAATTTCGAGGATACTTTTTCCTTTACTTGTATGCTCAATAATAAGCTTTCTTATTTCGATACTAGTTTGTCCCCGTTGTCTAGCCATATACTTGATTTTAGCTCTGTTTATTCTGTATAATTTTCGAACAATCAAATAAAGGGTTTTCCCCTAAATAAGTAAATGATATCAGCGAAGTTGGCCGCATTGAAATTACAGAGTTGCGGTTATTAACCCATAAAATTTACATTTTGACTTTCAAAGCGTTTTCAACTTCAATTTTATGTACAATTTTTCAATTTCTGAGTTGATTTTTTTTAATTGTAACTTTTCGAATTATCGAAAACCAATGTTTTAAAAAAGTCGACTAATCGATTTGTGAGCTTTCGCAAGAAAACGATATACAGCAAAATTTTTTGCCTCTACTGAAAATATGAAAATTTAGATTTGACTCATTTATTGCTGCACAACCAACATCTTTAAAGGATTTCGGCCTATTTTAACTTTTTCCAAAACATTAAAGGAAAAATCTTAGCATTCGGAAAAAAATATTAAAAAGCAAAGCTTTGTTTTACAAAAAATTTCCAATTTTTGCATTGTTCTCACAATTGATTTCTGTGACAAACCTGACAAAGTTTGTATACAGTTCTGCTGCGGTATTTAGATTGTAAACGTATAACAACGTTTTCGAAACAATATAACCATGAACTTTGATGATTTTAACACTACGAAATGTGATAGGTAATGTGTTGCATTATATTTTGGTAGCGGTAGTCATCATAACAAACGCTGACAATAGTAAATAATCCATGACTGCGAATAATATTCTTTGATACATGATTTTTTAAGGTATATGTCCAAATTTTCATAAATGACAGATACTGATTTTGTCTTGTCTTGTCGTATATTAGGTAGTCCTAACAGACAATATTATCGTTCAGCATTTAGTAGACTCATATTGTCTGTTATGAGTCGCCAAATTTCAGCATTTTTGAGTAAGGTGATATTACAATGAAGTTGTCATACATAATTCTCTTTATTTGTGTCATTGTCACGAGGAATCATCAATTAAATTTTTCATTTACGGTAATTTCATACAAATTTTGAAATGATACTGATTCTGTGGTCTTAGTGGACAAATAGACCATGCGTATGAATAACTTAAATTTTTAAGTCGTGGATAACTTCGTTTATTTTGGTTTCGCCATGTACAAAAACAACAATATCAGCCCGGAAATAAAAAGGAAAATCTTGCTTGCCAACATATGCTATTACGGACTTAGTAAACATACCAGACGTTAATTTTACTAGTTTTTCTGTATGCTGCCGAATTGTGGTAGATGACACAGACTAATGAACCGATTCTAGGAGTTTTTGAGAGAAAGATTCTTCGCAGAATATGTCCGTATATGCTATTGTTCTAAATAACGAGTATCGATACCGAATGAACTCTGAACTGTATGCACTATATCCCGACATCGACGTGGTTAAACGCATCAATTTGCATGAGTAAAAATCTCCCAGCTTGAGAGGTGTTTAATAAGAAACCCGAAGAGCGAACGACCACCACTCCATTAAAAAGAGGAGGTCAATGAAATTCTTTTGAAACTTGGTGTGACTAATGGGAGAAGCCCACAAGATTGACGCGCTTGGTCTTCCATATGCTCGACTATTAACCAACTGAGGTTGTAAGTAGCCATACAAGTAAGTAAGTAAGTACTGATTCTGTGACGATAACTCATCGATGAAAATATCAGAGTGACAATGTCTCTCTAAAACGCCAACGGGATAAGTGATGCATTATGGAACACTATACTTTATTCGAATACAAAACAAATGATGCTTTGGAAGTCAGTCTAGTTTAAATTTGTTTCCAGTCGTCAACTTTCAAAGTGTTTGTTTCTTTTACTAAAACTCTTGAACTAAATAGTGATTTGTTGTGAGCTAGTTTACATTGTGTATTTAATGGAATCATTAAGTTAAGCCTGGTCGTTAACAAATTATCCAACTTCATTTCAATTATGTATAAATAGTATCTAACTGACAACAAACGAAATTCAAAAAACTTTTATTATTTTTAGAGTGTGGGCCGCTATTTTATGAATTTAAACAATTTTTTTTTCTTCTATTATTGAATTTTCTCTAACAAATATGTGTTTTTTTTTTCTTAATTTCTATGCTCATATTGTCCATTTTTTGTTCACATACATACATACATTTAAGCTAATGATCAACAAATTTATCTTTTATTTTTGTTTGCATATGAATTTTAAATAGGATGTCAGCGTTTCTTTATCATGTTTCTTTGAAAAGGAGGTGTTTCTCCAGAAAAATCAGCAAACAAATCTTAAGATTCCTATTGTCAGCTGTTTAGGTTTTCAATTGGTTTTTTTTTAATATTTCTTTTATTTTCTTATTTTTATTTCCGTTTACATTTCTTTGAAGGAAAGAAAAAACGAATGTATGTAATGGAAAATAATATTTGAAAGGTTAAAGTTAAAACAATTCGGCACATGTCAACATAAATACGAGGGTGCAATCTATCTTACGCCAGCCAGCAGCCGGTTTTTTTTCTTGCTATAAGTAAAGATAACAACAACAGCTTTTAAAGAAAATACAAAAAATTACTTATGCCTCCCAACATATACAACAACAAATCGACTGGTTTTTTCTTACTCTCTTTTTACAAGTATTGGCAAATGTATGCAAGTGTATAGGAGAATATTTATGTGTGTGTGTGTTTGTGTGAAGGAGAGTGAGAATAATCTTAAAAACATTAAACAGGCAGTCTAACTGACCCCAAACGAGAAAAGTTTACATTTTTGTTTGTTTTTTTTTTCATTCTTTATGATCATACGTAGACACGTGACTTTTACAGTAAAGAGTAAAATTATATCAGCGTTTTACAGTTTACTTAAGAGTATAAAAAGCTTTACTATTTCGTAAATTTATTAAATTAACAGCCTGGCCTACGATGTCGAAAGAAAATTTATTCAAACGAAAGGTACATTCTTTCGTAACAGCCGTCCACTATCTTACGATTTATCGTTCGCTTGGCTTTACATTTCAAAGGTAATTCAAATAAATAACTGGATTTCCATATCTTAATTCCACAAATAAATCTCCAACATACAAAAAAGCGCTTATATGTAGAAATTATACAATGAAAAATGTAACTGTGGTACTTTAAATAGAGGTCAGGTTCGAAGAATTGCCCAACATAAGTGGGTCACGTCATTATTTTCATTCTCACCAGGCACTCTTGCAGGACACTGCGATTCATTTTCTCTGCTCTCTGTGAGCATAGTCTACAAACATACAAATCTGTGATCGCCATTTTCATCAGATGCGCTCTCAGTTCACAATGGCCGGTAAGAAATTACGTTAGGAATTTTAAGTTCGGCCTGCCATACTTTAGAACCTCAAAAAGACGTGCCATGTTCTAAGAATATGGCAACTTCCCAATCTTTGATTAGATTGAGGATGGTAAGTAGTGGTGCCGCACAGTAAGGTTTCGAACTAATATAGGGAAGCGAATCACTTAGAAGATATCAAACTTATTGTAATATTCAAAATAATATTTCAACAAAAATACGCATTTTACGATTACTGCTCAGAAAAGTACTACATCGGGTGGGCCATTTAAAAGTTTAAGTTTTAAAAATGTTAGAAAACAAAAACGGTTTGAAATTGGCCTCAGAGTACCCCATTCGATCGGAACAATTATCGAGTGTTTGTGGTTGGATCTCAGTAATGGCATCATAAATGTTAAACTTCAAATGCTCAATTGTCTCTGGTTTGTCGGTATAACACTTGTTTTTAACGGCGCGCTACAGAAAATAGTCCAACGGTGTAAAATCGCAGTTTCTTGGCATCCAAATGACATCACCATTTCGGCTAATTAAAACGCCATCAAACATTCGACGCAATAAATCGATTGTGGCAAACCATGTATCGTTCACATCAATACCATGAAAAGCGGGCACATAAAAATCGGTTATCATGGTGCGATAGGTATCTCCATTGACCGTAATGCCACACTAAACAGTCACTCGTAATGGGTGCATTGGTTTCTGTAAGACCACTTTTGGGTTAACCAATTGAACTTCGTAAGACGTCATACCGAGATCTTTCGCAAAATTCGACGTAAACTGATATGATGTAAGGTATGGTCCACAACAACATCAATTCTATTTTGAATTTCATTTAGAAAATAGTAAACAAAAGTGATAAAATTTGAGGGAATGTGACGGCTTGCTTGCCTAGCCGCATCAAGGCTTTAATCTTCCTAACTAAAGGGTGTCCAGCAAAAAAAAAAAAAAATATTCGCAAATCATTGAATTTTTTTATCACAATTCGTGCTGTGTGAGAAATGTGTTTCTATCGAAAAATTATCTTCAGCTACGAAGAATATTTTTAGTTCAATGAGTACGTAAATAAACAGAATTGCCTAATTTGACGTTCAGGAGCTGCCAGAGGTAGTTTAAGAGCTGTCAAAGCAATGTTCGCATCGAGCCGGCTGCATATTGGAACTTCCTCAAGAACGATAAAAATCGCAACGTAACATTCAATGGAGTAAGATACCGTGCGATGATTACCTTTTTTGTTACCCTAAACGGAAGAATTGAAATTGGATGACAAGTGGTTTCAAAAAGAACAAGCAACATGCCACATGCCAAGCGATACAATGAACCTATTGAGAGGCGTGTTTGGTGAGCTATTAATCTCACGCTTTGAGTAATCCATTGGCAGCCAAGATCATGTGATTTAACCCCACTAGACTATTTTTGGCGAAAAGCAAAACTACAGCTGCAATTAGTGAGATACAGACCGAAATGCAGAAAAAAGTATAACAAATTTAGAGCTGACGGATGGACCACCAACGGCATATTAGCGGGCAACATTTACATGAATTAATTATTGAAAAGTAAACGCAGGAATTGATTTATCGCATCAAATAAATATTTCGTTAACTTTAAAAATTTTCTGTATTTTGTTCTCGCAATTTTCAAAACTCAGACGGTTAAAAAAATCACCCGTAACTATCATGTACAGGTTACAAGGATCTTAAATGACTACAGGTCGTTTAGAGACCACGTGTCAATCTCGCCCAAAACTCTTTTTATAGGTTGATATCGGCGCATTGCCATAACACATTAAACATCGTTCTAGCTGTGTGCCTTTGATTGTTTTACTATTTTGTTGTTTCATTCTGTTACAAAATTTCCTATTTCATTCAAAATAATAATAAAAAACAGAACTTTTACATTTTTTCTTGTTTGTCAAAGTTGGAAAAAAAGGAGAGGAAAAAATCATATGAAACGAAACGCTAGAGACTTTTGTAACAATTTATTTCTTATATTTATTTTTGTTGTTGCTGTTGATGTTGTTGTTGTTGTTGTTGTTGTTTTTACACATATTTTATTTTAAGTTTTGTAAACAAACTTCTTCAATTTTGTTTTTTTTTTCTTACATATTTTCATTTTCCAATAATCGTTTTCTCCTTAGTTTTCTTTTCTTTCCTATATCAACTGTTTTCTTATAGATGTTACTTTTGGTGTTCTTGCTGTTGCTGTTGTTTCTGTTGTTGTTGGTAACATCTTTTCATGTGTCTTATGGTGGTTTTATTTAAAAATTGAAAGCGAATTTTTCTTGCACACACACAAACATACTAACATGGCTATCACTGATGGCACTATTTGCCATCATCCCCTATGACCACCCACATACACACATAATTCCACACACTAAAGCAAATGTTGGTAACGAACATATGCGGCCAAACGTAAAAGATTTTTTTCTTCTTAAAGTATACTTTTAGGTGATATATGAACTTCAGAGTATGTTAAAATTTTTGTAAAAGCAAAAATGAAACAAAACAAAAAAAAAAAAAAAAAGAAACACGTTGGCTTAAAACCATTAGGCAATTTTGAAGCAAAAAAAAAAAAAAAAATAATAATTTTTTTATTCACTTGCTATTTGGCTAAAGGTAGGCGTCGTTGTCTTTTCTTCATACGACTTTTCTTAAAACTTTGACGCCAGTTTATATAACGCTGATAACTCAAGAATATATATAAAAGTAAAACTCTTTTTTTTTGTCTAAAACTATTATAAAGGCAAGTACTTTATTACATACATATATACGTTTATAGATGCATACATACATATGCAGTTAAAGATGCTTTTCTTTGGTGTAAATACTCGAATGTAATGACAAGACATGTGTATGAATTATGCCTTTTCCTTGCGGGAGGTTAAAGTGCAAATCTCATTTGTAGTGAATTTTTTTCGTTGCTTTTCTTTTAGGCTACTTTTGGCTGACATTTGTTTTTCTAAAAGTTGCTATTAGATAATATTTTTGTGGTAAATTGGAAAAGTTTACACCAAGAAAAAAAAAATCGAAAAATTATAAAATGACATTTGTTATGACAAAAGGTTTTTAAAGTGAATTTTTCTTTTTGTATTCTCTTACATCAGCATATGGGTATATTACAAAAAAATTAAAAAAAATTACTTATTAAGCCAAAATGTGTTCTACCAATATTTCATTTCCATTTTATAATCTTTGACCCTGAAAAATATTCTTTTACGAATTGTAAGATTGGAAGAAAATGCTAAGGAACGAGAAACTTTTGTGTACTAATTATATACTAAAATTCGTAAATTAAACAAATTAAGTTCAGAACTTTAGAATTTACAGTACAATTTGTCTGTAAATGCTTTACAATGACTGTTAAATCTTTTGGTTAACGTGATAAAAACATCATCGTTACTGTTAGGCTCTTTTCTGGATGAAATCTTACGGCAACGAACAAATTTGCAGAATTTGGGACACTATTAATCAACATGAAATTTAGAAGTGTCCAATGCATTCCAAAAAAGTCACTTTTTGTTGTGGATTCCGAATTGTCTTTGTCTTTTAGAAACGACGTTGGCCATTTAATCACCATCAACGGCGAGGGCTATAGGTCAATGATTACTAACTTTTCTTTTTGGCTTGAATTGGATGATATGGAAAACAATAACATGTGGTTTCAAGTGGACGACGCTACATCTTAAGTCCATACGAGCGATTTAAAGGTATGCACATCCCACGTAGAGCACAGGGCGACATACATGTTCCCTTGTGGGCATTATCGTAATTAATATATAAGTAGGCGTTAAACAGTGTGAAACGCAGAGGATCTAATATTATCAGAATGGTATGGCTTTCGTTGTCAGTGGAAAGAACCAGGACTTTACGTACTTTCAGGAGGAATTTGGTTAAGCTTTCATCGTGTATAATAATTGCGAACTGGACGTACATATGTCTTAACGTATAGGTTACCAATGTTATGGTTACTGCAGGAGCTGTCAGAACACGGAGGAAGAGGAATCGTTACAACACCTTTTTTATGACTGTCCCGCTCTACTAAGACTTGGGCATCTCATTGACAAATCTGGGTAAATTTGTCAGAGGTAGCAGGCAGTTGGCTACCGCGCGGACCAAGTGATTTGTACATTCAGATTTAGGGGGGGCTCGAATCAATCTTCGTACCGTTTTTGCGGAGTTTTCTTAAGTTGTAAGTCTGCACGAATAAGGCACAAGCCACACTTTTCCTTCAAGCAAACACAGCCTGATTTATGCGCCATAGTCATGGATTATTAAATGTATTGGTTACGCGCCACCCAGTGAAGCCGCGGTGGATATTAGCACGACATTATATTCCATATATAATCGTATCGATAGGCTTTTCAAATGAATAAAATATGTTGGTTATACGTCACACACACTTTGTTTGTTTGTTCTATTAAAATTTAAAGATGAAGAATACTTAATGGAAGACCCTCTACATGAAATGAATATGATAGCGAAACAATTTTGTATCTTTAAGACTTAAAGTTCAAAAATCAAATACAAACATTTATTTTTTAAGGATAATGAATATAAACTATGTTCCAATTGTTATCTTTGACCTTGACATCAATACAAATGCCACAGATTATGTTGTTCATCTGGCTAGACCGAAACGAGACTGGATATTATGTTATTATTATACATTATGAGCGAATTAAATTTATAAAGATTAAGTGAAAAAATTGATCTGCTTTTTGAAATTAGATGTACGATATACCCATGGTAGTCGGTCGTTTTTAATTTTGTATTGGCACACTCATGTCGAACTTATGAATTACAAAGGTTTTTTATGCTTATTAAAGCCATAAATGTTTAACACTAAGCATACCATAACCAGTCATTTGGCCGATAGCCCAACACCATAGCAAGAAACTATGAAACTTTACAAAAAAGAGTCCATACTGACGCAGATAATGCATAGTAAATGGAGATGGATTGGCCATAACTTAAGGAAAAATCGCCATAGTATTACAAAGATGGCTCTTGAGTGGAAACTCCAAGAATCAAGGAACCGCAAAAACAACGACAAAAACCGTGTAAGATGGAGATGCTTTGAGGAATTCCTATGCAGTAACGAAAAAAATTTCATTTATAATAGTTTTCGATTTTATTTTGTTCTGCTAAAGAGGAAATATTTGATTATTAAACGCTGAATTGTTATATTTCTAAAAATTTATTATTTCAAATATTTTTAAAATTAATAATAATCTTAATTTAAATTATAACTTTAAAATTCAATAAAATATGTTCCATTCCGATATCTCTAATTATGTTTTATTTATCTTAGATTAAAAAGAAAAATGGCAAAGCCTCTATAAAATATGTTTTAAATCAATAATAATCTTTTTCAATTAATTTTCTTTTTTAATTTTAATTCTCATTTAATTTTAGTTGTTTTAAATGGCATAACACTTTTAATCTGCTGTTGAGTTCAGACACCCACTGTAAAACCCATGCATATACAGATATACTCACACACACATTTGCTGAACGAATAAGTATTGAATGCGAGTTAGTGTGAGTATAGTTTTAAAAATAAGACCATGTTTCCTATTATTAATGATAAAACTATACCGTTAGATAGATATGAATCTCTCTCTCTCTCACACTCTTTTTGTGAAAGGTAACCGATAACCGAAAAGTAACCGATACTTTCTCTCTATTTCACTATCTATTAGTTACTCGCCGATATCACAGAAATAAAACAATACAAGAAGAGAAGAAATAGTAAAAAGGCGATAATAACAACAAATTATATTAAAATGTACTTGAATAAAAAAATTAAACACACACACACATAAACAATAAACGCATGAGTTTCAAAGAGATATGCAGACAAAAACTATCTAAGAAAACTTCTTAAAATACCAATACACATATGCCTCTTTATTCGGTTTCTCTTTTTACGGCATTTCGTTATAGCAGCCTGGGTGAACTATTTTTGCTTTGGCACAAATAACCTCGTTATACTGTTGAAAAATCGGAGATTCACCGTTTTTTTTTTTTAGGAAAAAGGGTAAGGTAAGCAAAAGCAACTCGTTTTACGGTATTTCGATTTAAAGCCTACAATTTCAGAACGTATCTAGGCCGTATAAAGAGGTGCGAGTGTACTCCGTTTCTAATTTACTCTCTATCTCTACCTTTTTTCTCTTTTCTAGTAACACTCTTTTGAACTACTTGCCTTAACAAGGCAGAGTATCACGTTATATGAGAGCAGTTGTTTTTGTTTGGAACATATATAATTGTAATTGTTGTTGTACGTATGTACTCATACACTCACGTATGAATACATGTATGTTTATATGTTGTATGTAGCTGCGAGTGTATAAGAAACAATTGTATAATATTTAACATGTTTCAATGATGTATGTCTTCTCTTATACATTTTATATTAATAAAACTTCGTATTTATTTGTGTGTGCGGGTATGTATGTATGTATATGTAAAGAAGCGTATAATGGTTAAGGACACACAGATACCTATATGTATGTGTATATAAAAAAATTTACTTACTGGAGCATATAACTCATAGAAAACTTACAATATCATTAAACGTCTTGTGTGTGTGTGTGTGTGTGTGAGTGTAAAAAAGCAAGAAAACTTTGTACACGTTTCATCATCATCATCATCATCATCATCATCATCATCATCATCATCATCATCATCAGCAGCAGTAGCAATTGCAACAACTCCAACAACAATAATAAGGGAAAGTATAAGAGTCTTACAAACATACACATACACGCTCTCATAAGAAAATAATACAAAAAAACAATTGCCAGAAAACCCCAAGAAGGAAGTATAAGAAGGCTATACACGTATGAATGTATGCCTGTTTGTTTGCATGTGTGTTTGGGTTTATGTGTTTGTTTGTATGTTTTAAGAAGAAAAGTAAAGTTTCAACGAAAAGATGTTCCCCAAAAAAAAAAAAGAATAAATTTTTCGCAATTGATGTATTACACTTTACACATACAAAGACAAATATACAAAATAAGTAATAAAGCCCACTACTAACCCATTACTAGATTCACCAACACACACACACGCGTACACAAAATGTTGGACATGAACAACAGCAACAACAACAATGAAAATCTGAGAATATAACCCATGTGTTTTTTGTTACAGAGAAGAAAGAAAGAAAAAAATAGCAAAGGATGTAGAAAATTCTACAAACTGGTTTGGCAAGTGTTTGGGTGTTTTGGTTAAGAAAATTGCTTCGAGTTTTATATGCTTATAAGCGTTTCTGTGTGTGTATGTAGAGCAAAATATTTTAATGTTTTAACCGGCAAAATAGAATAAAATAAAGGTACAGAAAATATTTATAACTTCGTAACCCTTTAAGAGCCGCCATTTTGTTTTACTGCTTAAGAGTTTTTATGTAAACTATCCGACAAGGGGAAGTTTATAAATCTAAAGTTTTATCAATGCAAATGCAAACGAACATGGGACTATTATTTCATTCGGCATTTAAAAAGGTCTATAACGACGTAATGTTTCTCATTTTCTAAACACTACATGGTGAAATCTAACACAATTAAAAATTCACGTAACTACTGACATTATATCTCAACAACGTTCCTAGCATCGTATGTTTTTTTATGTCCTTTGCTACCCTCATCTACATTGTTATCTTTGCTATAATCTTAGTTATCACTTTTTATTTTGACCCCATTTTATCACCTTCCGGTTCAAGGCCAAACATTAAAGATAGCCTATAGCTCCTTCCTGTAACCTGCTTTTTAGCTGTATACAGTCTTCAGACAAACATACATTCATTTTTATATATAAGATATGTTTATAGATAGCTTTTATCCGGTGTGCTTTGTGCAATACCCGCTCCTCTAATCTTTCTCGAATTTTGGTTGGTATAGATAGATACGACTTCACTTGTTGTTCTTCAAAGAAAGAGTGTTATTAATCATTTAAAGTGCTTATAACTTAATAAAATTAATTTATATCGAGGTCTTTATCAAAGAGATCAAATAACACTGCTCAAAATCCGAAGTACACTTTTAAAACGGTAAAGCATGGCGGTGGTAATATCCACACTCTATCATCTACAGAAACTTATGAAAGCAACAGATTATGTTGAAATCCTCCAAACTCGTATGCCACCTTATCCAGAAGGCACTTCGATGCGTGTTGCATTGTAAAGTGTTCCAAGAAAAGGTTCGAAGATAACAAAATCAATATTTTAATTTCTATTTAATTAAAATTTTGAAATACTAGCAACTATTTAATAAAAATGATGTGAAACTTTCTTCTGTAGTTAATTAGTTCAAATAAGGACAAGTATTTATCCACAATTGTCTCATTTTACATACTTTCTTAAATCTCAATGTTCCACATGACTGTCTCAATAGAGCTTAAACGTTTTGTAAGATAAGAATATTTTAATTTTCATGTTTTAAAACATTTTGTAATTGCATTTGCCTTTAAAATTAAAAAAATCTAATCTGATTTCACAAAAAACTCAGGGCTGAAGGGGTTAAAGAGATTAGCTTTTATAAATGATAGTAAAATGGTATGTGATATTCTACATATTCCATTATAATGGGTATGTTCAATTTTGTAACAGCATTTTGTCTTTACTTTACGTCATCAAAATTATTACAAAATATTATACGAGTTTTAAAGGGTTATATTACTATTTACCTCTCTTATACACCCATTCATGTCATTAAAAAATAATCCAACACCCAATTCAACAAAAACAGAAAATAAAACGGAAAAGAATTCAAGCAAACAGACAAACATTTAATATAAAACAGCAACAGCAATAAAAAACCAAACGGACATACAGTTATGGCCGCTGCATAGACAAACATACAAACGCACACACACACACACACACACACACACAGGCAAATAAATTGTGTGAGATATCAAACACATACACACAGACACACTTTCTCTATCCTAAGTGGGAGGTAGACTTGTTTTTGTAAAGAAATACATCATTAAGAACCAAAAGTACGCATACATACATACATACATACATACATACATACATACATACATACATACGTATAAAAGATCTACATACAACAGAACTAAATAGAAAAACAAAAACACAACACATGAGTTATTTTCTTATAAATGTTTTGTCTTGCCTTTTTCTTTGCTATAATCTCTTTCTCATATACAAAGTATACACTTTTCCTACACATATATACATATTTATATGTATGTATATATAAAAATAAGTAAGCATGCAAGTACTTTCTTTTTTGTTTGTTAGTTTGTAAGTTAATACTTTTCTTACATACGATATGATACCCTTTTTTCTTGTTCTTCTTTAACTACTAATACTACTACCCACACATAGAAGAGCAACACGCAACCCTCTTCATTTACACCACACCACCTTACAATCGATGCCATTCTCTATTAGAAGACTTATAAGAAATCATCTTGCCAAAGGGACTAAGAGTTCTCCTACGTATTTTGAAAAAAAAGGAAAAAAACAACAAAAAAGTAAACGACCATAACTTATCTATCAATTTTCACTTTACACTTATCCATACATATGCACATACACACACACTTATTCTTCCACATTATTCATATGAAGTGGCGTCTTAGCGCCAAAAAGTAATATACAGTACCTACCTCCCCCTCCCTCCTGCTTAGCTGATTCTTTAACTCTTTAAATAAGGAAAAAAAGAAAACGTCTTTCGTACTTTTCTTCTTACGCTCAGTACTTGAGAACAGTAGTTTTGTTTTTTTTTGTTTTTCCTGTGTATGTGTGTACAAATGTCTAGCCCATACACAAACACTTATAAATATACTCGTATATTCATGCACATTTCACATTGATGTATTTATTCCTGTTTTTTTGTTTTTATTTTTCTCATGTCTCGTTTGTAAAACTCTGTTTCTCTCTCTCTCTCTCTCTCTTTTTAAGGCATAGAGTGTTGTCACACATTCAGTGTCAGTTGTAATGGTCATTATGTCTGTCACTTCCGTTTTCTGAGTTGGTTTGTCTGTTATATAGGGTCTCATCAGTATTACTACTACCACCATGACATTAACATCATAATTATCATTATAATGATTATTATTGTTAAAGAATAAGAATATGAGTAAAACATGGAACAACTTAAAAATATTAAGGAAAACAATAGAGTTGCCAGACTGATTCTTTGTTTATACATTATGGGAAGGTGTTCTAAAGTATTAGACACTTTATTATATACAATTTGTCTATGCATTTTTTGTTGTGTCTTTTTTATTAACAAACCTGCCTCATGTGCTAAAATATGGCAAAGGTCCAACAAAAAATATTTTTAAAAGTGCTCAGATGACTGAAATGTCACCGAGTTTTACTTATATAATAACTAGTTACAAAAAATTACTCTTAGTCAAATAGAGCACATTTATTAAAGATAGTTTGATTGAAAATTCAATGCACATGGACGGATAACTACACTGTGCTAGTTGAAAAATCGACAAGCGGGACACATGGCGGGTAAACCTAATTCGAGTACGCTGAATCCAATGCTGCTAAACGTGTTTTAAGGTTAGCTCTTGTCTACAAAATATAGCGTTATTTCGAAAATGGATGAGGTTGCATAACATATATTCTCGTAACTCAAAAATGATTTAGTTTATTGAATAAAATAAGAAAACTTAAATTCTTTATTAAAATTACCTTTAAGCAGACCCAAAAAAGTTTCCAGGTTCTGGTTCGGGTTAATCAAGATAAAAAGTTCAGGTTCGGGTTCGATTCAGGAGGGTTACTGTGTAATTCAGTTTGAAAATTAAAATCTTTCGAATGGCATATTCGATACGAAACTTAATTTGTACTGTCTAACAATTTCGAATAGCTCACAGCGTTTACGTATGTGGGTAAAAATAGCAAATATGTACTTGAGAGGACTTGACCTTAGATGTCGAAATAAAAAAAAAAAAACTTGTTAGCACTTTTAATTTGACAAATTTAATATTTTGATTTTGTATTTTATATTAAAATTGTTTACATATAAAAAGAATCTTAAATATATTATAAAATGGATTGTGTTATTACGTGGGATGATGACGATCGATAATGTTCTACCGGAAAGGTCTCTAATTAAAAAAGTAAGTACATATTATGCACATATTCTAAAAGTTACAAGAATTACATAAATTTATAATTATTTTCCTAGCTTTATTAAAAATTTTAGATCCAACAAAGAAGCCACTTAAGTTTCTTTTCAAGGTGTGCAATGGTTTCCAAGTTGGATACCAACATCAAAATGTTCAAAATCTTCCCTGGAGAATACCATAACAGGTATACAAATGTATCAAGCAGAGTTTAGTGAAAATCAATTTTAAAAAAATATATAATAATATCTTTCTCTTTTAAAAACATACATATTTTTTGATTTTATATAAAAATATACTTATACTTCGGGTTGGATTCAAAATTTAAAAAAGTAAAAGCGATTTATTAGTATGAAATTTATTTATTTTTCAGAGAAATTTTGGATTTATTTTATGATATACTCGTACAAGTACTTTTTAACTATCCTTCTTTAAAATTTGTTCTTTGTGGCGACAAAATTAGTTTCAAAACTGAAAAGGCTGTCACGATGCTTACTTGCGTAGCAGGTACTACGAATACAATTTGAGCCGCTGGATACGCTTATGGCGTTCTCGTTTAATGTAATAGAATGTAAAAGAAAATAATAGAATGTTTTTTTTTTATTCAATATTTTTCCTACATACATATCGTCACATGGAATCCAAAAAGTCCTAAATTAGATTTTAAAAAGAATGCATCATAATCAATCAAAAAGTCGATTTCGAATTTTTTGTAACTTAGGGCTTTTTGGACTTCATATGACGATATATTCATTACAATTTCATTTTTAAATAAGCTTCCAAACGTCCAGTGACATTTTCATTCGAAGAATTTAATTTACAAATCCTTCCTTTTAGAATTTGTTCGAACAAATCTTCATATTCATCGCCTTGTGAACAAGATATTGATGGATTTTTCTACTCTATTGCCTTTCCACATGAAAATTTTTGAACAGAAAAAGGGGATTTTCCTTTTTACGCTAGTTTATATGAAGATTTCGTTACAAATAATTCATATTTTATTTTTGATATAATTTTTTTTTTAACCATATGAACAATTTCTCACTTTGGTGCGACGGGTTTGCGTTCAAAATTGTTAAAAACAGCGAACCTGAACCCATTCTGGTTCGTGTTCCGGTCCGGTTTTAGTCCCTGTGTTTAAGTAAGGCGAAGCTTTTATTAATCTTTGGCCCAAAAATAGTGGCATCACATTACTACGTGAGTACGTACGTATGAGTAATATTTTATTAGTGAAGCAAAAATATCACTCATATACCAAAAGTGCCGGTAAGTATTGTACATTTGATTTTTGATGGCAAATCTACTACAAATGGATGTGCCAACGAAAAAGACCAGTATAACGAGCAAAAGTGTAATTTTCACAAAATCAAATTGCATTAGAAATAGTATTGATAGAACAGTAAAAGTATACTGTCATTGATGACTCTCGCTTCTTTATATACCCCAGACGTAAAAGTTGTATTTCCATTTCGACCGTTTCAAAATCCATTTCCTATACCCTTTACTGATTATTGTAGCAAACTAAGCTATTAACTTTCATACAAAATCAGAATTTTTCAAGGAAGTAAACTAGAGTTTCTGCACATAGTAAAAAAGTAAAATTGTCTTAAATTTGTAGTAGACAACACTGTTATATTTTTGTTTTGTGAAAAATAATATATCAACTCATTCACAACACAAATTAAACTTTATTTCAGTACAATAGTCTTTTAACAATTGATCAAATTTTATTTAATATTTGCAAAAATTTAGGTTGAAAATAGTTTCTTTAAAACACATGTTGTATAACACTTAACGTAATCTGGCAACTTTTAGAATTTTTTGAAAAACAACAATAAATTCTGTTTTAAAGCCCAAGACATTCCAAGATGTAAGTGAGTAACACTACATACACACACACACGCATACACACTTGTACTTATCCACACACACTTTGTTAACTTCCGTTTTCCAAAGAGTATAATAATTTTTCATCTTCTACCAAACAAAAAAAAAAAAAAAAAGATAAGAAGGAAAAACGAAAGACTGAAACCAAAACAAAAGAAAAAAAAAAAACAATTTAAGAAATTACTCTGCATAAAACTTCTCCGATCATATGTGTGTACGGTATGTATGTATGTATGTATGTATGCGTGTATGAATTTGTTATTGTCTTAACAAAATTACAACAATAACACTATGGCAACATTTTGCACCCCATTAAAATAAAAACAACAACTTGTACACATACTTTCACACAAGTGTAAAAATAAAAAACAAAGAAATGAACCCAAACAAAAAATAAATCTAAAATTTAACGAAATCATACGAATAGAATATGATACCGACAACGAGTACTTGTTTTATTTTGTTTGTTATTATTGCTGTTGTTATTGTAATAAGGCCATAGCGGTAGTATTGAAGAGAGATGAATTACTTGGTAATATAATATATGGGGGAGTTGAGTTTAGATGATGAGTAGTAAATGGAATGAGAGAGTTAGAGAGATTTTATGTTGAAGATAATGTCTATAGACATTTCTAACCCATATCAAACTGTCTCTAAGTTTTAACTGTATAATTTATTATAGTTTTTCTTATTTTATTTCTCTTTTTTTGGGGCTATTGTTGTTGGTGTTATTTTTTGTTATAAAAAACAAAAAACAAAAAAAAAAAAAAAAAAAAAACAGACACAATCAAAATGGCATTTATTTTATTTGTATGTATGTGTGTACATTTCTATTGTTGTTGTTGTTGTTGTTGTTGGTCACTACTAGTACATTTTACTTCATCATTAAATTGTTTATGATAGTTTTTGTTGAATAAAGCGGGCAAGAGTGAGAGAAGAATATACAGCATCATTAGTTTAATGTTTATATTCTTGTAAATGTGTGCAATAATACATCATCGACAAACACAAACAAGTTGGCTGGCTGGATAGCTAGATGGTTCATAGAAAATAAAACTTTTATTTATTTTATTTTTATGTGAATTTATTAATGTGTGTGTGTGTGTGTGTGTGTGTGTGTGCGCGTTTTTGGTCTAATGCTTTCCCACTCAAACTAGTTTTGTTTCTAAGCACATGCTCTAAAGCTTTCGCTTAACCACCAGCCAACCACCCACTCAAATCGTAATCTCATCATGCAAGGACATGCTGAATGTTCAATGTGTGTTCAATTGTTGTTTACCGTTATGTGGCGTGAGATGAGAATGATGCAAAATTAAAAAGAGAGGCAGACAAACTTATACAGAGAGAGAGAGAGAGAGTAAGAGAGTGTGTGTTAATGTAATGGTGCTAGTAATGTTTATGCTTATGATGTGTCTGATTGTTGTAAGTTTTTCACATTAATTTGTTATTATTGTTGGTGTTGTTTGCTGTTGTTGCTTTTCTGGCTGTGCTACATATTTTGTTTTGTTTTGTTATGGTTATTCTTCGCCTACAGAGCAGCAACACATCATATGGTCGAATGAAATAAAACAGCCAGGCAATTGTACTGGAACTTAAATAAAAAAAAAAACAGTGTGTATGTATAGTGTGTTGGTGTTGGCGAGAAAGTGGAAGAGGGGGTGTGGGGTAAAAATAAATTTTGTTTAGATTTTAGTTTTATTTATATATTTTTCTGTATTAAAAAGGGGTAAAAAATAAACTTCATCATGATCAAACATGCATAGAAATGCTAAAATAAAATATTTTTTTTTTAAATAAATAGGGATTATGTTTTAAAAAGGGCCTCATCACACACACAAAGAAAGGGCCGTAAAGGCTGTTGTGATATACAAAAATGAGCACACAGAGTTGCTGATGATGCTGGTGGTTAATGGTGAGCTTTTGTTTTGGTTATTGTTGTTTTATATTTTAGTTGGCGTAAGTATTACTGTTATAACTATGAACTGGAATTATATATGTATGACACATATCGTAATACAAATATAAACACATTTAACACACATACAACCATACAAACACGTTAAAGTAGAATGCGAGTAAGCATAAGTGCAAGTGCGTGTGAGTGTAAATAATATATTAGAATTGCGTAATTCATTAGTTTAAGGCGATAGTGTGGTATGGGGCGGTTCACACTGGGCCAAAAAATGATGAATGATGTGTAATGTGGTTAAGTTTTGTATTTCCAATATAAAATTATCTCAGTAAATGTATGTAAATATGTGTATACATATGTACGTATGTATGTAAATGTTTGTGTAAATATATACCCAATAACAGAGATTTTTGTTTAGAAATGTTTTTATTTCTCTTTTGTTGTTGTTGTTGCTTTATCATTTAAATACAGGATGTTTAGTTTTAGTTTTGATATGCGTATCAACGTGTGGGAGAGTATGTTGCTTGCATACGCACACGCACATAATTAACATTTTTAGGACTTAAGGGGTTTCCAATTGCTTTTGCCTATTATATTTATCTTTTTTTAATGGTTGTTTAGAAAATAATTTGGTTTAAATAAAAACTGTATAAAATTATCAATCGAAATTTAATTAAAAATTTTTTATTGGCAGTGCTTGTCTGAAACAAACAGGATTAGATAAATTGTTAAAAAAAACTAATTGGTGTTTAATTACAAAATGTTTGTAAAATAATGAATATCAAGTTAAATTTAATATATACATACATAGATACATATTTAAGTGTATATGAGCTAAAATGTTTTCTAATACTACTGTATTGACATTACGTAAACAATGTAATTTTATTAATTAATTATTTTAAAAAAATTAGTTTTCATAAAACTGACATGGTAAAAACACATTTTTTTCGTTTGAGTCCAGCGCTCACGGTATGACCCGTACTTAAGCAGTGCATTATATCGGTACTAGAAAAATAGGTTGAGACACGGAGAATAAAGGAAGTAGTGTTTATATTCTGTGATTTACATTTATTTAGGAACAACTTTTAAGATCGTTCCACAGACGAATGGTGCGAATAAAGGTTTTGTAAATGTGAAGGGGTCAGATGGAGTGAAGTATTTCCTATACCGTTTCACAAAACCTAGTCGCTTGGATGCTTTCTACGACACTCAAAAATCTGATCGTTCAGAACATCAAACAACATCGCCACCTACGTCTGTGTGTCAGAAAACAACATTAGGTGTTGTCGCTTTAAAACTGATCCTGTTCGCACGTCTTTTCGTCCCAATCTTCAAAAGGCTCGGCCTACGATGAAAAAAATATGAATGACAAATGTTTTGAAAAAGATATAGGATTGGAAGTGAAAAGAGAAAGTCGTAAAGAAATTTTAGAAAAAGAGAGGGAGAAATAACAGAGCATTGCGGTCAGTGTTGGCAACCCACTGGTTAACCGAATTAAACCCACCCAGGTTTTATTGGGTATTATATTAAAAAAAACCCGGTTGAGTTTTTTAATTCAAAGGTTTTCGTAGCTTATTTACAACAAAAATAAGTATAGTTAACCTATTAGGAGTACAAATTCATTCGGTCCGTTGTTTAGCTCAAAAAAGATAATGAAGTAGCAAATTTGTCAAATCTCTGCTTACATCTTTTCCCCACCTTTTAGCCAATTCCCAAAATTCCGACTCAGAAAAACTTTTCGCCTTTCGAGGCGCTCCAACTTTAAAGACGATTTTATATATTTTTTTTCTAAAAAAGTGATTTGTTGACATGCTAAAAGACATTGTATCTGTCGAAACAACCAATAGCCAAAAGGAGCAATGTTTGAAAATATTGCGAGTGCGGCATTTGATCGTCTCTAATTGTTTGAAAATTTCTGAAAATCAGGTCTGTCCTTATATTTCGGTCGTTTATCTCATAATGCATGTCTTGATTACTGGGTTTAGCAGCTCATAGTGCATAATGCCGCCTTGATTCGACCAAAAGTTCAAAATTGCATTATAAATACTAAAACAACGTAATTTTACTAATAATAAAAAATACTGTCGACTTAAACGGAATTCGGCAGTAGTTATAGAAGCCAATAAAACCCAAAAAAGCCCTTCAAATACCCAATAAAACCCAGTGGGTTGGGCTCTAAAAAACAACCAGGGTTGCCAAAAACACTGGTTGTTATGCAAAAGAATAGTTTAATCATGTCTGTCTTTATATTCCGGTCGTTTTTCTTATAAATCATGGTTCAAACGAAGTAATTGCAATTTGCACTGATCACCGAGTTTTAGCAGCTCATAGCTCCCACCAAGGGTACAAATTTCTTCCATTATAAATAGCAAAACAACGTAATTTTTAAACTTGAACGAAATTTGGAAGCAGTTATAAAACCCGTTAAAACTCAAAAAGAAACCCATTAAAAAACCCAATAAAACCCGGTGGGTTTGGTTTTTGTTTAAACCCGTTTTTTTTTGCCAACCCTGATTGCGGTACCCCTGAACTTGTCGGATGAGAACCCATCTATAATAGCTCTTATAGAGCGATATTTGAGAAAAGTCGATATAAATCGAGAGAAGCGACTACCGAAAACAAAAACAATAAGTTTCGACACTAGCGCCTCATGCCAAACTTTATCAAACGCCGTGGAAATATTCAGAGCCACAATTTAGCTTTCGCCAAAACCATGAATAGATTTGGTCTGCCTCTCGGAGAGCACCGTCAGCAGGTCGTCAAGAGAGTGGCCCCAACGGAAGTTGTACTTCACAATTAACACCTCTAGGGGGAATATTGTTTTAGTTCAATTAATCACGTTGATTTTTTTAGGTAAGTAGATGATTAATTCACTGTAACTCCCCTCCATATGATTGCGTGTAGTGGTAAAGATCCTTGCTAAGTGATGGTGGTGTTCTTTATTTCGCATTGTAATTTTGTTCCCAGTAGGCGGCGTTTTCTCCTTCGTCTAATGTTTGTTATCATCGCCAGAGGTAAGTTGGACGGTCAGGAGGTCTTCTTCTTTTATTTTTTAGATTGAGTTGTCTGGAGGGAAAAGAAAGTCTTTTTATTAAACACTCGAGAAATTACAATTTAATTTTTTCGGTTTGAACCTGGTCCGCTTGAGTTGTTATGCGTGCGCTCTAACCATTACACCACGCCACAACAGCCTCACACCTTTTAGGTATTGGCGTTACATTAGCAATCTTGCAGCAGGATGGAAAAATACCGGCGCGATATAACTTATTGATTAGCAAGGGTGCAAGAGCACTGATTCATGACCAGTGCTGGTATGCAATTCGGCTCAGAAGACTAGTTAACGTTGAGATTTGCAAAAACCCTTTTTACAGCACGGGTTCGAAAATATGTATACTATACATAGTTATCGATACACTTTCCAGTTGGGAAAGTGGTTCAATTATCTCCGGTAAGCAAGAATTACTTGTAAACAAAACTCAGCCAAAAGTATTGCCTTTTTTTCAACCGGGTTTGTGAATGTTTGGTCAGTATTTAAAAGAACTGGAATCGAAGTAGCGCTATTCCTCAGCCAGTTAACAAAAGAGTCAATGCTTTTACTTACCCTGGAAAAAGAATCAGCACATAGGCGCTGATCGTAAAGATCCTTTTTGCGCCTAAATATGTATAAATATTTTTGGTGTACAAATTACCTTTTTTTAAAAGATGTTTATATTAAGGTTAAAAGAAAATTAAAATTTACATTGTTGACATTGTGTCAAATAAATTAAATGTTTAACTTTAAGGCTTAACAAACAAATACAAGCAGTTTTTGGTAAATTTTTAGCTATAAAATATGTAGTAAACTTACATTGTTGACATTGAGTGAATAATAAACAAAAATCAATAAAATTTCATTGCATTTAATTTTTGACCTTTAAGTAAATTATGTAATTTTTTTTAATTTGCCGTTTTTTATATAAAGGATTTCTTTTTATTTAAATACCCACCCGTTAACATCGTTACTATTCACGTATTAATTTTTGACACATGTTACTCATTTATCAAACTACATATGAGTAATATTCTCCATAGAAAACACAAAATTGTCTATCTCACCCTTATAATGTTTGTGCAATCCCTGTACAAATCTTCTAATTAATCTTAACAATTAGCATCCTTTAAATCCTTATCCTTAATGTGAACACGACTTTAGAGAACAAAAGAAACAAAAAAAGAAAAAATTACTTAATTTTCTATGTGTATCCTGTTATTTCCATGTAATACGGGAAAGAGACACATAGAAGATGGAGAGAAAGAGACACATAAATTACTTGGACCAAGAAAGTTTACAGGACATGTGAACGTGATGAAATAAGAAAAATTCAAAAATTTTTAAATAATTTTTTTTTACTTTTGACAAAGTAGTTAAATTACATTTTACTTGCATCTGTATTGCTATTTTTTAACAAAAACTAAAAAAAGGTCTTTTTAAAAGGGTTTTCAAAATTAAATCCAAAAAGAATGTGTGTGTGTGCGTGTGTGGTGGGGAGGAGGGTGGTGTATGTGTATTAAAAAGGATGTTAAGTTAATATCAAAGCTTTTGTCTATTGATGCCAATATTGTTGTTGTTTTTCTCTTTTTTTCAAATCTTAAGATGTTCATAATCTCAGGCTATAATTGTCCTTTCAAGCGTGTGCTCTCACATATACATACATGTGTGTGTATAGTTATATGCGTAAGTGGAATAATTTCAAGCATGTAAAGTACAATTGATGGACGTTTGCCTTTGTATAAAAGCTAAATGTAGATAATTTTTCTATAATTTATTAAGAGAAGTTTATGTGTTTTTTGTCTTAGATGAACTGACAAAACGTTTTCTACCAGCATTTTCCACTCAGTGAAAAATGTTAGTTAAACTGAAATACAATTTTTATATAGATTTTCTACTAACATTTGGAAAGATTACTTTAGCATTTTCTATCCCTCTCTCTCTCTCTCTCTCTCTTTAATTTTCTCTTTTACTGGGTTTTTAGAACATTTATCCCATAGTTTACGAGTTATAACGATTTATCTGTATTATTTTACAACTAAGAAGTACTTTAGCAGTGAAAATTTCATAGACGCACATATACACATACATACAGGTTAAGGCAAATTACAAGACAATGCACGAGATGTCCTTTTCTTACTTCACCGTCTCTAACCAGTTTCTTTAGATGGCAATTGACTTGGCGCAAATTAAAGGAAGGAATCAAATACAAAGAGACAATATAAGAGAGGAGTAGTGAAGGAGTTGTTTGGTATTGTGGGTTCAAAATAAAATGAAAGTTTTTAGTTGTGGTTTTCTAGTCAAATAATACAAAAAAAACAATAGTTGTTGTATGTTTAAAAAAGTAAAAGACGTTGGTGTGGTGTGTGTGAGTGTGTGTGTTTTTAACCAGAGAGCGGCATATGGTTGACTGAGTTTTCATGCTTTTGAAAAACGTTGGGGGTCGTCTGTTAGGATTCTTTCTCCCATACTCTCTTCTTGATTATGAAGGATACGTTGTACTTCTTGTATCCTTTTTCTTTCTATGCTATGATCTATTTAAAAGTATGGGATTTTTGATAAATTTTAATGTGGGTCGTTTGGTAGTTTTGTAATTGTAATGTATGATTAAAATGTTCTCGACCCACCATATCATGTTTTAAAGAACTTGGGGTGGATGTGTTATGGAAAATACGGCAGTAAAAGTAATAAAACAGATAGTTTTCGTGGTAATTTTAAGTCATTGAAATATAAAAAGGAGACACATACATATACAAGTTTAAGCTTAACCCTTGACTTATTAGAGAGAACAAAAAGGTAGAATCTTAACCTATAAAACAAAATAAAAAATAATTTAAATTGTAAACCTCAAACAGAAAATAAAAAAATAAAACAATTTCTACATTATTGACATCAGGAAAAAATTATTATTCGTAGATGTAAAATTATAAAGTTTTAGTAAATATTTTAGTACAAATTTACAAAATGTAAACTATGTAAAATATATATAAACTATATTGCATATGAGGCATAATTAATTCTTAAATTAAAACTTATTTTAACAGATATTTTCGAAAGCTTAAAAATAGAAAGTGACCTCTGTGAACTATTGCAACTACAAGAGAGAGAGAGAGAGACATTTAGGCAGGATGATAGCTTATCGTTCAATTTCTTCAACATCTTGGTGGACAAAATTGTAGAAATTGCAAAGGGGTAATAAAACGGGTAAGATTGACAAGTAGAATTGAAGAGTCACATTCTCCTAGCTTATAAGAACGACATAGACATTGTCGGAGGACGGAGATGTAACTGGAGCATTTTCAAAGATTAAAACCGGGAACGGATAAGTTCGCATACAGTAATTTTTGTTTTCAGCTTATCAGCAATCGTTGAACAGTCTATACGATAAACAAACAATAAAGAATTTTTTGTAAAATATTATTTTTCTTACTTTTCTGGTTGTAAGTTCAAAATAATAAAAAATAATGATGGTATCGGTAACGTTTAGTTGCGCGTGTCAGCTGTTTGAGTAAGTATGCGGATTTCCGATGTCAGCACTGAGATATAGAGAAGCATCGTGCTGGGAAATGGATAGTACTATGGGCTCGATAAACAGCTGATGAGCCCTCTTTTTTGAAAGACGAAAATCACGTTGTACATATACCTTTGCTTCTATATGGCGCCGAAACAAGGATACTTGCGAAAGCGGATGAAGCGGTGAAGCGGTGTGTTCCAGAGAAAAATCCTTCATGAAATTTATGAAACAATCAACGTGAATGAAGAGTATAGACGTCGAACAAACCGTGAGAAGTTACACGCATCACAATACTGGCTGGGATAAGTGGGTCGGATTTTATTTATTTATTTATTCCTTCCATCGAGACTCTGGTGGAAAAAAATGTGGAATAGTATGCGAAAACCCTTGGTTTTATGAACTGAAGACAACACGCACAACAGGATGTAGAGCCAGTTTAAATAAGTAAAAACAAGATCTTTACGTTTTACATATAGTTTTGACTAAAAGAAGTCAATAAAAACATTTTCTCAAACAAAGGTTTTATTGACATGACGATTATGATGAAAAACATTTGTTTTTGTCATTGTTTACATAATGCAAAATAAGAAATATTTTTCTACATTTTACGTTTCGGCTGTATGTACTTTGCTATAATGCTTTCAAATCAATAAAATAAGTTCTTTACATAATTGCATTACGCTAAATTAGAATAGAATCATGTTTCACGCAAAGTTTAATTTAATTATTTTTTACCCAGGTCGTTTTTATATACTTGTAAGACTCTAAGTTTCAGTTATTGAATTTTTACATCGTTTAATTATTAAAAAAACCGCTTTAAACAAACCTTTAATTTCTGTGTCTTTGGAAAATGCCTCAATAAATTAATGCAAATAAGATAACTAAGTCTATAACTAAGTCTATTTGTATTTTTTTTTACCAGCGTCATAATGTAAATAATGTACATTGTAAACAATATATTAAAACTTATGATTTTCTTTAAATAGACGAAAAAACATCTTTTTGCCAAAATTGACATTGTTTACATAATGCAAAGTTTTACATTATTTACGTAATGTAAAGTTTTATACTTTTAAAAAATTATTGTTTTTTATGAAATTAAATTTTTTAAACCTACAGTTGAACGCCGGTTCCGAACGGCAAATGCATTAGAGAAGTTTTCAATAGTAGTAATACTCATAACCAGTTACTACTACCTAATGTTATGATGTAATATGGCTGTTGAAAAACTTTTTTTTTAGTTGGTAAGCGGGTGTCTTTACCAACCATACCACAGTGCCTAATATTCTTATTATTAAACTTGTTACTTATATACATATTTTAAATTAAATTAAAAAATTACTTTTCATACATATTTTGAATTTTCTTGATATATAAAACCAGGAAAAAATAATGATAAAATACAAAATAAATGTTTACCTGATGTAAATAATGTAAGATTTATATTTTTTCCTGTACTTTATGTTAAAAGCAACTTAAACTTTTCAAAGTACGACTTCGCAGTAAAGACGTAAGTCGTGTAAACATTACACAAATATGTATGTTTGTATATGTACACTATTTTATACATTATGTAAATAATTCCTTTTTTTATTTTATTAAAAACTATTGTAAATAATGTAATTTTTTCCCAAAATGTAATGTAAAAGCAAAAAATAAAATCTTGACATAAAGTAAAAAATGTGTAATTTTTTCAAATTATAAACCTTTTGTTAATATCGATTATTAAATTCAAATTTATTCATAGTTTAAAAAAAAATATTTTTTATTTTTTAAGCCTTTGGCTTTTGTGGCCAAAAATTTATGAAAATTTTCTTTAATCAGAAAAAAAACCCCAAAAAACGCATTTGATCTCCCAAAGGATTAAGAATCAAAAAGGCAAAAAATCTCCACCATTAGTTAAAGGCCATGACGACGACAATGGTGATGATGATGATGATGATTGCACAACTAAAGTACGAGTCAATGATGATGATTATGTTGTTAAATAATGTTAAAGATAAAGATAATGATGATGATGATGTTTTGAAGTGAAGGTGTATACGTGGGTGGCAACGGACGGATAGATAGTTCATCCTAAACATTTAGTTGTAAACGCGGCTACAGGCGGGTAAAAAATGTTGAACTGTTTGCCAAAAAAAAAAAAAAAATATTTTCTCTCATATACTACAATTTTGTTATTTTTGTTTTTGCTGTTGCTTATATTTAATATTGTTGCTGTTTATTTATTTGGTTAAATGTCTAGTTTTGAACGGACGAGAAGAAAATGCTGCACAAAATTTGTATCATTTCATCGTATACTATACTCGTATGAAGTACGAGTTTAGCTTAGAAGTGTGTATGTGTGTGTAATGCGTATGTGTGATAGTGTGAGTGTTGTGAATACAACATTGTAGAGTTGGCGAGAGCGCTCGGTAGCAAGTGAGAGTGACAGCATTGCGGTTGTGGTATTTGGGAGTAATTTTTTGTTTCGTTATTGTTGTTTTTGTTGCAATTGTTATTATTATTACTACATCAACAACAACAACAACAACAACAAATACAACTACAGCTATTTGCCATAGTTGTTTTAGTTGTTATTCGATATGTTTGTAACGGTATAATAACAAAAACAAAAGTAACGGAAAAAAGAGATTTTATAACAAATATTGTACAAACACAAATACATACTCACTCACAGGCTTAGACTCTCTGTTGATATTTTATTTGTTTTGTTTTGTTTTTGTTTTGTTATTATTTCTATTGTTTTTATTTAAGGCCATACAGTTTGTGAGTACAAGCGATGATGATACAGTGGGTTTAGTAGGTTGTGTGTTCATGAGTTTCTAAAGGAAAGAAAAAAGCAAAAAAAAAAAAAATGCCATCAAACGAATATCATCATACCCACAAAAGCATATTTTGCAATTTGGCCAATGTGTTGTTCTTGTTGCATCTGTTATTGTACAATGTGCCAAAAAGTTTTGAATTCTATTGAAATTGTATATATTTTTGTTATTGTTTTGTTGTTGTCGTTGTTTCTTTATGAAATAGTTTGTAAATTATTAGAGAGAATTAAACAGTGAAACATTGCAGTGATCTGACGAAATTTGTTAAAAACATATTAAATATTTTTAAATTTATTTTTATATTTACTGAAATGAGTAGTTGAGGAGTAATACAACAATTAATTTTACTTCGATTAATATTGTATATGTAAATATATATGTATATGCCAATGACTAACAAATAAGGACGAAAGTTGAATGCTATAAAGGCACTTTAAAACTATATTTTCAATTCGTTTAATATGTCGTTTGCCTCCGTTGAAAATACATACTCGTATTTCTCTCGCAGGGAAAGCATAGTCTGATATTACAATTCGATTGTTTTATAAACTATAGGACGTTAAAGACGTTGGCATCTTTAGGGTATTCCATTTCAGCATTTGGGTTTTACTTTCGTTTGGTTTGATCGTTATCAGTTTCAATCTCTATTGTTTGTTTTATAATTTCGTAACGATAACCTACACCACTCTTAATATTAGTGAGTTTTTTGGGTAAAAAAACTCTTTCTTGTTTTCTTGAGACCAGTACTTATGCAGTGAATTTCGCTGGTATTAGGAAAATAAGTTATGGGAAGGAGAAAAGAGGCAGCAATGTTTATGAAGATTCGATTTAAATTTACGCATGTCGTAAGTGGCAGGGTAGAGTTTCGCGGTAAGATTAATTCACAAACCAACAGTGTGGCAAAAGTATAAGTTCTCCATACACCTTTGACAGGGTTATGCGAAGTGCGTCACTGATGATTATGGATCGCTTAGGTCCACTCCTTCGAAAGCCTTGTTTGTATTACTGAAGTGGCTTTCGGTGGACCAGATGGCTAAGCAAATGGCGATTATGTCTGCGATAAGGTTGAGGATGGTGAGGGCATGGTCTGATAAGGTTCATATACATGCAGCCATCTTGCGGTATTTGGATATGATCCCTGATATGGTGGATTACTGTACCCAAACCCTTACTGGACAGAATGTTCTCCGTGAGCATCTTACCAGAATCGTGCATTAACCCGGACTGTCGAGGTCGACATCCCTAGAAGGGATCGTGGGCGATGTATTTGCTCTTTATTCCCGCATATGGGGTGAGAGTGTCCTTCATATTTGCAGACGACTATAGTGTCTTACATGTGGAGGTCTTCGTGGTAAAGAAGGCACACAAATAATAGGCACACTTATATCAAAATAGTTAAAAACCCAAATCTGTTTTTATATTCATATATTTTTAATAAAGATCTTATAAATTGTGTGCTAGAAATTCGACCGAAAACCGTTATTTGAACAAAATAAATTCCGTTTCTCAGGTGTAGGTTTTTTAGTCTTAAGCTCTTAAGGAAAAACTCAATGTGTCCCTATGATTTTTCACATGACTATAAATATCAGCAAGCTGACTTCCTTAGTGCGTGCGTCCGGTTGGGTCGTTTCGGGCCGGGGCTCAGACATATATGGGCCTCACAGTGGGTTTGGGCGGTAGTTCTTCAAAAAATAAAAACTAAAAAAAGACACATAGAAACTAGGACTTAGGAAAAGAATTAAACACTTTTACGAAATAGAATTCAATAGCTGTCTGAAAGGTGATTGATATATTGTAGCCAGCAGTGGTTAATACTTTTATGAATGCTTTCTTAATGAGACCAATTACTGGCATTGCAAGTATTTTTTATATATTTTTGTTTGCACAAGAAAGTCTTTAACCTTCTTTAGATAATCCATTCAAATGTTAAATATCGTTATAGAATTTGAAAGTCTCTCTCTCTCTCTCTCTCTTTGATTAACAATATTTTAAGGTTATATTTTATGTGGAAGATATCCATTAATATTTAACATATTTTGTGTTTTTTTCCCAATTTTGTTTTCCTCTCTAAGACTGTGTACACACAGAGAGAGAGAGAGAGAGAGAGAGAGAGAATAGAGCGAATAACTCATTTAACACTAAAATAACAATCATGATGATGATAATAATGTGTGTTATTCATCATCATTATCATTATCGTCATTATTATTGTTGTTATTTATTTAAAAAAAAAATTTTAAGTTATTTTATATTTTTTGGCTGGCCATACATACATACGCATACACATTGACACATACTAATGCGATAATACATTTGTATATGTATGTATGTAAATATATTACTGTAATTTTAGTTGTTGTTGTTGTTATATAGTTTAATTTCACATGTTCAATAGATTTTAGTTTTAGAAACAAAAATTTTACTGCTGCTGCTGTTTCAGCTGCTAAAACACCCAAAAGGAAAAGGGTTGAAAAGGAAGGTTGACTGCTGGGTTGGTTGGTTGGTTAGTTGGATGGCTGATTTAGTTAACAAACATTACCAAAAATAGTATTAAATGTATAAAAAAACAACAACAACAACAACAAAAAAGGGTTAGAAAATACTAACAAAAAAATCTAAAATTTCACATTAACAACATTTTGTTTATTTATATTGTATAAGAGTGGTGTTTACGTACGTATAAGAGAGAGAATATGAGTAAGTAGTGTATGAAGTGTATGGAAACGACTATATCTGCAATAGCAACTACAACAACAATTAAAATAAAATATCATATAATACTTTATTTGTATATGTGGGTGAGTTATTTGTTGGCCATTACAGCCAAACAAACAAACCATCAAACGAACAAACGAACGAACGAACTTTAAAAAGAAAAACTATATGCTGCGGTTATATTTACAAAATTTATAAAATTTACAAAAAACGTACACAAACTTTGTGTGTATGTTGTAGAGAACGTGTGTGTAGTTTTCTTTCCTTTTTTTGTAAATGTTTAGAAGAGTGTTCTCTACTAATATGTCCTGTACAACAAGAGAGGCTGTTTATTTATGTTTAACTGCATATATATGTATGTATGTGCGCTTGTGTATGGGTGAGTATGTGTATAAGTAAAGGCTATTATTTTTACTTATTTTATAACAAAAATTTTAAAACTGTTTACTGGTGATAGGCGTTTGGCAGGAGGGCAAATGTGGCGTATGGTGTATACAAAATAATTCCAAATTCTAGTTTTGGTTTTTTTTCACACACCTACTCTTTTTCTCGTTCTCTATCGCTCTCCATACAAGTAAAGAGATATTATTACACACATTGTTAGGCATCATGTGTGTTATTAGTTATACTCACACATATCAACATTAAGCCATACATACATAAAACTCTTTAAATTTTAATATGAATCGTCTAAAAGAGTGTATAATTTGTTGTTGTTGGAAAAAAAATCATAAAAATATAATAAATCAATACATTTAAGATTTAAAACTGAGTAAAATTTATAAAGTGCTTTATAAACATAAATATGAAGTATTTATTTTTTGTGAAAAAGTAATTAAATTTTATTAAATAATAATATAATACAAAAAATTATTAAAAAAAAAATTAAGACACACACTCTTTTTCTTTTAAATTTATCAATAAGAGTAATAACTTAAATTAAATTTTATTCTAATTTATTTTTAATATATTTTTTTAAATATATTGAAATTAAACACTTTCTTTAAGACCAATAAAACCTAATGATCCAGTAAAAAATAAATTTTAATTTTCCCGAAACACATACAAACATTTTCAATTTTTTTTTTTGTTATAAGCGGGGAAACCAGAAATATGCAATTGCCTATTTTTTCTTATGGAACCAATCTTTTTCATGAATTTTTGCATCGATTTGTTAGTGCATATTTTTGCATATTTGCTGATAACAATATTTCTTGCATATTCCAGTTTTAGTAGCATGTTTTCGACATTTTTTCGCGTTTAAATAGCATGTAAAACATTTTTAGCACATATCCGGATATTTTGTGCTCCAAAATAATTTTATAGCAAAATCATTTTTTTTTTAATTCATTACTAAAAACTTTTGCTTTTTTTGTTTCCTCGTTCACTTACTTAACCATCCGAGGGGCTCATCCCTATGACGTAGAGACACGTACAGACGACAGTCTGAGCTATAGCGGATAGAAGCAAATAAGTTATGGCAAAGAGAATACGAATCAGCTACAGAATTTAAACATAAAATACAAATGACATACTAGAAATTAACAAAAAGATCCATGAATTTAATTGTGAAAATACACATTATAGATTGGACGACACAGTTAAATTCCATAAACTTGAAATCACTGAGTAATATAAAGAAATGTATAAGAATTTTTACCAACCTATACCCAACGAAGCCTAATATGACGGAAATCTATCAATAATAAAAATTGCTTCTGCACAGGTTTGATTGAATCAATATTGCACCGATAATAAGGATTCAAAGCAACCGAGGCATACTCAAAAATCGGCCTAACGGGCGAAATATATAACTGTCTCGTAATATAAGGATCAGTGAAATCCTTGGATCATGTCTGTACATCTCTGTAGTAGTCATCACACTAATATGATTAATAAATAATCAAGAAGTATAGTAACGGTCTCTAACGGGAAAGAATCAAATGAAAAATCGAACGGAATTACACTCTTGAGGGGACAAACCATCCGGTTGAGATCCATCATATTAATTTTGCACCAATCAACATAGACATCAATACTTCTTTGCAGAACAGCCTGACCAAATACATCTTTAAATGTACAAAGCAATCTATGGTAATGCTACGTTCGCACGACAACGATTTTTCGTCATTCGCTTACTCATTCATAATACAACCGCCGATTATGAGCTTAATTGCATAAATTTCTATACGAAATTTTGGGAGAAAATCACTCAAGTTAAGAGTAATTCTATTTCTATTACTCTGTCTGTGTATTACTTCGAAATCGGAGTCATCTCTAATTTTTATAAAACTTGGATAAATAAAATACTTTTATTACGTATTTAACCTTGTAAATTTATTAAATTAACCTTCTTAAGGTATGCTGGAAAGCACGAATAATAAACAAAAAATAAAAAAAAAAAAACAAAAAAGTAAACAAACAAATGAATGACTGATTACATTTGCTAGCAGCTAAAAAATGCCGTACGGAAGCGATAATCCAAATAAGTAATACAAACAGGGAGCGAAGTAATCCGAAGTCTTGTGTGAACATAACTAACGTTTTCAGCGTACAAAAAAATATCACAGTCCAAAAATACTTTAGGAAAGCCATTAAAAAATAACAGAACAAAAGTAGATCCAAATGGCCACCCTGCGGAATTTCGGAAGAAACATACATTTCGAAACAAAATTCTCAGAGTCCTAAAGGAGAGATAATAGTCTATCCAATAATGAAGTTTATCAATAATGTCAAACAGAGGCTTTACTAAAGTCAGTGTAAATTACATCAACTCGAGCACTCGCAACAAAGTCCCTAAAAATCCTCGTAGCAAATACAACAAGGTTAGTTACTGTCGACGTAACCCGGACTTAAAAAAAAAACCCAGTCCACCGGGTTTTATTGGGTGTTTTGATGGGATTTTTTGGGTTTTATAACTGATCCAAATTTCGTTCAAGTCGACAACTTTTTTTGTTTGTTTATACAACCACGTTGTTTTAGTATTTATAGTGCAACTTTGTACTCTTGGCGTGATTAAGGCAGTATTGTGTACTATGAACTACTAAAGCTCGGTGAGCGAAGCAGAATGCAATTACTTCGTTTGAATGATATATTATGACAAAAATGGCCGGAATATAAAGACATGATTACGTTATTCTTTTGCATGATAACACCCGACCTAATGTCGCAAAAGTTCAAAACAATTATTAGAAACGATCAAATGCTGCATCCGCCGCATTCTCCGAGCATAGCTTCGACGGCTGTTGCGACGGATACAATATACTCATACCTCTTTATACGGGCTTTCTTTACATGACATTTTGCTATAACGGCCTCTTTGAAATATGGAACACATTCGCATTTCACAAACTACCTAGTTTTACGGTTAAAACACCATGGATGCTCCATTTAGAAACTACCTAGGCTATCTAAAGAGGTATGAGTTTATTTTTTAACATGTCATCGAATCACTTCCTTAGAACGCCTCAATTTGTTATTTTATTATCTTTTTGAGTTAAAAAATGGAACAAATAAATTTGTAGTCTCAAAACGTAAATTTCACTTTTTTATGTTGTAAATAAACTACGAAAACCTTTAAATAAAAAAACCCACCCGGGTTTTATTGGATTACCCAGTGGGTTGCCATGCTGAAACGGGGACGTTATAGACTTTGTCTTAAAAGATAAATAATCAGTCACCAGTTTCTCCACTAACACTGAGCTTAGCAATACCCTATAATTCGATATAATCGATCTGCTTATTATGCAAAGGAATAATAAAATATTAAAATTTGAATAGTAAACTGGAAACTTTGAATCACGTCAATGGTCTTCCTGATTAACTCAAAAAGATCACATGAAGTGATCCAATTACTATGACAAGGGCGATTATGCTAAATTTCTTTCTGGACTATCATGGTGGTGCTTCTGAATTGTATTTCAAAAGTAGTCAGTGCAGCAACTAAGTCCTGTTTGCTTGCCATTGACTTTTAGCCAAAAAAAAAAACAATATTCTTATCATATCTCAGCCAATATATTCACCCTAAATCACTTCTAATGATTATTTACTATTTATAAAATTAAAGAAGTCAGGAAAAGGCTAAGGATTTGATGTTTTGATTTCACAGCTATAAGTTGAGTACTTTTTTAAGAAAACTAAAAGTTTGCTTAATTTCTTAAACAAACCTCTTATACTATATTTCACAGTTTGATTTCAACAAATTGAAACATATTTTACGAAGCGACAGTGTTTAAATTGTATTAGATTTGGATTCTTTTGTTTAACCAAAGGGTTTTAGCGATTATTTGGCAGCTTGAATTAAATATGAAAAAAATTTTAAAAAATATTTTTACAAAAATATCTTAAAATATGTTGTTAAAATTATTATATTTTTTGTCTAATAGAAACCTTAGTTTTAATGAGCCAAAGGAAAAAGTAATAAATTTAAAAACTTTTACAAAACAGCTTTTGTAAAAAACAACTAAAGATTATGCCTTAATTTGAAGAAAATAATTTTCAAAAATTAAATTCTATTTTAAACAAATGTTACGTTTAAAAAACTGTATTTCTCTTCTTTATTTTTCTAATTCGTTGGGCCTAATTTCTCACCCATATGAGAGATCGAAACTGGCAGCCGCCGCAATAGTTCTATTAAAACACCCGCACTTGTGTTAATGTGTGCTTGTATTATGCTCACACAAATATAATGATTTATCATATACACATACATACATACATACATATATACATATATGGTCCCATTCACACATGCAAACAATATTGATAAAGTGTAGATGTGTTTATAAAGAGACCTTTACAATGAAAAATTGCTTCTTTACGCGTTTTCACTAAATATACAATTTGTTTATTGTTATTGTTGTTGTTAACGCCGTTATATATTTCTTTTTTTTCCTATATGATGTAGGTGCGTATTGTTGTTGTTCATTGCTGAGGATATATTTGCAATAAATTTAGTTAAAGTTTGTTGTTGCTATTACTGCTATAGCTGTTGGTGTTGTGTTATATTTTTGGTTATAGAATTAAGTATTGGGGTGTTGGCAGGACGACACAACACAGTACACAACGCAGCAATACATTATTATTCACCAAAAACCAAAACTTATTATACACATGTCGTCTCTAAGTGTGTGTGTGTGTGTGTATGTGTGTATTGTAGCAGAATAAATGGTTATGGAATTTATATGCGTATGAGTCTAAACAATACATACATTTGATGCTTTAGTGTGTGTGTGTGTGTGTGTGTGTGCGTATGTATGTATGTTAACATGTTTAGAACGTAAACGTTGAAAAGGACCATCATATGACATGACCCATCATCATAATCAGACTACTATTTATTTCACTAACAAACACAATCAGTAAAGTAGATACACACATACACGCTATAAATTGCCCCCGCTTTTCCTTTACGCTAAACAGTAGCAGCAGCACTAGTCTAAAACCCCTTTTAACCTCAGTGTCATTATTGATACAAACAATTGCTAATAACATCTATCGGGTGTTTTTTTTTCGAGGTTCATAGCTTTAACAATCGATTTAATAGCTAATAGTTACTTTATGTTTAGTTTGGTAAGACATTTCATTATGGATAGACTTACACCAAAGCAAAGCTTGCAATTCGGGCTAAAGCAAAAATTGATTGATATGAAATTTCAATTCAAAATTTTGTTCTGAGATGATCAGAATTGTCGCGTTTAGAGTGTAAGTAATCCACAAACTTTTGTCGAAACACGTTTACATCCACAGAAAATTACTGTTTGGTGCGTTTTCTGAACTGGCGGTGTCATTGGTCCATACGTCTTTAAAAAACGATTAAGATCAGAATGTTACTGCCAATGGTGAATGGTATAGGGACATGATTAGAAATTATTCGTACCTTTATTAGCTGGCATTAATCTTGGTGACATGTGATTCCAACAGAACGGAGCAATAGAAAGAAACTTTTGGCGAAAGTCCATCATGATGGTCCAATTAATTGGTCACCAAGATCGTGTGATTTAACCCCATTGGATTATTTTCTTTGGAGTTATGTAAAGTCTCTTGTCTACGTCGATAAATGCAAATGAACATTCGAAAAGTTATTGGCGAAATACGACGTCGTGGCAACCACATGGCCCAAATCATATTTAAGCTTCAATGTCATAAAATTTTCTAACCCACAAAGCCTGTTTCATTGATATTAAAAATATATTTCTTTGTTTTATTGTGATTTAAACTTGTGTAACCTTAAAAAAACACCCGATACAAAGACAAGAAATTAGTAACGAAATACAAAATTATAATTTTTTAACTTCAATATTAATGATTAATTTTATTACAAAAATTTTTAATTTTTCTTTCTAAAACTTTAAATATCATAATTTCATTACTATTTAACTTGAACAAACTGTTAAAGTTCACATTCTATTTGAGTTTTCGTTAAAATGTGTATTTGCGTTTAACTGTGTGTTTAAGTGTATGTGCGATTATAAGCACTAGAAAAGCTGTCATTGCCTAAATTACATGCGAAATGTGCGTGAATAAGTATTGAATATACACAACAGCAACAACAATACATGTAAAATAAATAAACGTACAATCAAACAAAAGCTCCTGACTCGCACCAACACCGCCGCCACCATAACTCTCTTCCAATTGCAGTTAGACCCTGCTCTTCTATTTCAACTAATACATCACTTCACTGTACTAATTCTTCTTATTTTATTTTCTATGCCATGCATATATTGCCATACAAATCATTTATAAACAAATCTATACGTGAGTGAGTGTAAGTATCTGTGTGTGTGTAAGAGAGTTGCTGGGTAGAGTGTTCAATAAAATATTAAAAACAGAGAGCTAGCCAGCCAACCAACCAGCCAGCCAGCCAGCCAAGCAAGTCTTTTTTATTACTCTATCAATTGTATAACAATATGTACGAATAAGTATTACTTACTCTTGCTCTCCCGTTACCATTATCATAACCATTACAAATACATAAAATACTGTATAATACAATATTTTATTTTATTACATGAATATTATTCTCTGCTGTTTTTTATTTTTTTCTTTTTTGCCATGTAGGTGTCTGCGTATATGTGTATGTTTATATCAGCTTTTGTTTTTATTGATGAAATATCCTTCAATTATTATAAATATTTAGCATAGTACTAACTCTCATTCTCTCCCTCTCACTGCCTCTCTCAAGAACACACACACACATACATATTTACAACATTATTTTTTGGTTTCAATATTATTTTGATATATCATTTGTTTTAATGTTTTTTAAGAGTGTGAGTGCGAGCGTGTAGCATTAGTGAGCAACATTAGTATTATGATTGTTTTTGTTTTTTATTAATAATAATCATAATATTCACATAACGGGGAGAGTCAGTCATTCAGTTAGTTATACATTCAGTCATAATATGCACAAAAAAATATATATTGAGGTGTGCCCTTCCTCATCCTCATCATCATCATCATCATCATCATCAAAATCATCATCATAATTATAATAAAGTTTCGATTATTTATTGCGTTCTTTCTTGTTGTTGTTGTTATTATTATTATTATTTTATTCGTTTATTTTCGTTAGACGTTTAGATTTATCTGTATAATAGTTATTGATGGAAATAATAATAATTAGATTTCGTTGTTGTAGTTGCTGTTGTTTAGAAAGTCTAACAAAAATATCCTGAAAACATATGATACGAGTACGTTTGTATAATTTTGTTGTTCTTATTGTTGTTTGGTCACATGTACTCACTTGTACACACATATTTACATTTAATTAATTAATTATGTTTAAACATTAAAAAAACACATGTAAAAAAGGTGAAAAATGAATGGAAAATTTTCGAAAACCGTGATTACACACAACTTGTTAAAAAAAAATGTTCAAAATTAACAAAAAAAATTTTATTTTTTTTTTTTAGTTAGGACGTTAAATCAACAATAAACTTTTTTTTTCAATTTTCCGTCTAAAATACACGACGGCCGTTTGATAATTCCGTGGATATTTTGTACTTTTAAAACAATACTGCTGAATTTTTGCCGAATACAGATACTGCTTCTGTTTGCATGTTTTTCATAATCATTGAAAACAGAAAAGGTTGGCATATTTTTTAAAAAACCTTTATCTCAAAAAAAAAAAAACTTGAAAAATATTAGAGGGACTTCTCACCATTAAAACACTTTATACGTGTATTAATGAGTTCCATTGTGTTCTAATAAGTACAAACGTTCAAGTCGCCCAAAAGATGTCGTAATGCCAGAAATAACCAATGAAATCCATATGTGAATTGGCTGAGGCTTTGGACATCTTAATTTTATATGAGAACTAGCTAAAATACAGTATGCTCCGCTACCCCTAACTTAATTAGTATTTTAACTATTATTTTAGTTATAATTTTTAAAATTTTTTTATTATATTAATTTTTATTATATTTATTAAGTTAATTAAGTCCTTCCAGAAAGACACTGTTGCTATTGTCTGCTATTTGGCTGTATACTAGCTAAAACACGACGTAATGCGCTACCACTCTCTAAATTCATATCTTTAATATTATCTCAGGTAAATTATTTACACTTTTTCCACATTTCATTCCCTTTCGTTTCAAATCCAAACATTTCAGGTACATTAGGGTACAAACAAACACACATTCAGTTTTATATAGTATAAGTATATAGACAGCTTTTGTCCAGTGTGCAACACTTTGTGCAATACTTGTTTTTTGACTAATGTGAATAGATAACGAAGCTTTAATTATTGCCGTTTTCTACATTACAAAATTAAGTATTGTTACGAAAATAAAAATGCCTAAAAAGAAAATAAACCACATCAGGGACTGTATTGTGAGATTTTAGTCTATTGGTTTGTGTCTTGGACGGCATTGCCATACTGATTTGTGTATTTGACGGCATTGCCAATTCGACTATCTTTTGGTAACACAAACTTACATGTTTAAAATTATCGGACAAAAAATAGAGAATATGAGAGCGTTTGACTCATTTCCGGAACTTTTCAAACTATAGGCAATTAGGTATATAAGGAGACTGCTTGCCATACGTCGAAATAGTTATCGTTTTGCAGTTATAAAGTAAAGTCGTGTTTGGGCGTGAATAAGTGTTGTATAAACGAATATTAAGTACAAGATAAATAAGTTACTGTATTAAGATAAAATGTATAAAGATAAAGTCAGGAAATAAAAACTATAAAACAACAACAACGTGGTGTTTATTTTATTTTGACGCAATTAAAAAGAACTGAAACGTTTTAAAAAGGTTAGAACGTAACAATATTTAGTATGAATGGAATCCAATCTCGCCCAGCTACTGATGATGTGTATTGTTCAGGACATATTTTAAACCTAATGTAGAAACTTCTAATATTACCGTTCTCAATATATAGAAAAATCAATATTAACTTTATGTGATGGGCACCGCGCCAATTTGACCAATTTGACCAATTATTCATATACTTTATTTACTTTGTATGGATGGTGTCATACCCAATTATCCGGTGCACCCACTTTTTGAGTTGTGATTCTTAGTAACTATGGAGCTATTTAGACCAAATTTAGAGGCTCTTACTGTTACTATTTTAAAGATATAGACAAATAAATACTTACTTTGTATGGACGTGGAATCGCACAGTTGAAATCTAAATAGATTATAGTTCCTTTCAGACGTACAGAAAGATACTGTAAAAATTTCAAAAAAATCGATTCACCCGATCAGCTTTCTATAAGGCAGAAATAAACAAACAAACATACATACATACAAACACATATTAATTTTTATATATGTATAAGAAGAAATCTATGCATGTATAGATAGCTTTTACTCGGTGTGCATAGTGTTAATTTTTGTACTCCACGAATAAAAAATTCCATATTTAGTATAAATGGAAGGTGCCACGTCTATTTATCCAATCTCATCGAGTGATGTGTATTAAGTTTGCTATGTAAGCCTACTTATTTAATTCCAATTCATGATTTGTATTAACTACGAAGTCTTTTCGGACCAAATTTAGAAACTTACGTTTTAACAAAGGTCACAGGACATAAACTTAATACATATACCTACTAAAGAAGTGTAGAATAGGTCTTTGTATGTACTAAAGATTCCTACATTGGGTCATAAACTGCTAACAATCTAGCATACTGTTCAGATGCTAAGAGATTTAGAGTCCAAAAAGAAAAAAAAGTTGAGAAATATTGTTTGGAAGAAACCAAAAAAAAAAAAAAAAAACTGGACTTAAAATACTGCGCTTTGAGAAGAATGTTTTGAGATATAAAACAAAATATTATCTATTGTCCAAAAAGTCATGGAATTATTAAACTGAACTCTTAATAAAAATATTTTTTTTATTATTTTGTTATATTGTATTATATAAAAAAATATTTTTTTCTAGAATATAAATTTGTATGTTAAAAAAATCTTCATCATTTATAAATCAATACTCGCATTTATAACAATAAGTTATACAAAATAAAATTTTATATGCAAAATAACCAACGCCTTCTTATTATAATTTTTTAGCCTTCAATATCTTTTATATAAATCTTAAAACACTTCTTCCCCACACCTCCACACTTCCTTCTTATAATTTTAAAAACTGTAACTCTTTCTTTTATTAGATGGCCAAGACATAAAGAGTGTATTGCGATAAGTAAATCATTTATAAAAAAATGGAAATGAAAATGAAAATAAAATGTATTCTTGAAGTAAAAACTACGCATAATTCAAAAATAAGAAATGAAACACTTTTAGCAAATGAAATGCAAACACAACAATCGATTTGAGAACAAAAAAGGATATTCATTCGCTCGTATAAAGAAATAAAAATAAAATTTAACACTTACGCACCTACACGACAGCAGCCTTTACTTTACTTGTGTTTTGCTCTTATGTACATACGTACGAATCGAGTATTACTTACGAATGTCGGGCAATAACTCATCCATTAAAACGGGATATTACAAATGCCACACATACTTCATATATACACTCATACAACAACAAACACAGAAGAGACCCATATGCTTAATACGCATACACACACAAACACACACATACGTATATACACATACATTTAAAAGAAATATATTGAAAGAGAAGGAGGAGGAGAAGGAGAAAGGGGGTTTAGTTACAAAGATGTGTGCAAGACAGGGTCAAGTAAAAATTCAAAAAATAAAACAAAAAAAAGGTTTTCTTTCCTTACCACTACATTTTACATTAAATATCCTTAAAGGATATCAATGCAAAAGTAAAAGGATGAAGTATTACTTTTTCTAACACTCATGTATAGACACACACACACACACACACACAGACACAAACATAGATAGTATAAGTAGTTTGTAAATATTCTTTTTTTGTTTTGTTTTTGTTGGTTTGTCTATACTTTTTTGTTTTGTTTTGAATTTAAATGCTTGTTTAGGGGACGTTCTAGGAAGAATGAAAGCTGAAGAGGAGTTTCTCAAGTGTTAAAGGAAAATAAAATAAAAATATTTGTAATAAAATAAGATGATGATGAAGAAGAATACGTAGTTATGTTCAAATGATGTACATGATGAATTTAGAAATTGTTTAAAATGTATTTGTGTGCTTGTGTTAAAACAAAAATATACGAGGGTTGTGGCAAATATTTATCAATACTTAAAGCAATTTCAAATTGTAATACTTCTTTTGTAATTTTGAATACAAATATTACGCTTTTTAGTAAAAGTATAATCAAAAAATTTAATTTTGGGCTAGGGTGCCCCACATATCGCAAGGAAAGTTTTATCAAATGATATACAGTATTTTAGTGATTATAAAGCTCAACAACACTCTCATGAGGCCCTTTCTAAAGTGAATTTAATCCAATATGGCGACAAAGACTGCTTGTTTGGTCCTAGTGGCCGTGGTTTAAACCTAGATCTGCAATTGATGCTGCTAATGATGCACATACTATTTAAATATTTTTTAATGCAGCTGCTTTCTTACTAACTTCACGTAGGCAGTGCTGGTAAGCCGATACTGCCAGCTATGTTAAATTCGTACCAATGACAGCTGTTTATATTGCTTACAAGCTACCACAAGCATTTGCATCTAAGTTTTCTAAAACAAAAGTTATTCGAAGTGGAATTCAAACGTGATTGCATTTTATTTGAGCGGAAAATCACAACTAGCTACTGCACCATAAATTGTTATAATACAGGCAGCATTGCAAAACGCTATGATGGTGAAAGAAAAAAACCGCAACATGACTGAAATGGTTCGGAAAATGAAGGTTCGACTTCAATGAAATACACTTCGTAGTGGTAGTCAAATGGCCAAAGACTTCATATATCCCGGTAAAGCATGCAACGCATATACCAAAATGAGCTCAAGGTAAAGCCTTACATTTTCAAAAGGCACACGATCTTACACTAAAGCAAAAAAAGTTAGACTCGAAAGAGCAAAGGAGTTGTTACGCTTAAACAAACGTAACGATTATTCAAACATCGAGTTCTCTGATGAAAAAATATTCCTTTTGAGCAGTTCATAAAGTCTCAAAATGATCGTGTTTACTTAACTGAATTCACGAAAATTTGAGCTTCCGAACGGTCACCCGAAGTAAAAATCCATCTTAAGTAATGATACGGGCAGCTGTAACACCCGATGGACACTGTCCAATCGTTTTCAGCAAGCCTGGTGTTAAAGTCAATTCATTTTATTATCGGTAATATGTTTTGGAAGCTGCTTTAGAGCTGTAAAAAAATCATGTTTAACACTTAATTTCGTTCACACAATGGCTTTAGCATATCCGATGGATTCCATTTGTGCCATTTTGGAGAGCAAGATGAGTACTAAAAAATATGCTGCTATGGTTACGCTGAAAAATATCATTGTATGAGAATGGTCCAAAATACAGCAAGATCGAATTCGTGCCGCGTGTAACTAATTTTTTAACCATTTGAAGGCCATATTCAAGGCAAAAGGTGGCTACATCGAACTTAAATCAATGGAGGCTGAAATTTTGTTTGTTGTTTTGTTTGTTTGTCGTTTTAGAAATATAAATTTTTCGTGACAAGAGTACAGCAGGATCACGTTAATATGGGAGTACGTACGTAAGAATTATGTTTTATTAGTGAAGCGTCAATATCATTCATACGTATGTACTTACGTAGTAATATATATCACGAAAACAAGATCTGACATAAATAAACGGTTAGCGCCACTGGATTCAGCGTACTCGAATTAGTTTTACTTGCCGGGTGCCTCGCTTGTCGGGCACAGTGTTACTTAAAAAAATCATGCACGACTCCAAAGAAAATTCATCGTCAGTCATCGATGCTTACCATTGTCGGTGTTTGTTACAATGATTCACTATGACGTTTGCCACTGCATATCTTTTTGCTTATCGGTCTTACCTCCTATTTATAATCAAACACTTACAAAGGAATAAATAACTAGTTTTGTTCATGCACATTTTGGTTTTTTTTTTTTGTCTATTTACTTCATGTCCTCACTCTCTCTCTCTCGCTTTGCCACTAAACAACAATATAGTATGGTAATAAGATGTGTTGTTGTTTCTTAAAATATACAACAATAATAACAACAGCAGGAATACAATTGTAAATAAAACAACTGACTGGCTGGTTTCTACTTTAATATTCTCTTAAAGATACACACACACACACACACACAGACTCACATGCATACATTTTTATTAATATTAATACTTATGCTTGTCGAAAAAAAAACTAAGAAGAAGAAGAAGAAATAAAACGTTATACATCAAATATAAGATCTTTTTATATAAAATTGTGGGTGTGTGTATGTGTGTAAGGGAGACTTTTTTTGATTTGAAAAAAGAACCAAATGTCCAGTACTTTTCTTTTTTTGTGTATAAGTGAGTATAAGTATAAGCATATAAATTGAGGGAGTTAAGTAAACATTGTTCTCTTGAAATATGCGTATGTGGGTGAGTGTGTACGTGTGTAAGTGTAAGTAGTTTGGCGACGAGTCCATTTCAAATTCAAGTTTTTTAATATATTTCATGTACATACATATGTACATATACATATATAGAAATGTAGTTGTTGTTACTGTTGGTATATTTTCCTACTCATTTTAAATAAAATAAGTAAAACTGATGGGTATTTCGAAATAAATGTAGTATACATATGTATGTATGTGTGAGTGTGTGTATACGAGTGTGCCAATATAAAATAAATGTACATTGCATATGGATTTATGTAAATCTATGCCAAACCATTTTTACAATAACCTCTTACTCTTTACTCTCTCTCTGTCTTTCTTGCTCTTTTTCTTCATTTCTTTATTTCTTTCTCTTTTTATATCTTCACTTTGGCCTAAAGAAAATAAAATATCAAATCATTCTTTAAACAAATATCCTTTTACTACTTACATACTTTAAACAGGCACCCACACACACACACACACACACACACATACATATTTACATTAAAAAATAAAATGAGAGAGACAAAGAGGAAAAGAGACCTTTTTCTTAAAACTAATGCAAGTGTGTGTCTGCTTATGTGTATGCGTGTGTGTTGTGTAGGTTTCTATGTATAAATAAGTGTTTGTTCAATTTTCTCTCAATTTTATTTTGACTTTTATAAAATATTTTAACACACACAAACAAACACACACACAGCTGTACACATGTATATATGCACATATACATACAACTATTGTACAACAACAGCAATAACAAGAAACTTTTAACAAAATAAAATTTATACAATTTGAAATGGATTTCAAAAAATGAATTGAAATCCTATACGAATGAACAATTCAAATTATATTTTATATTTGTTACAAACACACATACATATACGAACATGCATACATACATACATATGTATACCCTTACAAATACCCTTTTGAAAAAAGGACTTTAAACATAAACACATACTTCTACAACACTTGTGAATAATTTCAAAATGTTATCCTTTTTTGGATTTTTTGTTTGTTTTTTGTTTTTTTTTTGGTTACAGATAGGGGGGAAAAAGTAATACAAGTTTTTACCTTTTAAGTTACTTAAGTCTGTGTCCATTTTTCATCTCCCTCTACTTTTGCATTTCCCTTTATTTTTCTTCTTCTATTTTTTGTATTACATTTCCATTTAAATTGTAATTGTCTATGTGTGTTGTTGTGTAGGCTAGAAATGTTCTTAACTTTTCCGTAATATGAATATATTTTTATTTTAAATTTAGATTTGTAATCCCCCCTCTCAATGGTTTGTTTGTACTGTTTTAACAGGACATACAACATAAGTTCTTTTTTGCTCTCTTCTAATATCTCTATCTCTTTCTTTCTGACTCTTTCTCTGCCTAAATAATAACTATATTTTAATACATAAATGTATGAGTTTAAGTTTTTCTTATTTTAAATTCTCTTACCCATACGTACATATGTACGTACATACAAATACAAACAAATCATGTAAATTTGCTACAACAAAAAAAGTTATTTTTGTTTAAATTTAATGGATTTTCTATATTTTTTAATCAAATTGGGGATTGGGGACAGAGAGAGAAAGAGAGGAGTTTCATAGAAATGGTTAAATTTTTTTCTTTTTTACCCTCCTAAACAAATACTATGAAATTGAAATTACATACATATATTCTAGACCTTTACCTCAAAAGCTTAAATTGTTCTTGTTTTTGCGCAATGTAAGTAAAAATTAAATATAATTAAATTTTGAAAATATTGACAATTTACAAAATTTTAAGTAAGAAATCAAAGTCACAAAATTAAAAAGTAAAATAATCAAGGAAGCATAGTTTTAGACGTTATATCTTGTTTATTAAAATAAATTCTAGAGTCCAAATGCGAAATAAAAACAAAGATTACATTCACACTGTGCTTGTTGAAAAAACTGCTAATCGTGGCAACCGGGTGTTAAAACTAATTGCAGAAGGTGGCACTATCTCGAAAACAGTAGCTAGCCTAAAGAAACGTTTAGCACTACTGGATTCAGTGTACTCGAATTAGATGTACCCGCTGAATGCTTCGCTTGTCGGCTTTTACAACTAGCACAGTGTAAATGTAATCTTTTATTTCGCATATTTTAGGCTAGTAAAACAATGTTGTTTGTTTGATTAGTTATACCGTTACTTTGAAAGTGGAGAAGGTTAAACTGTCTCGAAAACAAGAGCTTACCTTAAAAACGGTTAGCACCACTGGATTCGGCGTACTCGAATTAGGTTTACACGCCAGGTGACCCTAAAAAATGTTTCAAATTCTAGCTCGGTGTTTTTAACGAAAGAATAAATAAATAAATCAAGAAAATTAATACTTTGGCATTTTCAACAAAACACAATTACCCATCTTCATAGTTAAAAAGCATACTTTAAGAGAACAAAAGTCGACTTTAAAAAAAAGTATGACTGCAAAGGTATATGGACCAGTCTTAAGGGTATTTTCTATAGGGCATAATCTGAAAAGAAAATTTATTGAATTCTATCAAGACATGTAGATACCTCGCCAAGCACTTCAGAACTGTGTTAAAAGAAAAGTTATATGCTTTGACGTTCCTAGCAACACTGTAGCAGAATGATGGCAATTACAATAAAAGTCACTGTAAATAATACTTCTAGGCATTTTTTAAGAAGACATTAAAGAGACACTTAAGGGTTCAGAATTGTGTTTCAATATCATATTGCAAAAATACCATGCTTTGGCTTTCCTTACAACACTGAACCAAAAATTTAGAGTTTTGATGTTCTTCTCAACCCTGTAACAGATTATTGTGAACTACAATAAATATTACTGAAAAGGATCATTTTAGGTGTTTTTGTATTATTTATAATTCTTTTTTTGTTTCTTACCATACCGAACCAAAAATGTAAGAATTTGTTATGACAAATGAAATAATGAATACCTAACGTGAGCTTCAGGCTAGGATACATTGTCATAATGGAGAAGTTTGAGCGGGTGATACACTCTTGTACTTAAGCCACATACCAGACAGAGATGAAAACGAAGCTGTCTTAATAGTCAGGGTCGAATATATCGAAAAAATACTAGTTAGCGGAATTTGTCATCGCCGTAATAGCAAAAAAGCAAAAATGAGTTTCCGTCTTCATCCAGTAAACTGAGCAAACTGAGTAATCTAAAACAATTCCCAGGATTTAGATTGTAATCTGTGAAACCAAAGATATTGATCTTGGATAAATTCCACGGTTCATGGAGTAATGGAAGTGAATACCCGGAGTATTAAGTCAGGGAACACTTAAAATTGTGAAATTGTAAGGAAACACTACGAATAGTTTGTCGTAAAAAGACATTGTGACTTACAATGAACAACCGGCAACGGTACGCCGAAGTTCTGTATGATGTGTGAACAGAATGATATACTGGAGACAGTTGAGCATATTGTCCACCGCTAGCTGAAACTGCAGAACCTGAAACTTAGATGGTTAGGTAGCCGGTTTCACGATAGACTATCTATCACCATAGATTGGGTCTGGGTAGCTTGATTGGGCTTATTAAGCGAGGGACGATAGGCGAGAGGAGCGTTTTAATGATAAGATTAGTACCAGGTTAGGTTTCACAATGAACCAAATGTTATCTCCGAGTGTAGGCTCAGCTTATCATTATTTCTCTGCTGGAGCGATTTTAGACTCCGCTTACCAACTCTATTTATTTGTTAATGTTGGCCGAAGATTTTGGACCAAAAAACTTGCTCCTGCGGTTATTCCCGTTTACATGTGTATGTTTCAGCGATGCAATGCTTCTACAAAGATTTACTGTCTGATTTGCTGAGAATAGAACTCAACGTTGCATACAAGAGGAGCAATACTTAACTTGCAAAGATAAAATTGTGACTGGACTTCTTATGTCAAATTAAACACTTTAAAACAATTAGCAATTAACATTTAAGGAACAATTGCTGGAACAACATCGGAATTATTGAAACGTGTTATTAACGAAGTTATTGCAACCTTTCGTAAGATACAATCCTTAACATTAACACACTGGCATTAACTTCAAAAAAGAGCTTAAATCAATTGGATATTTTAAATTGTTGTTGAGTTATTTTAAAATCATTCCTTATGATTCTATTCTGTTTACCCTATTGACCATAAAAATTTCTCTTTAGCAAAAGTGTTTTATTAATATAAAATAATCGATAGTTTTGAATCCATTATTTTGATCAATGCGATAAAACTATACATATTGTAGTCCATAATTATTACCAATGCCATTAAAAAGCAGATTAAAATCTAAATAATGGATTATAAGTCCTTTTACTATTTAAATTGTCTTAGGGCATGCATTTTTTCTTAATACACACACTTATTTAAATATTTCAAATAAGATTTAAATCCTTTTCTATTGCGAAGGCGAAACACCCATTTTTTGGTTTAAACTAAAACGTTTTGCTTTAATTCGAATCCACATTAGAATATAAATTTGTCATGTTTTGCGTAAATATCCATCAAATACTCGCATACATTAAAGGTTTCTCCTCTCTAATCGTTGTTAAAAGAAAAATAAAATAAAAAGAAAAGGAAAAGTTATTTATCTTCGTCTAAAACCTAAACTTCTCCTTTTGGCCATAACATTTGATTTGAGTTTTTGAAGTGGCGAAACATAAGAAATGCGTAAAATCGAAGAAACATTCGTTAAGTGTTTTACTCCAACAATACTCGCAGTTTATTATTTACGAGTTCAACGCGTTAAAAATCGTGCAGATATCAAATAGTTTTGTAAACTCGCCTGCTGTCAATGTCCATTTGCTTATGCGAGAACTAAGTATTCCAATGGCCACCCAACATTTAAAGAAAAACACACCCAAAAGACTTTGTTAGATATGTAACATATACTCGTATACGAATAAATAAAATAAAAGAAAGAAATTTTTCTTAATGTTTGATTTTTAAGTAAAAAAAAAAAATAGAGGTGAAGGGTAGAACGGGAAATAAAATTCATCTAAGGCTATAATACTGGCCCCATGCGTGTTAAAGGATAATCTGCCAGTGAGTATGTTCGCCATAAACAAGGCCAGATAAAACTTAAACAATTGAATGATATTTTTATAACAGCAGCTTCCATTACATAAATGATTATAAGATTTAATTTTTGTAATACGAAGATTTAGAAATAAGCTGGAAAATAAGATATCTAGGATTAAAACGAATAGTTAACGTTATTCATTTATTTACTTTAAAAGTGTAGAGTAAGCGATATTGCTTTAAGTGCAAAAATGATGGCAAACGAAAATTCGCTTAATTTTGTTAAAATTTAAATTTTGGCGATACAAATTAAGCTTAAGCGAATTTCTAATGATTTAAAGATTTTCTAAATATTAGCTCAGTATAGTAGACAGACAGTAAGCATTTTTATAAATAAAAAATCGACACATATTTTCATTTTTCTATTGTATTGTTACAAAAATGTCTGATACAATAACAATTGTTCATTTAAAACGATAAACTCTTTTATGAAAGTTATTCTATCGGTTAGTGCCAAGACTACGATCACCCTATTAATGTTATATTTATTTGAACAGTGCTGCCATAGTCGCATGTGTAATTCAAATTCTTAACGGCAATTGAGTAGAAGGTTTTGCAATTCACTAGAATATTCGAAATGAATGTTAAATGACTATAAAAGGGGGCGCATTGTGTTTAGTCAGTCAGTTATAGAGTAAAGTCGTACTAAGAGTTGAGTATTTAATAAATTTGTATATTAATCGGAAGTTAAATAAGTTGTACACTGTACAAAGTGAAATTATGAAAATAAAAAGACTGTATAAAGTAAAACAACAAATTCGTGTCATTTATTTATTTTAATACTGTTTTCACACCAAAAGCTAAAACCTGGTTTAAACATAAAAACCATTGCGTTCACACTTTAAGTTTTCGTTAATTTGGTTTCAACTTTTATTTGGCCAACAGCTGCTGCAGATGTTTTTGTTTCTATAAAAATTTAAGAAATTTTTTGAACAGAAAAAGTATCCAAAATACATACTTATCATACATTTTGTAAAAGAAGATTAAAACAAAATGAACAAGAACTTTAAAATCAAGTCGTTATGTATAAAGAAGCATTAGAAGATTCTAAAAGAAAATAGTCACATTTGGTTTACATCAACAATGGATAAGAGCAACAAAATAGAAAAGAGTTTTTTTTTTGTTTATTGAGCGCCATTTAAATTATAAGCTGGTTTGACATTTCTAACTTGGTAGCACTGAATTTAGTACATCGAAAACGAAGTTGTATTTCATAAAATCTACTTAAAACCAATTCAAAAATTCGTACGGTAAAACCAGGTTTTAATGGTAGTTTTAAAGTTAAAACCAACACTCAGTGTGAAAGCACTATAACGCAATTTAAAAACACTCAAACGTTTTTAAAAGGTTTAAAACGTAACAGTATTTACTTTAAGCGATGATCAATAGACGTTAGCGATAAAAATATCGCCAAAAAAACATGAAAACAATATTTTTCAATATTTTTGTTTTACATCACTCACATTAAGAATATGATTTCATTCCTATGCTTAGCAGTAAGAAAAGAGGCAGTAATGTTTAAACACACGAATAAAACGTCTAAAAGACGAATTTTTTTTAATATAAGATTCACCAGCAAGATTCAGCAACAAATGTGCTCTAAGACAAGGCTGAGTATTACGAAAGACACATAGCAACAATACTGTAATAAATCAATACTATTGGATACACTCTACTCGCATTAATAAGTACCTTTCTTTTCTTGTTTTAGCGAAATAGACATTGAAGTTACGACTCATACATGACAGTTGTAACCAATATATATAATATTTATAGTTTAAATAGTAAGGAGGGTTAGTTTAAATGCATACTTTTTCTCACTAAAAAAGCCAGTGTACTTTAGTTCTTTAATTCAGTTTACATTAAGGGGCTTCCAAGCCCCTAATAATAATATCGCCCAAAGATGTGGATGACAAATGACTGATATTACGCTTTTAGACCAAAAACCATTATTCGGTCTTACATTACTAGCAACAAAGTTATTGCAAAGTTTTGCAATGAATAATAACTATTTGCGATTTTTATAATTTTATACAACAGATAAAGTGTTTTAATTAACATTCAGAAAAAATTCGCGAAACTATTGATACTGATTAATAAAGAACATTAAACTACGGTTTAATTAAAAATATTATGAATTTAAATTATATTTTTAATAGATTAATAAATCTTTTTGCCGTAACCATGGCTTATATTTCATTAAAGCGCTAAGATTTTCGTTTAAGCGAAATAATAAATTTACTTAATTTTCGGGACATTTTCGTTATATTACGATTTTCTTTTTTTTTCAGAATAAAGTAAAAGTGCGTGCATTGGCATTTTTTTCTTTACTGCCATAAAAAATTTCACTTATTCAATTGTCGTTATACACACATTATTTGCGATTTTTCAAGTTATTGTGTTATTGAGAAGACATACGTGAGCCAAAGTTTTCAAATGTCAATGTTGATAGAGAGTAAAGAAAAAGTTTGTTTTTTTTTTTCTTTTACTCCCTCCAAAGGGATTATTTTTATGGGCAAATACTAAATAAATCAATATTTTATAATTTATTGGATTATGTCTGCAAGATGCTAAAGAAAATAATAAAAAATCAAACCTAAAAGTAGGCAGTCGAAATTGAAAACTGTACATATGCATATGATATATAGAAACTTAAGCAATAAAAAAAGCAATAATAAAAAAGAATAAAATAAAATTTTGAAATAAGTTTTAAAAGCAAAAAACTAGTTAATAGTAAAGGAAAAAAATAAAATAAAAGTAGTTTTTAAAAGCCTAAAATTAGGGAATAGAAATTTATATAAAAAAAAACATATTTAAGCATTTGGAGTATACAATACACTTGTTCCATAAAGGTGCCAGTTTATAGCGTGTACTAAGTAATACAAGTATTTAATATTAGGGTTCTTTCCTTTTTTACTTAATGTGGGTGCGTTTACAGTTGTAGTTTCCTTTAAAGTAACAATCAAAGTGTGTACTGAAGTAAATAATATGAACAATAAAAATAGTGTGTTATTAACATTACATTAAATATAAAAACGTTTAACAAAAAGTTCTTCATTCATTTTTTAAGCGATTACTTATGATTTTTTTTTTTACCAATACGGGGTGTAAAGTTGAAAATGGCGAAAACATTATGTTTAGTTAGCAAAATGTGAAGAAGACACAAATAAAGACACAAACCTTTTAATAAAATAAATCTGTTTGGAGAAAAAGCTATTTTCCTAAGAGGGAAAACTATTAAGATTTAACATGCCATTCAATCATTGGCTCTGAATCTTCATAAAAATAAATGCAGATAAACAGAATTCTATTTCGACTTAATTATACGAATGAATGTGTAGTAATGATAAGACGAAGTTTGCTAAAAAAATTCGAATACCTAAGACCGATTTTCTTTAATATTTATATGAGTTTCAAATTTATGGAATACTTTTTGTTTAATGGTGTTAGATTCGAAAAATTAATTTAAAAAAATTGCATAAAACTTTGTTTGAGAAATCGTTGATTACCGCAACATAAAACATCAGGAGTTTCCACTATATTGTCATACGGTCAATAAGGAGTATCAGTTTGAATTTAAATACCAGAACAATTCTTGACTTTTGGACTTAAATAATACACTTTTCACACTTATCGCCGCTTGAATATCGCCGCTAAAATAAAGGTTTAGCCATCATATTCGTATGATTTTAGCTTTAGCGAGTATTTTTTCTTCCTGAAACTGAAAAGGCAATCGGAATACAGATATTCGAAATGACTTAAGAGACAAAGACTGCAGTACTAAAATATACCAAAACTACCAAACCGTAGATTGGATTCCAAACAGCAGGTTGATATGTTAGCGTGCACTGCGTAATATATTACAATAACAAACTGATTTGCACCATAAAAGAGCAGCTTAAGAGCTGAAATATGCATACTTGACTAGATCTTTACATTGCGTTGTGTACAAGAAAACATCTCTGAGAAAGAAATAGGCACACCATCCTTATGTCGATTTTAAATCTTAAGCATCACAAAGTATCTCTGAGCAATATGACGCTAACTAACATTAAGAGTGTTGTTACAATTAAAAATAAGTTTTCGGACCCATTTGACACAGACAAGAAGATGCTTTATCTAGTGACTACTTTTAAATCATGCCGGAACATGTAAGAGCTGCATGAATAAACATAAGTGACACTATTTTCAACAAAAGTTTTATGTTGCTGGTATTAACAACAGGGATTCTAATTAATTTAGACTTGGATTGAACCAAGGCAAAATAAAATACAGGTAAATCTTTCACGCGAAGACACTGACCGGCGAAAAAATTTTGTTCGCTCACTAGAGATGTCCACCCAGCGGAAATTTATTTGTTCGAAGAGTCGTCCGCCTCAGAAGATTGTCCGTTGCTAGAGCTTTGAGTGTACATTTATAGGTCTTTTATATACACATTCAAGCCTACCGACCATCGACTACAAGCTGTCAATAATAGAATACACGTGTGCATATGAGAATAATTATTTTAGCGCCAACACAGCTATCGACTGCACGACTATTGTTGTAGCCCATAGCCAACTTAGCCTAATTTTTATTTTTCTTGGCGACAACAAACAGTTTAGTACTGTCAAAAAATAAGATGCAATAGGCGTTTTAAAAACGCAATACATGAAATATATACATTAAAAACGAGAAAAAGTTTGTTTACATTTATTTTGGCTACTTTTATAGCCATCGTTTTTGTAGTCGTGTAGCCGATGGTCGGTTGCCTTGAAAGTGTTTATAGTACAAGCAAGCACTGGGTGTAATGGAGAAAAGAATTCTTCGAAGAATTTTTTGTTCTATTTTGGATGGAGGTGTTTACCGTAGGAGGAGGTGGAATAATAATCTTCGCACGTATGTGGAAGTTACTAGGCAAATTAAGATTTAAAGGTTCCGAACGCTCGGCCAACTGACGCGTATGAGTGCAAAAGATATCAAGAGAAGGGTAATCGTCTCCAATTCATCTACTGGATCATGTAGGAATGGTCGGCGCAATTCGCGATGGAATAGTCAAATTACTTGGTCAAACTAATTAACGTCAGAGGCCAAGTAGCACTTCGTAGAAATATTTTACATCTGAGGAGTATTATTTTGTAAAGGTCGAAATGATCAATTGATAAATAAATAAATATTTTTCAAGAAAAATTAAAAAATTCACCAAATTTTTGTTACAAGCCCCCTATATTATACTTCTGTTAAACGATAAGTTTCACTAATAGAACTTAAACAATTAGTTGCTAAGATTTGAAATCTACGCACCCTGTATTTGTTTGTTTAATTCAAACAAAGAACAAGACATGTGTGTAGAATCAAAAGTTTCATAAACACATATACACACACTTACAATTACAATACTATCTTTCTTAATGACATACGCATACACATATGTATGTATGTATAAACAAATGTGTCTGTCTTAACGTTTAATATATTAAATCCAAACACGACACGCACTTACAATTTTCATGTTGTTTTTGTTGTTTGTTGCGATTATTTTTATTGTTTTTTTATATAATTTTTTGCGTTTACGTTTTAATGTTTTTTTCTTTGTTTCTGCAGTTAAAAAGTAGTTAAATTAAACGTTTAGTTGTTGTTGTTGTTGTTATTGTTTTTGGTGAAAATATTTCAAGTAATGCGCGCGAATATAATGTTTCCGCCTGTTTCCTGTTTTTTCCGGTTTTTACGTGGATTTTTTTTAGTTTATTTTTTTATATTTATTACTCGAAATAGTTTTTGTTGTTGTCTTGAGTTTTTATAGGTTTCAAGGGAATAGTTACAATCAAATGAATGTTTCTTATTTATTATTTTTCTTTTGCAGCAAATTAAATACTTTATGAAAATTTCGAACAAATCAAAAAACTACTTTTTTATTGGTATTTAATTTCTTTGATGTATAATGAAAGAATTGTTTTCTTAAAGCGTGTCTTTTAATAAAAATTAAAGCATATTTAGAGACAAAAGAAAATAATTTTAATTTAAAATTTTGAAGGCAAAAAAAAAAGGATTACCATAGAAATCTGCTACATTTCAGCACTAAATCACCTAATTTTGGAGAAAAATGTTCTTTTCTTAGTTTTTTAAATTGACAGAAATTATAAGGAATTACTCGACTTTTTTTTTAGCCTTATTATTGCAACAAACGAATGCTTGCTGACCAAATATTTAGGTTATAAAAACTGATTTCTGATCAAATCGAGAACCGATTACGGGAAGTTTCAACTACTTAACCATGCTGTCAGATTTGAACCATTTCCTCCTATACTTTTATTTCTTAATAACCTTTAAACGGTTTTATATAACATACTTATTACTTTGGGTTTTCGGCTCACATGTTATTATTTTGAAACATAATTATACTTAATATTTCAAGTGTCGAACATAAAGCTGTACTGAGAAAAATTCAGAATATACTAATCTTAGATTTCAGACTATTATATTATTTTCTTTGATTAAAATTAAAATAATAAGTTATCTTGGCTTTATGAATACTAAATATGATTTTATTGAATTTTTTTTAACGACGTCTTGTACATAAATTTTTTAAATTGCGAATGCAATTGCAAATGGAGCACATAATGTCAGATTTAGGCTTGCAACTACTAAAAATTCTCCTCTTTCTGACGCCTGACTTAGATGCAGTATTACTGGTAAAACCTTTTGATGACTAGTTATTGCAATAACTCTCTAGTCATTGCTCATACGTGAAAGGAGGTTAACTGAGAGTGCTATTTTATCTCTTCTTAACAAAAAGAAATTGTATTAACACTCCGAGCCATTTCGCGTATGTGAAAAGGGGTCCAATTGATAATTTTGCGTTCTTGGAAATCGAGGCTGCTGTTGACAATACAGGCTTTGACTCCATTACTAGATCATTGGAATGAAAAGTAGCGAGAAGGTCAATTATAACTTGGATTATTTCATTCCTAGGGGCAGCATAACCGCCTTGTTTTTCGATGGAAAGGAATCTACGGTGATGGCGTCAAAAGCTTGCCTGGGCTGAAGTACTATATCAATTGTTACGGAAGGTAGTATTCGATGGCTTGCTACCATGTTGCTACACAGAGCTGTCGACATAGCTCATTATTCTGAACACGTTGTTATGAAGGCTCGTTTGAAATATCGGATCAATTTTCGAACTTTTTCCAGTATATGGGGTCGCATATCGCCCCACAGAAAATAGTCCATCAGTATCAAATCGCAGGTTTTTGGCGGCCAACTGACATCACCACTTCGGTTAATTAAACGGCCATCAAACGTTTGACGCAATAAATCGATTGTGGCATGAGATGTGTGGCAAGTTGCACCATCCTGTTGAAACCAAACATCAATATTATGAAGAGCAGGAACAAAAAAATCGGTTATTATGATGCGATAGGTGTCTCCATTGACCGTAATGGTTGCGAAATATGAAATATGGGCCAATGCCTCCGCTCCACAAGCCGCACCAAACAGTCGCTCGTAATGGGTGCACTGACTTCTGTAAGACCGCGCTTGGGTTTTCTGAGCCCCATATACGGCAATTTTGCTTATTAACAGATCCACGAAGATGAAAACGAGCTTCATCCGAAAAGATGATTTTTATGTCTTTGTTTTAGAAATAAATTTCCAATAAATCCCAAGGTTGCTCAAGTGTAAATCGATTCATTTCGTTCAGTGGAGATAATATACTGAATTTTGCGACAGAATAGAATGACATAAGTATTGCCAGGTTCAATTTAATCGCTGCTTCCAATTTAAACCGATGTGATATGATAGAATTTTGTGCTACTTCATGAGTATTATTAGAAACGAGGTGTCAGATTCGTGAACTCAAGAACAACTGTCGGCGCATACTTCATAGACGGTTGCTGTACTTTTTACAAAGGGATTGTATTTCTTTTCTGGATGGAACCATCAACTTTTCTAAATAGATTAAATATCTAGGTACCATTCTGGACCAGCGATGTAGTTGGAACGCGCACATCGGTGTTGTCCAGACTAAGACGACAATGCTCTTTGGACAAGACGCTCCTCATATATTAGACAGTTATATGTATATGTACCGCAATTATCCTGGCCATTATAGGCGGATTGAGTCGGGTAGACAATCCAAGGTATCCTGAAAATCATTATCTGTTCAGAATATTATGCATTTGTAAATTTGTCTTTGATGCCATGGTTCGCAGTGTGTTGCAACTGTGCCTAATCTGAATGATGATAATAATAATTTGATTAACAGGATATTTTATTAGACTTATATAGAATATACTTTAATAATCTCTTAATCTAAGACTTTCTTTTTTTTTAATCTAACAGCAGAATGAGGCTATTAAGATGATATGAAATTGCATTGCATTGCTGCATTGAATGTTCATTGCAGCACGAATAATTTTTAACGTGTAGCATCGGTAGACGCATGGTATTAGGCTTGCCAGATGGCCTTAATTTCGCTTGATTTACAAGAATTTTTACAGTTTGTCAAGAATCAAGAAAAAATATATTTTGTCAAGATTTTTTAAATTACATTCTATTTTAAGTTTTCCTAACATAAAGTTTTGTAAAAGGCTATTAAACATTTTTGTGAATCAATGACGTAAAACGTTATAAGTGTATTTGTTTCCTTGTTACGTTTACAAATTTGACCAAAAATTAAAAACATTTTCTTTATATTTGAAATGAGCTTCATTAAACCAAATGTGTACCAGTTTGATTGATAACCTCAGTGCAGAACTTCTGAACAAAAAACTGATCTAATTACGTTTTGCAGGCCTCTAAGAGATTTCTGCAGAGATCGAAATAAATGATAATCTGAAGGTGCATGTTCTAGGTTATAGTATATATGCATCAAAACTTCTCAGTCAAGGTCTTTCTAACGCGTTATCAAGAATATGTGTGGTCGGGCGTTGTCATGATAGAAAACAACACCTTTTCGATAGATCAATCTTGCCGTTTTGATTGTCTATTTAATTGTTGACAGTAGAGATCGGAATCATTTGGCTGACCAGTATATAGGAGCTCATAATTAACAATTGTCTTCAAATCACACCAGACACACACCACTACCTCTCTAAGTGTCAATCCTGGCTTTGCCATCCGTCGACTACGAAGCTTCTCTTTACTTCGTCCATGAACACATTTTTTTTACGTGATCCACTTATTATCGCCCGTAATAATTCGAACCTATCAAACAAACTGTAGTGTTGCTTGATACAATTAATATTATTAGAGATATTGCAGTTTAGAGCTATCTAGCGACAATTTGTAACCGAAGTTTTTCGAACAACCAATCTCTTTGACTGTCAAGATTATTTTTCAAAATCAAGTTTTTTTCTATTCATGTCAAGAATTTTGAAACGTTGAATCTGGTAACCCAACATGCTATTAACAAACCGCATAGCATTAAGGAAGCCGTACAATAGACTCACGTTAGAAGGAGAGCAATCAAATCATACATGTGCGAGGTGTTATAGATAGAACTTTATCAGACGAGTTCAGAATAAATCAAGTGGCGAAATAAAGCTTTATTATCTTAATTTAACTCTCTTGTTACTGCAAGCAATATCTGTCATTTATTTGCTCAAGTTTTTTTTTAAAGTCTGGACATAACAAGCGAGTTCTCAGACATAATAAGCAAATTATTATCATAAGAGGAGTCATAAGCTTATGATGTTCTACTCACAAGTATTCATTGGGACTTCGAAAGTAGCCTAGAGGTGGGTTTCTAAAACACTACAAGATATATTCGCTCCATTTGATCTGAAGATGGTGTACTACTCTCTTATCTGAGCAATTACTAACAATCCTAATTTGAACGTTATCGACAGCGTATTATACTTTAAAGAAAATTTTTTTTTCTTAAAAACGACAATAAGACAGAAGAATAAAAAAAAAATTATTCTATTACTCTACAAAGCGCCATTTTAGTTTTCTGAACTTATTCTTGTATTGTTGTTTTTTTATATTATTTTGTATAGAAAAATTAACATTTTATTACTATTTTATAAATATATTCTAAAAGGAAGAAAGAAAAAAATTAAAGAAAAACAGACTGAAATACGTAAAGAAAACTAATAATGCACACATGTGTTAAAGGACATTCTTAGATTTTCTAAATTTGTTCTCTTGGAAAGAAAGGGCAGGCAGTATGTAATAAAATGAAAGAAAAAAAAGAAATGTTTTCTTTTGCATTTTAATACTTATATATTTTTGGTCACAGAAGAAACCATCTTAAGATTTCTAAAAGATGAAAAATTCAAGAAAAAACAAAAAACAAATAAAAAAAATGAGAAGGACCACATAAGTCATGGAACATTTTTAAAATTAAAATAAATTGTTAAACGAGAGAAGAAAAAAACCAAAACAAACAAACGATGTTAAAAGAGGCAAAAAAGCAAAACTAAAGGTTGAGATTTTGGTTTTTGCCTTCATACTTATTATACATATATGTTTTGCCATTTGCCACATATGTACATATATATGTATAAAAGATTGACAGTAAATAAATAAAAGCAAAAACGATATGTTTCAAACAGAAAAATACTTGTATATGAGAAATATTTTATCGAATCAAAGACGACTTGGAAAAGATCTAAGACGTAGTTATTTAGAAATGCATAACAGAAATTTAGATCGTAAGGCTAATAAATTTTACGAAACATAAATATATTTTTATTATAAAAGAGCTTTAAATATATTTAAAAATTTTCCGAACACTTTGAAAAGTATAAGGGACTTATATTCATAAAAAATTAAATGTATTTGAAATCCATTTTAAGAAAAATCTTTATATATATAAATTAATGTGTGTTTGTTTGTATGTATATATTAGGGAGATCGATTATTCGACATTTTTGAAAAGCCGGTATTCAAATGCATAATTCGAAAGGTAACACTTTTTAAAAAACCGGTTTTCGGTAACCGGTTAACCGGTACTTTTATTTAAATAAAATTGTTCCTCATTCTTGAAGCGCAGAGCTGAACCACGTCGTTTTTAAAAAAGCAGAAGCTGATGGAGAGCTTAAAATTAAAGTGGCAATCAATACTAACAATAATTCGAACAAATCTCATAAAAACTATGCCAAAACTGTGTGCGGAGGCCATAGAAAACAAAGTTTATTACACAAAGTACTGAAAAATGCTTAAGTTTCGAACAGCTGCTCAAGGAGCTAATTTCGTTTTTGTAGTATTACTTGGTAGAGAATGGAATTAAGGGTTTGTTATTATAGTTATAATTTAGGTGCCTAGGATAACAAAAATTAAATGTTTTACTTTGAATAAATCTATTAGTACGAGTCCTTAATTGCCTCGACAAAAAAATTTGCTTAGATTTCGAGCAGCACTGTATGTAAATATATGCACCATGTATTTAATAGTGTGTGTGTCACTGTGGTATGTGAGGTAAGAACCCACCTTCCAACCAAGAAGTCGTCGGTTCAATCCATCATCCACCATCTGACAATTTTCAACAGCGATATCACCTCACAACATTACTAGTGATTGGTTATGTGTATTTACGCTGTGAAAAACTTCTGCCTTTCGGAAGCGGCGTTTGTGGGTTTTTGGGCTTTCAATGTGTCTAGTTGATAATTCTCTATATATATAAATTAATATTTATTTACAGAAGATGAGAAAAGTTTATTTTTGCTCAAGAGACATACCTTTTTCGATCTACCTTGGTTTTCACATTCTTTGTGAGACGTTCAATGTTGTCATATATACAAAAATAATTAAATTTATACAAATAGTTAAACAGTGAGCATATTTTCACTAAAAAAAACATACAAACGTATAAAAATTTTACTTTTTTAAATTAACCGGTTTATTCGGTATTCGAAAAATGAAGATTTTGAAAAAACCGTATTCGACAAAACCCGTATTCGAAAAAAACCGGTTAAAACCGGTCGTATAGTAACCGTCCGATATATGTATATACTCGTATGTGTGTTTGAAGTCTATAGACGACTAAACGGCTGAATCGATTTTCTTGAAATTTTCAATGTATCATCCTGTATGCCTGAAGGAGACATCGGCTACATTTTTTTCGATAGGTTCAGGAGGAGAATACCCCCCATACAAACCAAATATTAATAATCACATATCTAAAGAACTATATCAGCCAAAATAATAAAACTTGGCCACAATTACTTTTATATTAAACTGATTTATTGAAGAAAATGTAGGGCGGATATAATCAGGGGAAAAGGTATACCGCATGCAAAGGAAATTTTAACTATCGTACGTGTAAAAAACTATTATACCGACAGTCTTAAAATTTTTTTACAATCACATCAGATATAATCAGGGGGTGAGGTACCCCCATATAAAGCATATATTAATTTTTGAATACTATTACACTGATTGCGATAGTTTTATCCCAGCCTCTGCCTAAAAAAAAAAAACAATAAAAAAGTCTGGGTGGGATAGGATTAGGGGGAAAGTTAACCCCATAGAACGCACACATTAACTGTAGATAATGTGTGTTTATTTGAATAATGTAGACAGCTAAACAGCAGATTTTACAGTGTCTTTCTGGAACTAACTATAGAGTTCCTAAAATTTTTGGATTTCGACCGGAGTGGGACAAAATGTTGAAAAAGGTTAAAAATGTAACTAAGATAACATTGAAGATAATAATTAAGATGGGGTAGAGAAGCATGCAGGGCGTTATCTAATTTAAAATAAACCATATTTAAAACTCATTTTTAATTTTATGAATATGGGTATGAGTAAGCAACTTGTATTTATTTATGAGGAAAATATAATAAATTATTTATTTCTTCAAAGTATAAAATCCCTTTAAACAGCCTAGAACCATATATTTCTTTGTTATCACTCTTTTTTTTAGCGAACTTAAAAGCTTTTGTTAAGCTCTTCTTTTTTAGGTAAACCCATATAAATACGTGGTTAAAAGGATTTCAAAGAAAATTAAAAATATTGATTAATATTGAAAAGTGAGGATAAAAAGCTTAAAAGCTGAAAATTTGGAAGGTTTTTTTGAAGCTTTCAATTTATAAGATATATTTAAAAGTAATTGATACTAAATCAAGCCGATTAAATAATTGGTCAATGCTTTGATGATTAGCATAAAGCTGTTTTAAATTTTACGGAATTACGGAAGTTAATGGTAAGAAAACTATTTTTAAATTTTAAAAATCTTTTTTTTTTAAGTCCACATATAGCGGAATCTTTGACACGGTTCTGTGCAGTATGGTACTGATGATAACGGGGAGCTCAATTCCATCCCATCGCTTTGTTTGCGCTGCTGAACTAGGTTCCGGTAGATCTAAAAGGCAAGCGGATGGTGATTGCATCAACGATAATGTTGAGGACGGCGGAAGCATGATCTGATAGGGGTAATGGGCTTACAGTTCTCTTGCGGTATTTAGCCACGACATAAACTCTTCCTGAACAGAGTGTTCTTTGTAAGCATCTGACCAGAACCGTGCATTAGGCCTGGATCTGTGAATATGTACACGGACGAGTCAAACCCCTCGGTAGGAGCCAGAGATGGTGTTTTTATTACCGCATTTGAAAAGAAAATTTTCTTTAGACTTCGGACCACTGAAGTGTGTTAAATTGAATCAGTGAGACAGTGTTTAACGAGGATACCTATCTTAAGACTTGACCACACAGCGCCCGAGGCACGGCTGAATTAACGTACACCAACGCTCCCCACCCGTGATAGACGCAAGTGAGTAACAAATTCAAAGGCGCGTTGAATTTTTTCAACCTTGGGGAAGTATTGAAGGCCATCTAAACCCATGCCGTGATATGGGTCACAGCATTCGGTTGAGAAATGCAACACCACACTGAGCTTACGCTCTTCCTGCGTTTTGGGCTTAAAACCGTGGTACCAGAACACCTCTAGTCTGACTTCGTAGCACTAGGGTATTCGCCTACGTGCTACCTCCAGTTTTGGCCCCATAACGGTACCGGACTTTTCTCCGTCACATAAAAAAATCAATTTTTTAAATTACTCATAATATTTTGTATACAGTTTGGAGCTTAAAAGACTTATTATTTTAATTTTAAATTAAAATTTACTGAAAATTATTTGTCTAGAAGTAGATAATCCGAAATTTTAGTTTCTAAGTTCCTTTCAAAATTTCCAATTAAGCGGTTTGCTTATCATATACATAACTATTATGTTGTATTGCTATTCCAACTGTAGGGTACTACTTAGGGGATTTCAAATAAGAGAGAGAGAGAGAGAGAGAGAAAATTATTTAAAATGCCAGTAGAGACAAAAATAAACACAAATTCATTTTCCAGCAATCTTAGACAAATATAATTTCTTTTTAGTTTTGTTTTTTTCTGCTTTTTTACCATTTTGGCAATACTATGTCATGGCTTTTGATAAAAAAAAACCTGGTAAGAAACCTAAATACATGCTATACGTTTTTTATTTATAAAACTTAACAACAGCCCGTATTTTTAATATGTTTTTTCTTTACTTTCATCACAAAGACAACCACAACAAAGACTGACCGGGACCAGGACCTTCTTAAGTAAAGAATGACAGAAAGAAAACATTTTAAATTGTAAAGTTTTATTTATAAAGACAAACTGCCTCTTTTACTTTGTGATCAAATGATGTATTTAGTTTTTGTATTTTTAATTTTTTTTATTTTTATTTTTTGATTCAACTAACGCCCTTATATCCTGTAGATTTTTTTATAAACTGTTGACCACTGTTTTTATTATTACAATGGTTTTTTTTTTAATTTAATTTTATTTTTTTTTTTTGCAAAATAACAAAGTTTTCTGTATCATATAACCACACTTCTTCTATATTGCCTTAGAATGAACGGTTAGAGAGAGAGATTTTCAAAAACAAATAAAAAGAAACACCCACCCATACCCTGTATATAGACGAGTATATTCGATCTATTACTTTTCAAATAAGTTTATTGAAATATCTTTCAAGTCCTGGAATATACACACATAATGTAAACTAAACACATCGGTTTATTATGGAACTCAAAGGAAATAATCACAATATTTTATTTTTGTTCATATAACACATGGTCTCTTTTGAAATCTTAATTTTATGAAAAGATAATAAAAAGGACATACAAAATCATTTTACAAATATCTAAATACATAAGCATGTCTTTCTTCATAATAAAATAAAGAGAAAATTTTCGTGTTATTTAACATATAGATTTTGAAGAAGAAAAAAAAAATTATATTCTCACATGCATGTTTCTAATTAGACCCACTTTTATTCAGATGGTTACCGTCTTAATATGCTTCCTAGTAACACATCTATCAAAAATAACTAATATTAGAATTACTTAAAACACAAAAAAAAAAAATTTAAAAAAATATAATTATTTTTGAGTAAACAGGACTATTATAATACCCTAAATTAGGGGCCTGCGAACTTTCATTTTGCAAATCATAATTGACGGATTTAGCGCTCAACAAAAATGTTTTATCAAAATGGTCACTCTAATTTTCATCAAAAAATCATGTTGAATGAATGCGTCAACAAACATGTTGAATGGATGCGTCAACAAAGAAAATGGCCGAATTTGGGACTATACATATTCACATAAAATCCAAGAGCGTACAATGCATCCGACAGAGTAACTGTTTGGTATGGTTTTTAGGCTGCATATAGTTTTTTCTTTTTGTTGACCCTTTGCTGGCATACGTGTACTAAGGAACTTAAGCATTCCATCTTCATGCATCTCACCTAACAAGTGAGTCTGCATAGTCTAAGCTATGCAATCATACGCTGTCTGAAAAAGGTAATGCAATCAAGAGCCTAAGAACCAACAAGGCGACTGATATTGATAAACATATCTCCTGAGCTGCTAATGACAGAAACCAATATAAATGCCCAACTCATACGCCCCATTCTGGACGAGTATTAGAGCAGCAGCGGACTCAGCGATTAATTAAAGGTGGAACTTATAATTAAAATTCCTAAGAAAGGTGACCTTACAGAGTCTAAGAACTGGAGAGGGATAACGTTACTTATCATGGTTTAAAAGGTTATTCCGAACATAATAACAAAAGATTAAACAGACGTTCTCGCCTCAACATCCGCGGCGAACAAGCTTGTTTCATTACTCGGTAAGAGAACATAATATACTCTTTTACTAGTTATGGTGTTGTAGGGTGTAAGGCGAAAAACTCCCTCAAATATATATGCATGTATATATGTATGTAAGTACACATATTTTTCTATTCCTTTGAATATTCTTTCATATCTGCCCTGATTATGTTACAATAAATATAAGTACGAGTATGAGTACGAGTATTACATGTTGAATTTAGATTTGAATTTCTTACAATCGTCTTTTCTCCTCTTTTCTATTTTTTCTTATTTTCTTTTATTAAGAAAAACCTGATGTATTTTCACTACAATTAAACACGCAATGTTTTCTTTTTTATTTTTTCTTTAATAGAATATTTACTTACACGAATGACTGACTGAATAAATTACATTATAAAAGAGTTTTATCTTTATACTTAGATTTATATATATATTTATGATTTTGTATGTACATATGTATGTATGTAATAAGGATACAATATTTACAATTATAGACAAAGAAAGAAATGAAACGAATCCAGCTGAATATTGATTAAATGGGAACTCATTAAACAATTGCGTTCAAAATAGCAATTATTTTTAAGTAATTAAAGAAAAGTTATTGAAATTATTTTAAAGGCTTTAAGATTTAATTAAGCTTTTAAATACGACATCACCTCATTCCTAGCGACTGGTTTTGAATACTAACGCTATGCAGAACTTATCTTGTACCTTTCGGAACCGGAATTAAACTGTAGGTCACTTTCAAGTAGTCTAAAAATACTATCAGGCGCAACTCAATGGTTGAGAATTATGTGTTCAACACGAGCACCAAGACACACAGAAACTTTGGTTTCCAATTGATTATTGTGTGAATCCCCTTTGAGCAGCACTTTTGATGCCTGCAACTTAGAATTAAATCTTTTAATGTTGAATGACATCTAAACCTTACTCATGGCAAAGGAAAAGCTCTGACACGAAGAAAATGTAACCTTTAATTGCAAGTCGGGTAATTTTTATAATAAAGCTTTTGAGTATCGTGATAGGTGAGCTCGTAAAGCACGTAACAAATTTTTTGGTGACATTTTACAAATAACCGGATTTCTTCGGCCTACTAACAACATCGACAAGATGAGCGTTTGTACCTTGCTCGATTAACTTTATCATTGCGATGTTTAACGTTCTTGAAGAAATACCAAACAGGGATCCTTTGGCTGCTCTTCACAGAAAATTCGGCCATTTTATTTTGTTGACGTGCCTATGGAGCCAAAAATGAGATTCATCGCTGAAGACATTTTTTCGATTTATGATTTACGAAACACATCTCACACACAGCACGAATTTTGAAAAAAATGTTCTATGGTTTGCAAGTGTTGTTTGTTCGTTAGTCTTTTCATGGTGAAATGGCAAATCTTTTTTAGCATTGTCACATGTCATGAAAATCCAAATAGTAAAAAATCGGAAATAATCCGAAGCTATTGAAGAAACTGTTAGTAAGTAGTAACTGGATTGGAAATAAATGTATATATAAACACTAACACGGCTTACCAGAAAAAAACATCATTTTTATGGTTCGTATTACAAATAACGATATTGTTTTCTGGAGGCTTTTATTGCTAAGATAGTTGTTTTACGTTTAGTAAAATTATAGGGGGAATAAAACACATTATGACAATTTATAAAAAAAAAAAATATATATGAACAATAATCTACATACTATCTGCATTAGAATATATTAAAAAAAGAAGTAGAAAAATATGACCAAAAAACATTAGCACATATGTTAATGGCCATTAACAGGACATAAGCATAGATATTGAATGTTTATAGATTATGTTTATAATCATAATACCTACGAGTATATATACAGGATCAACACAACAACTTGTTATATATTTTGGCTTAAAGGAATAAAACAACATTCTTAAATGAAAAAAATAAAAAAATGAAATGAAATTCAAGTCAATGCTTGGCAACCCTTAAACCAAAAAAACAAGAAACCTCCAACCTTTAAAAATAAGCCAATACCAATACCACTCCCTGGTCATATCAACTTCTTTCTTTTTTTGTCTTTGGTTTTAGAACAATTTATGCAACATACTACTATGAATATACATACATATGTATGTACTTCAAGCGTATGGTCACTCCACTCCTCCACTCAGTTTAAATAGATATTGTTTATGCGTATTGAATATTAAAAAGTGGCAGCGGTACATATGCACAATATTTGAAGGAAAAATGAAAAAAAAAAGACAATTTTTTTCTTAATATTGATTGAACAAATGTTGAAAATAATCATAATAATCGTAATAATAATAAAAATAATATTTTCTAATATGTGTTTTGTATGGATAATTTAATGGTAAATATTATGAACATTTAGACAATCATCAATACCATCATCACATTTCATTGTCACTATGAAATGGTCATCTAAAATCATAATTTTCTTTTTTCGTCTCTATTTTTTGTTTTTAAGGGGAGTATAAAATCCATTGACTAAATCGTCTTCGATTATTAAAATTATATTCCTCTCACAATTTAAGTATTATCACAAAAAAAAAAGGAAAAGGAAAGAGAAAGGAGAAAGGAGAAGAAATCCATAAACGTAAAAATATTTTTTTTTTTCAGTTATTGTTGTCAAGTATTTTTCGATGACTCGAAATGTGCAAATAAAAACCATTTATCGTTATTTATACTCACATAAGTATAAATAGAATAATAATAATATGTTCTAATATATTTCATTATACAATATATAGAGTAAACATATTTATAAAAAAAAAAAAACGAAAAATATTAGATTGAAACACGTTTTGGTAATAATTCGGGTAATTGTACGATTTTCAAAAACTATTAAGTTAAATAATAGAACACTGAAACTGTAATAAAAATAAAAATGTAGGCAAGATTTTTCTTAAATTATTTTTAAAAAATATATAAAAATAATAATAACAAAATATAACATTATTATTAAAATATATTTTAAATTAAAAAAGCAAGCAATATATTTTTTACATAAAAAAATTCAAATCGGTGTCACAAAACCGATCGATTTCAAAAATTCTACACTAATTAGCAGGCTATAAGCAGAGTAGGAACAGTGCTCGTATTGAATTCGTTCGTAAAAAACGATTCCTTTTGAGAACTGAGTTTTAAAAGAACTTAAAATACGACTCGTGAGAAGAATCAAAAAAAAAATAATAATTTTCGAAACGAAAACCGAGTCGAAAAGCATTAAAAAGAGTTAAAATCAAGCCATTCTTTTTAGTAAATGTTGTTTGTGTAATATAAAACCTGCATGTGTGTGATACTTATTGGTCAATGCACACAATATATATACACATACACACAGACGAATGCATGGTATTACGCATTTAATCTTACACACGCAGCTTGTATTGATATGAATTGCTCGTTTTTGATTCTTTTTGCTTATTTTTAATTCGTTCGCGGTATAAAATTCGTGCTTACGAGTCGAACAAAAAATATGATTCGGCCTCACGAATTAAAAATAAAACTTACGAGCACGAGTCATAAAACGAGCGAACCAAAGAAATTTCTGCTCACGAGTCGAGTTTTTACGTACTTTGGTTATAAGTGTTCATCACTCGCAAAATGATTACAGCAAATCAAAAACCTTTTAACTTCTGCCATCCAATGGTGTAAAACACTCGAAATCCATTCTCAACAGAATTCGTATTTGCAGTGGACATATCTTCTACACCATCAAAAAAGTCATATGAGTTTTTTTGATTTCCAGAGGTGATTATATAGTAAAAAATGGTCTACCGGTCTGGAATGTTGAACGGAAGTTAAAAGGAACACATACTTATACAGGTTTTCAGCAGACAAATGGAATTATTCGAGTTTCTGATCATCGTTAAATTTCAAACCTTTAAATAGTGTAGAATCTTTTTTAATAAGTAATTTTTATTTTTTTTCTACAACTATATAGATAATGGCAAATTTCTTTCTTAATTTTATAATTTGAAATTTTACATACATATGTACTTAATATTTTTATAGTTGATCGTTGTTTAGCCAATTTTTGATTCTAATTTTTACATGATTTTGCCATTATTTTTCTTAAATTTATTAAGGTAACATGCTTATTATAATTTTATATGTAAAATTAAAAAACAAAATATTTATGCAAATTAGGCTTAAAAATTTCCAATTGTTTGTATAATTTCTTTTATTTATGCTGATTAAAATGATATATCGATTAATCGATTTATTGTATATATATTTTTTTAAATATCGATTTTAAATAGATATGAGAGCAAAATTTTGTCAACATAACAACAAGAGGCAAATATATATTCCAATATATACTTATAAATGATTTTATATATGTGTAGTATATACGATTTTTAAAGAAAAAAAAAAAAATAACAAGAATTTTATTTGGAAAATTGTTGGACTTACCAAAATCATTAGCACCCATACCGGAGGGACCTGGCAATAGGCCAGGTATACCTTGTAAACCTAAAAAGGCATTTGGAAAGGAATGAGAACGTTGATTGTCCATTGAATCCATCGTACCATCATGTTGATTATCGCCACCACGATCTGAGGGTTCTGTATCTGAACTATTTGAATCTTCACCAGCGCTCTGGGCATGCAAAGAAGCCATATCTGGATGTTGTTTCTAAACCAAAAATTAAGCAAAATAATGAAAATTATTATTTTTATTAATTAAAAATCGATACATAAGTAAGTGTTAATATTTCTGTCGATATGAAAGAGTAGCTTTAGTTTTCCTAACTTACCTATACAGATCTGTATGTTAAAAAACAAGTTACGAGGCATAAAATATCGAATACGATTAGAGTTTTTTATTAGAAGTGCACTGTTTTAGATTTTTTCGAATATTGTCTCTTAATATTATAAATATGTATCTTAAGTCAACTTAAACTTTTCTTCCATATCGACTCAACCATATATAATAATTGTTTTGATCTTTCGTTCATCTGTTTGTCATCTACTGTTTCTAACTTCCGAATCCTGATAGTTGATAGCGACTATATTGTTGAAGTTACATCGAATTAGGTGTCATTTATTCAAACCGCCATGGAGGTATGGATATAGCGTTCAAAAACAAGTGGAAGTGATAAAACTGTTTTATCGAAATGGATGTTCTGTTTGGGAAACGTTCCTGTCACCATAATTTTCCTACTGAGATGACTATTCGCAGTGTGCTGGATAAATTTGAGTTCACTAGGTTAATGAAAAACAAGATATGACAAAAATATCAACACTGTCGGTGAGAGCTTACAGGAGAATCCGCTGCAGTAGATTTCACTTCGTTTACAAGAGGTCAGATTCTCGCAGACCATAATACGGTGTATTTTGCATTATGACTGGGGCCGGCTCCCTCGTGAAATTTGTTGACCCAGAAGCTCAAGGTAGACGGCGATAGACCACTAAATGGGCCCTTAAGGAGTTTTTCAACTAACTCTTATTTTGAGCAAAAAATTAAATTCAACGAAGAGATTTATTATATGGCCACGTCAAAATAGAATAATGTGGAGACGATAACAATCTACATGAGATCCAAGAACGTCCAATGCATTCAGAAAAAGTTACTGTCTGGTGTGGATTTTGCGCTTGCGGTGTCATCGATTCATATATCTTTGAGAATGACGTTGACCAGGCCATCACCGTCAACGGCCAGTACTACAGGTCATTGAAGACAACTTTCTTTGGTCTGAATTGGATGACATGGACATTAATTTCATGTTGATTGAAAAGGACAGCGCTATATCACATAGCGCATGCCACAATCGACCGTTTGCACAAAAGATCTGAGAACATGGTAATCTCAACTGGAGGTGAAGTGAATTAATTACCGAAACCGTGCGATATTAGTCAATAGATTTTAGTAATATGTTTATATAGATTTTGCCTTACTCTTCCCATACTTTTTCAGTTTGTTTTTGATCTCAATAGATCAGTTCTAGATATGAACTTAACCTATCGACTAAAAAATTTCATAAACATGTTATTGATTTTTTAAGTTAGGTTTTCTTAAGTCTTAGCGAAAAAGCCACAATTAAGCCCTATTAAGCCCTATTTATGACGCACAGTCATGGAAAATTGGATAAAATATGTGTTTTTAATCCTTTTTGTATAACGGTATCAAATTTAGTTAAAGTTAGCGGTATAAAAATTTTTGCGGAAAGACTAAAGTTGTCTTATTTTTGATCAGACTTTGAAGTAAAATCCGATTTAAACGGCGAATCGGATTTGTAAAAAATCAGTAGAAATGTACTCAAAAACAGTTTGAACGATTTATTGTTCAACGCTTACCTGTAAACCATTTGAATTCTCCAAAGCCTGACCCAATAAAGATTCACGCATTTCACGATCACGATCGCGTGAAGTTTCCCGACTCCGATCACGATTCCGTGTTAACGGATGCTGGCCGGCTACAGGAAATTCACGATCGATTAATAAACGTTCAGGACTGATGCCATGTTGGGCACGAAACAAATCGGCGCTTTTTATTCTTTTTTGTGGAGGCGGTGTTAAATGGTTATTGCGATTGCTATCCGAGTCCGTAAGATCCCAATGGTTGGCCTTTATTTGAATAAAAACAAAAAGTAGAGAAAAAAAAACAAAAGAGAAAAAGTAAAAGAATTAAAGAAAATTTCTTTTTATTTCGCGACATTTCAGTAGTAGTAGTAGTTGTATAGTGTTTTCCGGAAGTGTCTACTTTACTTTATTGCTATTGTTCGATTTTCTTACGGGAGACGCTGACGAGGCTTTCAATTCCTGTATGGCAGGTGTTTTTCCGCTACTATTATTACTGCTATTGTTGTTGTTATTATTATTGTTGGTGCTACTGTTATTATTATTGTTGTTATTATTGCTGCTGTTATTATTATTGTTGTTGTTGCTGCTGTTGTTACCACTATTATTTAAAAGGTTATTAAGGGGTGTCGTCGAACCCAACGAGGGTGTTGTAAATGGTGAATTTGAGGAATTACTGAGTGCTTGTGTGGCAGCTGTAAGGAAATTTAATTTATTTGCGCTACCCGAAAATTGGCTATTCATTGAACTGTTGTTGAGTTTGTTACTGGGTGTTGAGGAAGCCAGTGTAGAGGTAAATGTGGGCGTAGAGCCATTGTTAACATCGGCTAGGCCGCGTATTTGTAATAAATGGGCGGTTTTTAAGAATTCCGGTAAATGTTCGTGACCGACATTGACTTCGCCGTTGTAAATAAAACTAAAGAAAATAATATTTTGCAATATAAGAGAAAAAAGGCATATTTTTAGGCAAAATAAAAAAGGATAAATTGTTAAAACTAATAAAGCCTTAAAGTATGCTAAAGTTGTTACACTTACCTTAACAAATTCTCCACATCATCGGCTGGTATATCTCTCAGTATAATTATTGGATGTTCACATGGATTTGCTTTTAATAATTTACGAAAGTATGGACTGCAGGCGCTTAACACTACTTTGTGGGCAGTGAAGGAACGTTCATCACAGGCCAAAGTAACATCAACGAAATCTTCTTCATCACGCAAATGACGAAATGAACTCAATATTGACGTTTGATAATCATTCCATTTTAAAGCATATTGTTGTTGTTGGTGCTGTTGATGTTGTAATTGTTGTTGCTGTTGCTGCTGCTGTTGTTGTTGTAGTGTTGCTGATATTATTGAAGCGGTTTGCTGTTGCTGTGTCTGTTGTTCCATAACCGATGATGGAGCAGGCGAGGTGGCTAAATTTGTATTGGCTGTCGAAGCGGTAGTAGCAGGCGGTAATGGTTCCATTTTAACAACCCCTGCGTTATTATTTTCAGTTGTTTGTAATTGTGTTGATTCAGTCATTTGCGTAAATAATTTTGATTTGTATTTTTCTCTTGTTTTTTTTTTAAGCAGAGTGAAATTTTTTAAGGGTCTTCTCCTTCTGTTAAATAAATGGAATCCCTTTTCCTTTGTTTGTTATAAATTTTTAATTTTATTTTAAGTAGTTTTGTTTTGTTTCTTTTTTTTCAGTGTATATTTGTTTAGTTATAGTTTTTCCATATGCAAACTATATGGAACATTAATGGATTTGTCTTTTAAAAATTTTTTTTTTTAATTTTTGTTTGACATTCCAAAAAGGATTTTCTTCTTAAGCTATTCATCCATTTCTAGCTTTTTTTCTCATATCAAATATTTATTATGGAATTAACAAAATGACCCCAACATTACAGTAGTTTTGTTCTTTACGTTTTAGTTTTTTTTTTTTTTTTTTAATAATGTTTTAGATATTAAATTTCAATAAGTGGACGGAATTCTGTAAATAAAAAGAAAAAATTATTTAAAATTAATAACAATTTAAAAACAGAAATTATTCAAATAAAGCTAAAATAATAGTAAATATTTATACAAATAAAAGTATGTAACATATTGTAACTGTTTCATATGAACAAGTAAAATCACACCAATTAGCATTACGATGCTTTTACAATCCTAGGAAAACGCACTCGTTCAACTTTTAATGAAACTTGCATGCAAAACTTAATGGCTGTGTTCACAAGACAAAATTTTTTCGTTATCGATCTTTCATTCCTAATTCTACCACAATTATGAGTCGAATTACATACAATTACTTTTTTATTAAAATTCAAAATTAAATAAAATGTCAATTATTTGAATGGAATCGAACCTGGGTTCCATTTTTAGTTGATCTATTAACTTAGAACTTATTTTTAATCGACCACTATGCTGCGGATGACTGTGTGTAGTTTAAATATGCAATTATTGTTGAAGAGTTAAATAACCCATGTTTAGCATGAGCATGTACATTATGAAGAACTTTGGTGAGACATTCGTAGCTTTGTTGAAAATGTGGTTAATTTTGTTGGTTATGCATCATTCTTTGCAGATATAATTACTTCTTAACAGTCAATGAAAATATAAGAAATTCTCACTTAATTTTGAAATACTACCTTGATCAAAAAGTTCCCGGAATTTATTCAGGAAATTAAAAATACAAGTTTATTCATCTAATCTTTATTGTTTCCTTCCAAGTAATCTCCATAGACTGCAACACACTTATGCCAGCGCTTGATCCAATCCTTGAAACATTTTTTATATTTGGTTTTCGGTATGTCCATCAGTGCTTCCTGCGATTATTCCATTATTTCCTCTCGGCTGCTGAAACGCGTTCACCATAATGATTTTTTTAAACTCGATTGAACAGAAAGAATTCATAGAGAGCCAAATCAGGTGAATTCGGTGGCTGTTGGTTGTTACATTTTTCGTCAAAAAATTTCGAATAATGATGGCACTGTGCGACGATGTGCTCTTTTTGTTCTCGACTCATATGGTGAACGTACTCATAAACTCACGTCTCGTCTCCAGTACTGATCCTTTTGATGAATGTGGGATCGGTTTCAGTCTCGCAAATCATGTCTTTTGCGATCTGAACACGATCTCTTTTTGGCATGAAATTATAAAACATTGCTAACACACATAGAGATAGATGTACTCTTATCTACGTAGCTTTTGCAAATGTCAAGTTATGACGCTAAGATTTAGCCGGAATATCAACAACAGATGTACCAACTCAACAAAGAAAAAAAAAAATAATAATAATAAATAAAAAAATCAGAACGATTGGACCGCCACAAGGGGGTTATTCCGAGAACTTTATTATCAAGGTGGTATAGACTCTAGTTCTTTTAAATAACAACAGTGATAGCAATTGCTAAAAATTTATATTTCGAGAAAAATAACAAAAAAAAAACAACTTGTATGTGCTAACATATTATAATAGGTGATCACACTGGTTCAAGAATGCAGCATACGGGACTCAAATGGCAAAAAATGTGAATTGAAAATAGTTCATATGAATAACAACTGTTGCTGGTTTTTGATATTCTTGCACCTCATAATGTAATAACTCTTTTAAAATGGGACAAGGAAAGTCATTAATAGCAGAAGAAAGAGGAAAAATTGAAGCCTATTTTGAACAAAAGTTATTCTTTAGAAAAATTGGTCAGAAAATCGAAAGAAGTTGCCAACAGACAAACGTGCAAGTTTGAGAATTGCATCTAAACCTCTGATTCCATACCAAAAATAAAGGCGAAAGCTGCAGTTTTTGCTAGTATTTCGACTGTTCGGCACTTGGTTGTGGAAGTTCTGCATATCCAGAGAATGAAACTTAAAAAAACCTGTGTTAAAACCCATTCACAAAGAAAAATTTGTATTTGCTAAAGTTCACTTAGATTTTTTAACTTAGATGATCTTGACGGGTATAACTTCTGTTACCATAACATTAAAAAAAGAGGAAGTAATATTAAGCATATGGTATTAAAACGACAAAATTAAATGCGAAGCAATACAAAAACATTCTGGAACGAGCTTTTCCAAATTGCAGTGACATTTTTTGGACCTTTGTGTTGGATTTTCCAACAGGATAAATGACTAAAATGTGAGGCTGATGGACTGGCCACCATACTCACCAGACTTTAACATAGTAGAAAACATCTAGGAATGACTTTCACGGAAAGTTTATTAAGGAGGTAAACAATATGAAGACGTTCCATCGTTGATCAATGTTCAGTTTTCAAGAATTTAGGCATTCGAATTTTGACAAAATAATAAAAAAATAACTTTCCAATTGAAAAATGGTGTAATATTTTATGAGCAAATAAGACCAAAATTATTTTATTTGGCTTATATGGTCCTCGATCATACGTAAGAAGTCCGCCAAATTATGAAGTTAACCAAATTAATAGCAAAGGCCGTCAAACATTGCAGTTCTAGTACTATAGTAGGAGGATATCTTTCTTACTATGGTTTTGGATCCATTATCGTGTATCATACATACCGTCATGGATGCCTCCATTGGAAGAAATGCCACTCATTTGAGTCACGTAAAAGGAATAATGACCTAAAGAATATCAGTAAGAAAAGCCAAAAACTGGTTTAAGAACAATAGAGTTATGCTATAAACACATTCAAGGCTACCGACCATCGACTACAAGCTGTCAAAAATAGAATACATGCGTGCATATGAGAATAATTATTTTAGCGGCAACATGGCTACCGACTACACGACTACTATTGTAGCCCGTAGCCAACTTAGGCTAATTTCTTTTTTCTTGGCGCAAAAAAAATTTATGTGGAATATCAAATAAGATGCTAATTTTGTAGCTGTAGTCGTTAGAATAATTAAGTAGCTGGTAACTTTGCTGCTTTTGTAGCTAGCGCCTTTTGTAGTCGTGTGGTCGATGGTCGGTAGCTTGAATGTGTGTATAGAATTAGAGTGATGAATTTGCCCGCTCAGTCCGTTGATTCGAATCATATTAAAAATTTGTGGACAATTGTTAAAGTGAGGTCAAACCAGCTTAAAATAATTATCTGTTGAGTAATGTGGAACAGACATGATACTTGCTTTCGATGCTCAGCCCTTATTGCTAACAAGGGCAATGTAACCAAGTACTACTTGGTTATAATTTGGAAGAATAATTCAGCAGAATACTGCCTTAATAATATATAATATTTTTAAAATATAATTTTTGTATAGTGGATCCAGAGCGATGCTATTATTTTAGCACTTTTCCTAATTTTTGTAAGAAATTAATTTATTTCTATCAAAATAAATGTATTTTTCTTTTAATAATTTTTTTGATTTATTTTTTTATTATTTTAAACACAAAATTTTAACATTTGTAAAAAATAGTTTTCATTTTTTTTACTGGTTTAAAAATGTTATCCAAGTGGTGCTATTATTTTGACAAGAACTGTAAGCTGAAACAAAATTTAATTTGTTAACAACTACATCCGACATAGTAAATAAAAATAAGACCATAATTGACTTTAAGTTTGTATGTAAGTTTTCAGATAGTATGCCTATCAAGGAAAGATATATAGGTAGTCACGCATACACAGTAGTATTAAGAATAATTTTTTCGACTTTTTGGTACCTTTCAACACATATGACAAATGTGTTCAAAGTCGATTCGTATTTGATCCTATTTTACGATATAAATATTACGCAAATATTTATAAAAAACAAAATTTCCTGGGGGAAACCGACTAGGAGTAAATTAAGATAAAAATTGTTCTTCAATGCTGCCTATGATCGTGATAGAGCGACTATCAACGGTTATTCTCTGTTACGTTCTTGGACATGGGGGAATTGAAGGCAACGGACGAACTTGCACGAGCAGACACTGCTTTCGATATTTTAAAATGGATTGGGTATATCACCATTTTTCTTGTAAGATATGGATATCTGATATCAAGCCAACTGCGCCTCAGAGTTGGTGAACGTTAGGTGAATGCACCCACCTGCTTTAAGACAAACAAAAATCTGGTAGTATCTAGATGGTCGAAGAAGGTAAACGGTTCTGAAACTGCACAAGCTGCATATATATCTTATATAAGTTATAATCGGCGATTGGGCTTTTGTCAGACATGCGCAAAGATTGATATGATAATGACATCCGCTGCACAAATGGCAACGATATAGTAGAGAAGCAATCTTCGTAACATTGTCTTTGTGATTCCCAGAAGACTTAAAGCTATTTTTGCTTGATTAGAAAAAAAGGACTTTCGGTTGGGTCATTTAAAAGTTTAAGTTTACAAATACAATAAAATACAAACGGTTTGAAATTTTGCCAAATTTAGTTTTTTGTTGTGAAGTACAATTGTTCCGGTTAGAAATGAAATATAATTTCCTTCATATTGTTGCCGCGGCTGGCCTCACAATACCTCATTCGATCGGATCTATTTTCGAGAATTTTTTCGATTGTGTGGAGCCGTATCTCGGCAATGGCATCACGAATGTTGGTCTTCAAATGCTCAATTGTCTCTGGTTTGTCGGCATATCATTTTCTTTAACGGCGCTCCCCAACGGTGTCAAATCGCGGCTTCTTGGTGGCCAACTGCCATCACTATTTTGGCTAATCAAACGACCATCAGACGTTTGACTCAATAAATTGTGGCATGAGATGTGTGGCAAGTTGCACCACCTGTTGAAACCAAACATCGTTCACATCAATACCATGAAGAGCGGGCACAAAAAAATCGGTTATCATGGTGCGATAGATGTCTATCTCATTGACCGTAATGGTCGTGAAGTATGATATATGAGCCAATGAGGCCTCCGTTCTACAAGCCGCACCAAACAGTCACTCGTAATGGGTGCATTGGCTTCTGTAAGACCACGTTCGGGTTTTCTGCTTATTAACGTACCCACTAATAAGAAAATGAACTTCATCCGAAAAGATGATTTTCGATGATTTTTCAATTTCCTACCAATTTGTTTTTGTTTTGAAAATAAGTTTCCAATAAATCCCAACATGGAGATAATATACTGAATTTTGTGACGGAATAGAGTAACATAAATAGTGCCAGATTCGAAATAACCGCTGGTTCAAATTTCAACCGATAGATAGCCCACTCGATACACGAACAGTCTTACATTGGATGATTTGGGGAAAGTCCACGGCTTTATAAAACCGACTGGGTGGCTGTCGGGAACAGGGCTTTGGTGTAAACGATGACACATTATAACACAATGCGATAAGCTCTCTTGGGACTAGGAAGATCGATTATTCGACTTTTTTCAAAAACCGGTTTCCGAATAATTCGAAAAATTGCAATTAAAAAACCGGTTTTAGGTTATAAATTTATCAAATAACCGGTTACCGGGTTCTGTTATTAAAATAAAATTCTTCTTAATACCAGTTGCATTAGCAAATAAAATTGATAAATTTTTGTCCAATGTTGTAGCTTCTAGCAAGTAAGAATGCTAGAACAACTTTCGATCTTTTTAGGGCCTTAACGGACATTACTTTCTCGACACCGCAACGTCCTAATATTTCATCCAGTGGCTCATTTTTTACAGCGTATTTTGTAAGAGTTCTACTTGCCAACGCCTAGAAACTGCTTGAAATGGATGGATGGTTAATAATTCCTTGTGTCAAAGAGCTTTTTCAGCTTAGTATCTAAGGACACTCAATATATCTAGACTTATACTTTCAATCAATTTCCAAATATTTGCACACTTCAGAGGACATGTGTAGAAACATAAATGCATGCACCACGTATTTGATAGTGCGTGCCACTACGGTATGTTAGTTAAGACACCCGCCTACCAACGAGGGAGTTCTTAGTTCAAACACAGGCCACACCATCCGACAATTTTCAACAGCGGTATCACCTCACAACATTGCTAGCGGCTGGTTATGAGTATTTACGCTTGAAAAACTTTACTTACTATATATAACATCTGCCGTTCGGAGCCGTGGTTTATAGGTGTCTTTCAAGGAGTCTAGTTGATTATCATTCTCCAATAGTTATAGTAAGTGCGCGTATCTTTTTTGCTCTACCATGGTTCGCATGTTATTTGTGCGACGTTCAAGGTTGTCGCATACAGTATGAAAATAAGTCGTTATTACTATTGATTATGATTTTAATTATTATTTTATACAATAAAAATAATTGTTTTTAAATCCATTTATGAAACTTAAACAAAAAGAATATTTATATTTTAGTTATTCTGCCTTTCGATTCAAATCGAAATTTTCTCCGTTCGAAAATTTGGTTGAGTGTGTTTCGATTCCGTTCAGTTTCTTTCGATTCCGTTCAGTTTCTTTCGATTGTATGTATTCTGCATTACGATTGACCAAAATTTATTATTTGACTAAATTTGATATTATATTACATATTTATTTTGATTAAATACGAAGCGAAAATATGACAAACAAAAATTGAGTGATTTTTTAATGAACATTTTTGTGTATGCAGCAGGGTTGTAAAATGAGAACATAAAAATTGTACTCAGAAGCTAACAAAATTGTACTTTTTCGACCCCAATTGTACCAAAAATATTTCTTTTTCAATTATTTAAAATTTTTTTTTTATAAAAATTCATTTCTATAATGACAAAATTAACATATATCATTAACCCTCTGTAACTGACGTGGCGTGTGACAGACACCACAAACTTGTGTAAATTCGTGCAATTTGAATTAATAAAATCAATCATATTTAAAACCTCATGTTAGCTTGAAAACTATTTATTGTTATGAATAAATAAGGCAAATCAGGTGGTATTCGGAAACGTCAACAAAAATATATGAGTTTAGAAGTGGTGTCTATTAGACTCCACATCAATACGATTGTTACAATTCGTGCACAACGGTTGCAGAGGGTTAAAAAAAACTACACTTAAGTAAAAGTACATGTTCAACTTAAAATAATGTACAAAAAAGTCTATCGATATACATATTCATGAGATCAAATTGTTTTTAATAACAAATCATTGGGTATTTTAAAACTAAGCAGCACAAATTGTATGATCTTAACAAATTTTTTGTCTGAATAAAAAAGGGAAACAATAGGCACATGAAGTCTATTTCGTTTTTTCGTTTTAATCATTTACTTAACTAATAAACTAAAGAAAATACATCAAAAAAAATTAATTGAGAAAGTAAATTGTACCAAATGAGTAATGGGTGCAAAAAGTACACTTGTACCAACTTCTGCAACTCTGGTATGCACTACATTTGAAATTTATATTCCATTTCATTGCTGTTTCTATTTCATACCTTGCTGTCCTTTTATGAACATTATTGTGTTTCGATCAACGTTTTCTTATACCAAATTGCGATGAAAATGTAATTGAGTGCGAAGACATAATCGAAACACAGAATAGGGGTGATTGAGAATAACGAAATTAGCATTCACTTTTCGGGATATTTGAAACAAATCTATGTTGAGTATTTGCAAAATAATTTAAATATTTTAATATATTTTTTAATAATTCAATTATTTTATTATTTAATTTTATTTTTTTATATATTAAATGAAAGGCAAAAATGTAAAACATTCACATTATATTTGAAATTTGTTTGAATTTTTTTGTTGTATTTTTTCAATTTTTTAATATTTATTACACAACTGTACCGGATTTTTTTTTTGATTTTGATTTTATAAATAATTTTTGTAACTTTCTTTTGATTTTTTATAAAAAAAAAATTGTGTCAAAATTTATAATAACAAGTGTGTTACTATATATTTATTTTTTTTTTTCAAATTTTCCTACAAATTTTGATTAAGAATATTTAAAAAATTTTGTAATTTCTTGAAAATATTTCAAACTTTAATTGAAAAACCGCACACCGGATTTGATATTCAATACAAAAAATTATAAAACACCTCTTCCTTATTATCTTTGTTAAAATATTAAATCCAACTAAAAAAAAATTATTCATATGACCGGTATTGACCTTTTTTTATTACTAAAATTTGCTTTAAAAATAAAAGAATGTTTTTAAGAAGAATTGAAGAAACAGAAGATTTAAATTCTCTCATTGTTAAAGAAATAAGAAGAATCGAGTATTTTTGTTTTGTTTTTTGTTTTTTTTTTTTATGGCTATAAAATGTAAATTAAGACGACACTTAATTCGTGTGTATTGACGATTAAGAGCAACAACAAGACAAAAAAAAAAAAACATTATTAAATCGAATAGTAAGAGAATTATTTTAAAGGAAAATAATAAAAAATCAACTAAAAATTGTCATTATTAAAGGGGCGTAACTTGCGTAGAGATAAAAAGACACACTCATCACCTCTACAATAACAATACGAGTAATAATTACAATAGTGTGGTGAAAACTATTGTAAATAATAATCATAATAATACAAGAGTAGTACAAGACAACAACAACAACAACAACAACAACAACCATCATCATCAATACCTACAAGTACAGTAAGTAGTAGTAACACAATACCTATAACTTAATGCTCTACCTACTCAAAACAAAAACAAAAAATAAAATAATATAATCAACCTACAACAAAAAAATATTAAATAAATAACAATAAAAACAACTACAAGTACAAGAGACTTACGAAAAAAAATAATAATAAATAAACAAGTAAAATAAAATATTTTATATTGTATTGTATATAACAACACCAACAACAACAACAACAACGACAACAGCAATAAGAATAATAAAAATTATTTTAACCAATGAAAACTACACGCACATTAAATACCAACAACAAATATAAATACCTAAATGTACATGTTGGCCAATAAGAGAGATTAAAATAATAAAAAAAATACTACATATACATCCACATACACGCACGCAACAAACACACACACATACACATACACACATACACACATACTCATATAAGCTATTACAAGCTCTCTATGACAGAAACAACAATAATAACAATTGAGTAGAGTACAAACACTAAACTAAAACTAATAAATAATGATATTGTTTTGGTGAGAGATTGTATGAGTTAGTACATACATACATACATGCATACATACATATGTAGTAGAAGACAGAGGGAGAGAGAGAATTAGAGATCTTTTCATTCTCTCTCACACACACAATCACACAGTCTACGTTTAAGTCTTAATTTTTTATTACATAAAGCAGGTTACAATCAATGAATTATTTTTGTAGTTTTTTTTCTCTTGCTTTGTTTATTATTACCCAGCGATGATTTACAGTAGAGATTAAAATAACAGTACAATAGAAGTTCATATTAGAGTACAATGTTTAATGTAGCAATTGATATCGCTTGTAAATTAACGCTCAATCTCCGTTTTATGCCGTTTTATAGTCGTGGCGACATTTCACACTAAAAAATCTTTTGTTGCTTTTTATTTAGTCCATTCAGTTGTGGGCAGTGTTGCCAAATGTGCAGATTTATTTGTATTTTGCAGTTTTTTGAAGCACTTTGCAGTTTTGAAGTTTTTTGTTTAAGAAATCAGTTTTTATGTTAATTGTGTAGATTGTGCAATTCTTAATATTTTAGGTTTTTATTTTCAATTTTGTTATTTTAATTGCAATTTCTAAAGTAAGAATTTCATCAGATTTGCTTAATGGCTATGATGAGGTTTATTCGAACCTTTTTTAGTGCGACTATGTTAATTATCCTCTTTTTTGGCCACAGATCATAAAGATAAAGAGAATTAACAAAGTGTGTGATACTCACATTTAGGCCTAATAAAGTTTGGCACATTTTCGGCAAAAGAACAGTGGGATCACATTTCATACTATGTAAATAAAACTAATAAAATATCACTCATTCGTACGTACTAACCTAATAATACGATCGAATTGTGCTTTTGCCAAAAAAAAAAAAAAAAAAATTGTATGATTTTAAAACGACTTTTTTTAGCTTTACTTAAAGGTTATTTTATTGCGAAGTTCCGGATTTTGTAACTTATGCAATAAACTGAACTGATTTTGAGTTACCCGAATATTTGCTGTGCAATCCCACCATGTTCGAAATTACGTGATTAATTGTGAAAACAATAGCTAACCTAAAAAGACGGTTAGCACCACTAGTTTCAGCGACCTCGATTTCGGTATACCCGCTGTGGGGCCCTCTTGTCGGAAAAAGTCTTATATTCGATCACAGTGTAATGATCATTTTTGTATATCGCATTTAATTTGTTGTGAATAAAAAATAAATTTTTCACTTGATAATCAGTTTTTTTCTTCCAAATTTTCAGTTTTTCTAAAAAATATGGCAACACTAGTTGTTAGTTACATGGTGTTAAAAATGTAAGTCTACAAAGAGAAATAGGCGTCTAGCAATGGTGTTCGTTGATATTACAAAGCTAACAAAGTTTTTCCGACATTTATTCGAAAATATAACAACCAGGCCAGAATAAAATAAGAATAATACTACCAAAAAGCTCATTGGAAGGTATTAAAACAAGCTATCGAGTGCTTTTTTTACAGTTACACAAGTTTAACTCATAATAAAAGAAAGAAAGAAATTTTTAATAATAATATTTTTTGTATATTAATTGTAGCGCGAGAGCACATGTTGGCAAGATCAATGGTAGCTCATTGACGCACGAAAGAATTTTTAATCATGTTCCTAAACCGTCCACCATTGACAGTAACATTCTGAGAGAGCTTAGCTGGGAAGTTTTGATGTATTTACCATACAGGCCGGACTTTGCAACTTCGGATTATCATTTGTTTCGATCTCTACAAAATTCTCTTAATGGTGTAATTTCAACACTAATGGTATTGGGTATACAAGTTAATAATATCGATTTGGACAATATATGGCATAACTATCACATATGGTTTGTGTCAATAATAACAAAAATGGTATTTTGGAAGTTAAACATCATAAAACAGTGTTCGATAGACGCTAATCGCTATAATAATGTCGAATTTTGTGCTTAAAAAATTTGTTTTGCGGGGAAGTCTGATAACCTTCTTTCATTAGAAGAAAATGGCTGTTAAAAGTGATCGATTGTTAGTAGAATCTTACGGTCAACATGCACTAACTCAGAAAACTTGTGAACGATGGTTTGCGCAAATCAAAAGTGGTGATTTCGACACAGAAGGCAAGGAGAGGTCTGGTCAGCCGAAAAAGTTTGACGAAGATTGCCGTCAAACACAAGAAGAACTTGCATTTTCATTGCGAGTCACACAACAAGCCATTTCCCTACGTTTAAAAGCATTGGGATTCATTCAAAAGCAAGGAAATTGGCTCCCATATGAATTGAAGCCGAGAGACGTTGAAAGGCGATTTGGCATGTCGTAAAAGATGCTTGAACGCTACAAAAAGAAGTCATTTTTGCATCGTATTGTTACTGGATACATTAGGATAACCCCAAGCGCAAAAAGTCATATGAAAAGCCCGCACAACCAGGTTAATCAACGCCGGAGCCAAATATCCATGACGCCAAGGTAATGCTCTGTATTTGGTGGGATCAGAAGGGTGTTTTGTATTATGATCTGTTGAAATTGTATCAGACGATCATAGGGAACCTGTACTGAACATAATTAATTCGTTTTAAGAGGGCAATCAACGAAAAACGACCAGAAGTTTTGGCTTACCTGCCTTATAGCCCAGACCTTGCCCTTTCTTACTACCATTTGTTTCGATCGATGCAGAACGCCCTTACTTGAATACCTTTCACTTCAGAGCAGGGTATAAGAAATTGGTTTGATTCATTCTTTACCTCAAAACCGGAGTAGTTCTTTTGGCGCGGAATCTATATGTTACCAGAAAGATGGGAAAAAATAGTGGCTAACGATGGACAATACTTTGAATAATGTATCAATTATTTTTTTTTATTATAATAAATGCATTTTTCAGACAAAAAAAAAATCGAAATTATTAACTTGTATACCCAACATAATGGCTTTGCCCCAATAATGACATAACTATTGATCAAAGGGACACATATTTGGTTTAATAAAGCTTGTTTCAAATACATTTTAAAAAATAGGCGTTTTATTTTTGGTGAAATTTTGTAAACGAACCTTTTCGAACATCTATTATAAAAATTGAATTTTAAATTACGCTTAAAATGCTTTACGTTATCACCTGCTAAAATGTTTAATAAAGACTGTTCACTTTGATACCTATATTTATGCAAGCAGCTTGGCAACCCTTTGTTTCACATCTGTGTCAGAAGTGTTAAAATATGTTATGTTAACTTTATATTGAAAGATTAATAAGAAAAAAATGTTGTCGTCTGAACAACAAGTAAGTGAGAAGTTTGTGCAAATTATTAGAAAACCCTTCAGCAGGTTACTGTAAACTCGCTCGAAAAGTCGGAACGTCAATTATTACGGTAAGAATAGTAGTAAGTAGTGGTGAATATATATTATAATTTGAAATTTTTATAAAGTTCAAAAAGTAACAGACCGGTCGGAATAAAGAGAGGCAAATAGTTGAAAAATGAGAGATAAAAACTTTACACAAAATATTTTACAAAATTCAATTACATTGTTGTGGATGATGAGCCATACTGTAAAGTTGATTTTAGGCGTTTCAGAAGGAGTTTTATGCCGCATTTAAAGGAGAGCAGTCAGTCCTTAATTCTGCCAAAAAAAAGGTTGGTGAGTTCCCGAAACAATATATGATTTTACAGACCATTTGTACATGTCATCTTAAAAGTAAGGAAGTTATTGCAAAAGGGAATACTTCGAGAAATACTTCGACGGACTATTAAAGGCATTTTTAAGACAACACTAAGAGCCAAGGTCTGAATACATTGGAATGGTACTTTTCAAACAGTATATGCACATTTTGTTCCCCATGTGGCTAATCCTTATGTCCAAAGCTCCGTCTGATTTAAAAATATTTGATTTTCATGAAAAGATTTTTGAAGGGTTCAAAACGAGAATGCAATAACGAAAAAGACTTACGGAATAAATGGCGAAGAGCTTAAAAGAGTAAAAGCAAAAAATAAATATGTTATTGAAAATCGAAAACAATTTAATAATTTTTAATTTAATTGTTTTTAAATTTAATAAAATGTGTTTTCATTAAAATCTGAATCCGAATTTTTAATTCACGGACCAAAATGTGAGTAGCAGTAGTGAGTAACATAGACTTTCTACAAAACTTTGTGTATGGAAAACTTTTAAAAAAATACTTGTAAATTAAGCGAAACCAGGGCCATCTGGCAAACATCTAAGTACAGCGGTTTTTTCTGTGTTTTAAAGATTTAAAGAGAACTAATATATGTTTATGTTACAATGCGAAATGTTCACAGCAATCTATGTATATAAATTGATGCATGCTTACATAGCATACAATTTACACGTATTCTTACGCTCTTGCTTTTAGTCGACAATGAAACAGCGACGAGTGTACATGCTTATGGGTGTATTCTGTATTATATTTTATTTTTACTAATTTTTTTTTTACAAAATATTAAGATTTTTACTTTTTTAATTAAAATAAATTCATTTCGATACTAATAATGCTAATTATCCATTCAAATAAATTCCCAGAGAGCAGTTTTCATGTTCTCACTAACGCGACTACAATTTTATTTTTCGATACCACTGTTTTTAATAAATACCTACTTGTTTACAGAAATTTAATTTCAGTGCACACTCTCATTTTAAGTGCATTACTCTTTGTGAACACCACTGGCATAAAGCGATTTTAATCCACTTTCTGAAGCTTGATAATATTAGTGTATACAAGATGAGTGCCAAACATAAGACGTAGCTCTTAAAGTTTTTAAGGAAAAATTCAGTAAGTGGCCACTTAAAGCACTGAATAAGAAATAATTGCAGAACAATGAACCAATGCTTATCTCAATTTTCAAGGACCTTTTGATAAACACTATGGTATTTTTTGTAGCGATAGAGTTTTTTTCTCATAATATGTTTAAAATCTCCATCTCTACTTGATTCTTTTTTATTTGGATGATGTAGGCATAAATATCGTATTCGTAATTATCTTTGTCGATGAAGAAAGTTGTTTTTTAGTTTACATTTGTATACAATTTAACAAAGTGAACATGCAGAAAATATTTATCTAATGTGCTATAATTTTTCCCATTACTGTTTACATGATGCTTTAAATAATTTTCAGATGAAGCAAGAAACTACGTTGGTTTAACTATTTCGTTATTTTTTTATTATTTTATTATAGTTTAAAGAAATTAATGGAAAAAACCTTAAAAAAATAGTTAAAATCCAAAATAATAATAAAATAATACATAAAATGACGTCAATAGATAATAGGCTTATATTTGTACAGTTTAACCAACCAACCAACGCAGTTACTACTTTTTTATTATTTTCTTGAGCAATTAATTGGAAAGACATTTGTTCGATTTTAATTTTGTCAAGGCTTTATAATAATAAAACTGTTTAATAATGTACAAGACTTTTTTTTACAAAAACCATGATGCAAGAAGTTGTTTAAATATTAGTTTGGTTTTTAGACAATTTTTTAATAAAAAACTATTTTTGTTTTTTGAAGAATTAAACATTTTTTTCTTTAGCTCCGAAGACTCTGACGATTTTCGTGAGGACCTATTCAGGTTGTTAAACAAACAACAATCAAGTATCATAGTTTAAACAAATTATTATCGAAACTTTAAAATTTTCTACTCACACAGAAGAAGTTTAGTGTTAATCCAAAAAAATAAAGATCAACTAGTATTCGAACGAAGATCAATCATTGGAGGAGGAGGAGGAGACTGTTGAATATTTCCCAACAAATCATACAATAAGTCTGTAGAGTAACACATAGATGGCGTTACTAGAACTTTATCCATACGATTTTTATATAGTACTAATCTTCAAGCGATACGTGGATAAATTTGACAGAAATCTGACTAATGATTCGTGAGTAATTGCATTTTGTGTGAAGCAACTTTGTTATTGAAAAAAAAAAAAAAAAAATTTAAGTGAATTTCGAGTTTTGATAAATCATTGCTTTTTGATGAAAAAAAGTGTAGTGGAAACCAAACAATGGTCTGATAAACATTATCCGAACTCTGCACCATCGAGACAAATAGTAGAGAAGTGGTTTCCTGAATTTAAGCGTGGACGTACCAGCACAAATGATGCAGAGTGCATTGGACGTCAAAATATGATATTCCAGAAAACATACAAAAATCCACAAATTGATTATGAACGATTGTAAATTGAAGGTGCACGAGCTATTTTACACGAACATTTGGGTATGCGAAAGCTCTGTTCAATATGGGTGCCTTACTGTTGACCACAAGCAAGTACGTGTTGATAATTCAAAACAATGGCAAAACTATATGAACTGAACTTCGATTTGCTCCCACATCCACCGTATTCGTCAGATTTGGCCCCTAACTCCTGTTTCCTGTTTTCAGATCTCAAGAGAATGCTGAGTCCTATTTTGAAGAGGACAAGAAATCGTACTATAAAAGAACTCGTTGTAGCGCTGAACGTTGTTGAATAATAAAATCAAGTTTTGTCAAAATTTTGTTTTTTCTTACTTATCCTACGGACTTATGAATGTTCGGCCCTTATGAATTTTTGATGTAAGTCCTTCGGCGAGTGGTTTTTAAACGTAATCACCGCTATATCCCGTATTGGACCAGGTTTTCTCCTCAAATATCTCAACTTGACGGAATGGGTGCGACATCGACAACGAGCGGTTTTTCGGGTGCTTGTGGCATTTCTCAACACGGTGTCCAATTACACTACTTGACACTCAAAGAATTCCGCTTACTTTTTGAGATAATGATTTATTTTGACCACAAACTTATTTGGATCAAATTTAGTAACTCACTATTACAGTTCTTTAGATATGGTACACAAAAATCAATATTTACTTTAAATGGGAGGTGCCACACCCACTTATACAATTATGCCGCTATTTCCACCGATGATGTACATTGACCACAAAGTAACTTAGACCAAATTCAGAACCTTTCACTAAGACCGTTCAAAAGATATAGTAAAATCAATATTTACTTTGTATAGCAGATGCCACTCCCACTTATCCAATTTGGACCACTTTTTGAGAGATGGTTTATTTTGACCACAAACTTATTTGGACCAAATTTGGAAACTCACTATTACCGTTCTTTAGATATGGTATACAAAAATTAATATTTATTTAAAAGGAAGGTGCTATACTCACTTATTCAATTTCGCACATATTACGACTGATGGTGTAGACTGACTAGGAAATTATTTAGGCCAAACCTTCCACTATTACCGTTCTAAAGATATACAGAAATCAATATTTTTTTGTGTGGGAGGTAATACACCTACTTATCCAATACAGCCAGTTTTTTGACTGATAATTACTATTGACCACAAAGTTATTTGGGTCAAATTTATAAACTCTCACTACTACCGTTTTAAAGATATAGACATATAAATAGAAATTTTATATGGGCGTGACACCGACCAGTTAAATAAAAACCATCCGTAAAAATTAATCTTCCCAATGCATGTATTGGTTTGTAAATCGGTTTATTGGATCTCGAGTTATAAAATAACGAACATAGGAAAACTTATTTTTAAATTTTATTACGAAGGGGTTGATCTTTCGTTATAAAATAAAATCGGTTAGCGCATTTCAGAGAACATCAATTACAACACATTTTATAGCTCTCTTTTATATAGATATCTAAGATATAGGGATTTATCGTGTAAAGTAGGATTTGATTTGTTTAAAACTACAATGGCAAAGAAATAAGTTTAAATGACCAACATACGTCTTTTAACACAAAGCTTTTCAGACATGGAAGCGAATGTTCACTAGTTATCTGAAGCAACTCCATTAGTGGTTATAAAATTTAATATTGACAATACTAAATCTCTTCGTATTTATTTTTTCGTTACTCCTCTTGGGAGCATATGGATTTCACAAAACATATCCTATCCATTACTGTATTGGCTTGTTTCAGTTTCATTAATCAGCCGTCTTCAGTCTAAGTAGTAACCCGCCCTAGGATAATTGGGATGCCATCTATCGTCATCTACAATGAACGCCCTCATATGATTGTGTTGTGGTGAAAATTCTTGCAAAGTGGTTGTGGTTCTTCAATTAGCACTGCTATTTTTCTCAGCAGGTGGCGTTTTTCCTGGTCATTTGTGTTATGTTCGCCATCGTCGCCAGAAGTAAGTTGGAATGTCAAGTGAACTTTTTTGGATTGATTTGTCTCTACTTAAATTGGCAGTTATGCTATGTCCGCACAATAACGTTTTTCGTCATTCGCTCTCTTTCCCAATACAACTACGGATTATGAGCTTAATTACATAAATTGCCAAAAATTTTGCTTGAGAATCACTTAAATTGTAAGTAATTATATTTCTATTATCCTGTAAAACTTAAATCATATGAGTTTGGCATACTTTTTAGGTCTTAATTAAAATGCTATAATTACAGGTTTAATATTGCAAATTTATAAAATTTAATTTCTAAATATGCTGCCAAGCATAAAATAAGCAACAAATAATACAAACCAATCCAAGTAAGAAAAAAAAACAATAACAACTCGCTGCATTGATTCCGTTTGTTAGCAGCTAAAAAAATGCCGTTCGAACGTGATAATCCATAAAATAATACAAACAGAGAGCGAAGTCATCCGAAGTCTTGAGTGTACATAGCATTCAATTTTTTCGGTCATGTCCTCTGTCGCGGGTTCGAACCTAGGCTGCGTGTGTTGCATATGGGCACTCTAAGAACTACACTACGTCACCTTAATCTACATCACTTAAACTCGACAGTTCGGATTTGTTTACTATGAGCGAATAGATGATGTTAGTCAGTTTTGCTATCGCAGCTTGATAAACTTAACTTCTTAACACAAATGTAAAGTCTGTTCTTTTCTATGATTGCGAAACATAAAACACTAACCTCCCCTCCCGCCTACACATCCAGAAGATGCAAGTGTTTGTAAATCATTGTCTTCGAATAATTGTGAAAAGCTTTGAAACTAAGATCATTAACCATCAACCTATCTTAGAAACTAACCACACAAATAAAAAAAAAAAACTAAAATCGCACTCGATCGGCACAATCTCAGAACACCACCAAAAAGATATATACGATCATAGTTGAAAACGTTGAGCATAAATGGAATTATTTTTTGAACAGATCTCGTACAGTTTTATATATTAAAGACTTGAACTCTTTTTTATTTTAAAATTAAATTTAATTTGTTGTTTCATTACATTATACCCCTTAAAATGAGACTTGTAGTAAAATTATATGGTTGATCTAGGGTGGTTGGTTGGTTCACGTGGTCACCCGCATCTCTATGAGTGGAATTGGATAAGTTTGAGTGGCATCTGCTATACAAAGTAAATATTGATTTTTGTATATCTAGAGAACGATTAGAATGGCACTTTCCGAACTTGGTCTAAATGACTTGGCACCCAATACAAATCATCAGTTTTAATGAAGGCTCCAAGCAACGCGGGAAGGGATACTCCAGTATATTTTAAATTAATTTTAATTTAAATTTAAATTATTTATTTGTTAATGACGTGTAAGCGACTAAACCAATTTTGTTAAAATTTGGAACACAGATAGAACGAAAATGTAAATTTTTCAAAATTGGACCCAAAAGAGGTTAAAATTGTGGGAAAAGAGGCCAAATTAGGTCACATGAAAAAAAATTTTGTTTATTCAGTTTGGTAATGAGTTACGAATAATTACGAGTAAACGATTAAATCGATTTTGTTGCAATTTGGAGCATAGCTAATGAAAGCCCAATAGAGTGCTTCTTCCCAAATTGGACCTCTGGAACGTTAAAATCGCGTGAAATCTATCAAAGTTAATGTCTTTTCTTCTGAAATTACAATCAATTTTTAAATCAATGAGTTTTGTTTGCTTACATTCATCATCCAGTAAAAAGTGTTGTGCAAAAGTATATTTTCAAAATTTGCATTTTGATGGGCTTATAAAGGGTGAAAGAAGAATGTTTGGTTCATAGTCCATTCCTTACGAAACACATAGTTGTTACGGTATATCTTGGGAATTCTAAAAGATAGAGTCGTAAAACTTTCCACATGCTATTCTTATATCAATTCACATATCAAGATCAAAAATTAACTTCATAGGAAGAGTGAGCGTGGCACATCTCAATAAATGTCAGCGGGAGAGGTAAAAATCGTAGCAGTTTGTTTATAAGGACACCAAGTGGAAAAAAACGAACAGAATCGGGAAAAAGGAAATTTATATTCCATTTACAATATCCATATATGTATGTATATAGCTTTTCTAGCAACGCCGGATGAGTAAAGCTAATCATATTATAGTCAGCTTTTAAAGGGTTAATTACACATTGATCAAAATGCTGTGTAGTGTTGCTGCCTGCTTTAAATATTAAAAAAAAAAATAGATCAATATTATATTTTGGTTTCTTGCGTGCAATGACATCTTTTTCTTGCCCAATTTTGTTTTTCTATCTGTTATTTTTTTTTTTTTGTTTTTTCTTTAAATTTTGATTTTATTTTAAAATCAAATTATTTTTATTGAGGTGATAGTTTGTTGGCTTTCTCTTATTGTGTGCTAGTAAATGTTTAGAAATAAAATGAAAAGAAAAAAAACTTATTTTAAGTTTGGAATAGATTTTATTAATTGTGTCTCTATATTGTATTGTATGGCGTATTTGATTTAAAATCTATTATTTTCCTATTTTTCCCCTTCAATATACTTATGCTAGTGATTGTTGTAAGTGATGCTGGTTTTTAATTTCTTTCTTGCGTTCCATTTTGGATCTTTCCCTCTCTATCTCGCTCGCTCTTTTTGTTTAACTTTGTGTGGGTATTTTAATATAAAATTTTGAAACTTGTACATTAATTTCAAGTCTTTTTTTAAATTTTATTATTATTTTTTTTTCTTTCGAAAATTTACCTTAAGAATGGATGAGAAGATACATTTTATAAGTATTTTTACCTCATTTTTATTTATGGCTGATTTATGTAAATTTTTAATAGCTCGTTTTTAGTTTTTCGTTTTTTTTTTCTTTTAGTTTCTTCTCTTATTTAATTTTTTTTTTTTTAACATTAATTTTATTGTATTTCACATTTGAGGGTAACAATCGATGATGAAGTTGAAACTGACTGAGGCTGGCTGTCTCTAATGATGATGACAATAAATTCATGTCTTTTTCCTTTGTTTTTTTTTTTGTATCTATTTTAGATTTTTTTCTAAATTATTCTGTGTATTTGTGTCTTAGATTTAGTTCTTGTTTTCTTTTTGGTGTTAAAATTTTTGATAGCGAGAGAAAGAGAAAGAGAGAGAGAGAGAAAGAAAAAAATAGATTTTAATGTCTTTTGTTTTTCAAAGTTCATTGACTTTGTATTTTAAAACGTTAGTTGGGGCAATCGAACAAGAATAAGCCAATAATAATACACAAACTACCACTAACTTATAAGAATTTTTATTAACAATTTTTTTATTATTTCAAATTGTATTAAATTTAAAATTATGGTATTGCTTGTTGGAAATACCTAAAGAAAGTTTCTTATTTTATTTAATTGGTGGTACTAAAAAAGAAACGTGTATTATTAAAAGTGTAGAGATATAAAAAATGAAAACTATTTGTTTTTTATGTTATAATGTGTAATAAAATTTATTATATTAATTAATATAAATTGAAAAGAAGTAATTGCTATAAATAAACTCGTATTATTAAATATTTATCCAAATGTGTTTTTTAACATTAAAAACAAAATTCGTTTAATAATTAAATAAATTACAATAAATTTTTATGTACTCGCTTACCATTTCAGATTTACTTATGTACCAACTAAGCTATATATGTATGAGTTGATGGTTGATCTGGTACAGAATAACGAAAAAAAAACTCATAATGATTGTCAGAAGATCTGTTAAGGCTACGGTCACACTTGTCAAATATTTGACGAATATAACTTAATCAAACTATTATGGTACCAAAATGTAGTATCAAATAATAGTACCAAAATATATTTAGGTTTTTAAATTATTTAAATTAAAAAAATAATAATAAAAGAACAAATATTTCTATAAAACAGTGGTTCCGTTATTTTCGTCAAATATTTGACAAATGTGAACGTAGTTTTAGCAAACTACGTTTAAGCGAAAGGATGGTCTATACTCACAATTTCTGAAGTTGACATACGATGCCTATGTTGCTTGTTTTTTTAAAACAAAACGAATTTTCAACATAAATTATGTCATAAATTTCTTTATACAAAATCTAAAAATAAATAAATAAATAAAAATTCAATTAAAAATATTGCAATTTTTACAAAATTTTTGACTTTCCTAAACCGACATATAGGGTCCGCCAAATAATTTCTTTTTTTTTGAAAATGCTATAAAAAATTTTTTTATTAATCTAAGCTTCAAAAACCAATGCGCCTTCAATGTATGTATGGTAAAATCAAATTGTCTAAAAGTTTAACTACAATGTGACCGTACCACATTGAGGAATATGTTAGACGGAAAAAGCGTAATCACTGTTTTATACTTTTTTTAATTTTTTTTTTCATTATTTTTAATTTTTTCAAATTTATATCTTATCATTTTTTGCTCTATTTTTTGTTTTAAATAATTTTTTGAAAAATGTGGACATAAGAAAATGTTTCCATAAAATGTTTATATAAAGTAGTGGTTACCCTTTTTACCTAATGTTTACCTCTATGTAACCGTACGGTAGCACTCTGGCTAAGTATTCGTCAGAATTACTATTGCAAATAATCGCATTTTTATATTCTTTAATGTTTTGATTTAAAATAACAATATACTTCTTGTATTAATTGTACTGCTCTTTTTTCCCCAATGTACTTTTTTGTCAATTAAATACCTGGCTACCCTAACCATAAGGCAGAATTTTTCTTCCACTTTACTAATAATATTTCTCCTTTTTACTGTCAATCGTATTTACTCCTTAGCAGATGACAGCAGCATTTGTCTTTCATATATTTGACTGTAAGCTGAGCCTCTTTGAACTTGAGCCGAACTCACTGACTCACTACTCACCTGATTCACTGTAACCCGAATGGGTTTGTTTTTGTAAACTGTGCAAACGATTAAATAATATACAACTTTTACGTCAAGGACGGTTGGAGAAACTCAACCGCACACAAAAAATGTGAAAGTGCACATTAATAACGGTTGAGTATTATTCAACTGTATCGATTCATTAGAGTGTGTATTTCATTGTTCTATCGATACTATGTAAAGGGTCCGCCAAATATTTTTTTTGTTTTTGGAAATGCTATAAAAAAAAACTACTGAATATTTTCTCAAATTTCTTCTTTTATTTGAAAGTACAATCCTTCCGGTTAATAATGGAAAAAAATTTCATTCAAATGGCTGCCTCGGCTGGCCATGCAGTAGCCTACACGATCGGTCCAATTTCTAAGCACATTATCGATTGTGTGCAGCTGTATTTCACCAATGGCTTCACGAATATTGTCCTTTAAAGCGTCAATTGTCTCTGGCTTGTTGGCGTAACACTTATCTTTGACGGCACCCCACAAATAATAGTCCAACGGTATCAAATCGCAGCTCCGAAGTGGCCAAACGACATCAGCTCTGATAATGCGATCTTCAAAAACAGGGCGCAAAACATCAAGTGTGCTTCGCCTGTGTGGCACTTAGCGCCGTCCTGTTGAAACCAAATGTTGCTAATGTCCTCCTCTTCAATTTTTGTGAACAAAAATTCGTTCAACATGGCCCGATAACGATCGCCATGGACTGTAACGGCCACTCCTTGCTCATTTTCGAAGAAAAATGGCCCAATTAGGCCTCTGGACCAAAATCCGCACGAAACAGAGACTCGTCTTGGGTGTATCGGCTTTTTATTATATGCGTGCGGGTTTTCTGTGCCACAAATGCGACAATTTTGCTTGTTTACATACCCGCCAAGATCAAAATGAGCTTCATCTGAAAAGATTATTTTTGATTCTGCAACATTACCATGATTTTCAAAGTAATGTCGCAATATTTCCCAGCGTTGTTCAAGCGTATATACAACCAAGTGTTATCAAACACGAAATAAGCACTAGTTGAAAAAAAACGTTAGATGGCGGACCCTTTATATTTTATATTTAAAGCTCTACAAAATTCTAAAAAACAACAAAACTAAAGTTATACAACAAAAACAAAAGGTATTCTATTATTTTTTACGCGCTAAAAATTTACAAGAAAACTATGCACACAAAAGAATGAAGTAGAAATACCTGGGCAGTGATACCATTTTTTTAAAGGTGCTATCGAGTGCAACAGGAATCTGATTTAAAAATTTTCGTAACACCTCCAAAATCATGAGTAACGGGTAAAAAACTGATTTTTCGTATTTTTAAGGACTTATAAGTTAATAACTTAGCTAAATATTAGCGGAACAAACCCTATTAAATGGTGTATACTTTACTTAAGTAAACTTAAGGAATCTGTGTAAATTTTTCAAGCAAGTACTTTTTATCTAATTCCTTCCAAATGCTGGTGAATATAAATTGCATTTTGACCCATGCCAAGTTTTGCCATGTACATACACGGTCTTATTCATTGTTCTTTCAATGACTCACAGACTGCCAGATTGTTTCTATGTTTAATAGTTGGATTATATTATGAAGTAAAAACTCTTAAAAAATGTGGATTTGCTAACATAGACGTTCTGATGTTTATTTTTGGCGTACTTTAAACTTTTTATTATATAGTAGAAACGGTTTTTTAAATGTTTATGCCTATGTAGAGGTTTTTTTCCTGCAACTCTGCTAACAGAGCCTTATTTTCCATAGATCGGCGAACTTTTTGTCTACAAACCTTAAAAGTTTTTCTTTATTTAGTGGTCAATTGGAATTGCACTTCGTTTACGATTTTCTTTAAGGCACATAAACATTTTTTACAACCTGTCGGTGAGTTTAAGTATATGGCATTAAGTGGTTTCATTCAATTTTATAATGGCCATTTGCTCGGGTGATTTTACAAAATTTATAATTGATCTATCCTACCTAACGTGATCATTTCATTCCTTGACTACCAATCTTTAAATTGAAAATTTAAAGGCCTCATTTGACCACCGTAGAAATCGCAAATGTATCGTAAATATAAATGTAAAGTAAATGTAAACGTCTATGCGATTATAGAACACGTAAAAACGTGTCATATGTTTTTGTCAATGCGTGTATATAAATAATTAAAAATGGAAAGGAAACAGCTGTTTAAATCCCATTGATGGGTACGCTTTGAAAAAAGTACCAAATAGGTTTAAATAGTATTTTTTATCTAAGTATATAATAATAATATATGTACATATTTATGAATATAAAATACATCAAATTATATACCACATAATTGCCACAAAAAACACATATGGAGTATAAAGTTATTTATCAAATAAATGCTATTTTATAAAAAATCAACATACAAAAGTTTTTCTCTCTCCTTGGTTCATAATAGACCAATGTAACCATAGTTTTTTCACATCAAATTAAAATCATTGAAAATAACTTTTACCTGACATCCTTCTTTTTTTGTTTATCAAAATTTCAGGATAATACTCAGTTAAATGTTGAAACTAAGTGACCTACACCTCGACAGACCCGTTGCTGAGCCAAAGTTCTTTTTAATTTGAACTAAGAATTACATACATACATATTGCTATTATCTATCATTAGCGTGAAAATGTTTGCTTGGCACCTAAGAATGTTAATTAAAGCTAATTTTTTAGTTTATTCCTATTTCACATTACAATATACGTAAGAAGCTATTTTGTATTAAAAAATAATAATATTTTTAAACTCTGATTCACATTTTCTAAAATATAGTTTTAATTCTTCAAATTATTATACATTACTTTGCTCAATTGTTTTAAATTGCTCTTTTTAATTGTGTGCAAAAAGTGCCAAAAAAGAAAGGTAAAAATTCCCCCATATAATTCAACATACAAACAGCACATTATTGTTTGATAAATATCACGTAACGTTGCCGTCAAATTCTATTTTCAACAGATTGGGACGTTACAGTTACATTACATATAGCAAAAGCGATCAGCTGACACAACTACATTTACGTTCGGCTAATTCTACTTTAAATAATCGTACACAATGATTTCATTATTCTTAATAAAAACCAGAAAAAAGTAACCGTAACTGCGTCTACAAAAAAGGACTTTAAAGCAGCGTTAGGCAAACTAATATTCAAATTGTTGTATGTGTGCATACTTTGCAGTGTGTTTTTCCACTTGTTTTCCCTTTACTTCTCTTTGTTTGTTTTTACTTACTTTTTGTCTATGCGTGTGACTACGTACGTGTGTAAATACAAGAAAAGAGCAGCTATTTGCCTGAATCTGCTTTAAAGTTTTGGTCGACAGAGAGAGAATGATAAAAGTGTGAAGTGGTGAGAACCATCTTCTTCCTTGTGTTTAGCATAAAATATGTATACAATATGGGGTGAAGTGATGTAGTGGTTAGAGCGCACGCATAACAACACAAACGACCCAGGTTAGAACCACAGCAGAGAGGACATGACGAAGAAAAAATTTAATTGTGTTTTCGAATGTTTAATAATAAAAAAAGCCTCAACACTTCTTCCCTCCAGACAACTCCATCTAAAAAAAAAAAAAAAAAATAAAGAAAAAAGCCCCCCTGACCCTTCTCGCACACCTCTGGCGATGATGACAAACATCAGACGAATGATCAGGAAAAACACGCCACCTACTGGGAAAAAATTATAATTCCAAAGTAAAGATGACTACCAATTAGCAAGGATTTTCACCACTACACAAAAGGAAATCATATGGAGGAAGCTACAGCGGATTAATCATCTACTTAGCTTGAAATATCAAATTGATTAAAGAAACTGAAACAAAGCAATAGATGATTTGTGGAAAGACAATGTGCTTCCTAGAGGAGTGATGGAAAAAAAATATAGTTTTAAATAAGTAAATGACCTAAACCTACGATATTGAAAGGTGACAAGCAACTTAATGAATTTTTAAACCTCTTGTTTGAATTTTGCTGACGTTCGTATGAGGTTGACGAAGGTATTCGCCTCCCAGTAGCAGCTGCGTGGACTATTGCTTTAAAACCTATCTCTACACGACTGTTTTCTGTTCGACTTATAATCAAAGAAATTGATTATCTCGTAATTCAAAGTCTTTTAATAGTTTTTAAAATTTGCGGGATAGATGCTACATTAATATTGAGCCAAAAATCGGAAAACAGTCTGTAAAATGTCTTGGGAAGTTAACAAAGTGAAAAGAATTCAGACAAAATAAGTTTCAAGCAAAAATTGGTTAGCACAACTTCACGACAGAGATTGTGGATAACTAATGGCTTATTAATTTCCCTAATGAGTGTTAACGATCATCATAAAATCGGTCTTAACTAACTATATCATATAATAAGCAATGGAAAAAACTGATTTTTAGGTATATTATAGTTTTTAAGCAATTTTTGGTCATTTTATATACTTTTTTTTAATTGAATACGTGTCGCTCATTTAATTCAATAGAGTCATAATTCAAAAAACAAAATTTATCAAGAGAGCTGTTTAAATTTGCAATTTTCTATTATTTAGCATTGAAATAGGAATAAACACTTTGCGCCTGTGCTCTTGATTTTGTATGAATCACAATGTATTTTGTACGCAATATCAATCACAATATTATGCATACTTAACTAAAAAATCATGTGTTTTGGGTTACGACATTATTGCAGTAAATGAGTGATATGTGCATCAAATGCCAAATCGATTAACATTATAAAAAAAAATTGGAAAAAAATTAAGAAATACATGCATACAGTTTGTAAAAAAATGGGTTCAAACTTTTTAGCGCGGGATATGATCTTGTACATGGCCGTGAAAACAAAACAGGGAATTTTCTAGCGGATTTGCTTTTAAAACAATGGATATGCTCCAACTTTTGGAGACTCGTGTTCCCTGAATGTTTTCATTTAAAATTTTTCATAAAAAACCGAAATTCTAAGAAACTCCAACGTTTTTATATTTTAGAAAATATTTATTTTACGGCAAAGAAATCAGGTAAAAATCTTTTCTTTTGTTTTCTTAGCGAGGGTCTGTCTTTAAACTTATGACGTCTCGAAGTCCCTAAGAGGCACAGTAACGAGATGTGTACAAAATAAAAATAAACATGTTAAGAATTTGTTGCCGGAATGAAAATAAGATTTTGACTTTCTTTCAACTTTGAAAACATTTTTTTTACAAACTGTATGTTGTTCAAAAATTTATATAAAACTGATATAAAAATGTTTAATTATTTTTGCCATTTTAAGTAGTACCAATACTTACTTTCAGAAAAACTTGTTTTGAATATAATATTGTTTAGAGTCAATACAGTGGAATTAATCGATTGAAGCATGCAAATAATGCCTATGTTTACAAAAACAACAAAAATGTTAATAATCTGACAATTCAGAATTGTCTCATAGTACTCTACATTTATTTTTTCAATAAGAACCTTTCAAAATTCTTTACAGATCTTCTTGGAATGACATATGACTCACTTTTATTTCCCCCAAAAAATAACAGACAGTTTAAACACTTAAACAAACAAAAAACAAAAAAAAAAAGAAACAAAATCTTAATTTTCTACGTATTTCTGATATGAGAGACAAACACCAAATCATCATGTACTTTTTTTAATAATAACAATTGAGCAATTTGTTATTTTTCTTTCTTTATTTTTGCATTTATTTTTTTCATTTATTTAGTTTTAATATAAACATTTTTACCACACATTTATTTTACGATTATTTCAACGCGTATATTTATTATTTTTTTATTATGTCGCTAAGATATTAAGACATAAACAACAACATAAACAATAAAAATAAAATCAAAATAAAATAAATGTTTATAAAAAATACAACAAAAAAACTAAGTATTTTACAAATAAACAAGACAACACACAACAACAGCAACAACCAACAAGCGATGTAGGAAAAAAATATGAAATTTTTATAAAGACATACAAACCAGCGATAAAAGAAAAAAAAAACACTTTTCATACAAGAAGACAAGTAAGGAAAAGCCAAAGTAAACGCAAAAAGGGAAAAAAGAAATGAATGGCAGACCCTTAAATTTTGCTTAATACAGTGGGAAGAAAACGGTATAAGGACCAAGATGAAAAAACTATTGGAGAAATTTTTATGAAATATTTAAAATTTTCAGTGTTTTTATTGCAATTCTATCGGGTGATTTTTTAAAAGCTTTCGGATTTGATTAAAAAAAAAAAACAAAATTTAAAGAAATGTATGAAGTCTTTATTTGAGGCGATAGAACGATTTGTATACATAATTCAATGTTTAAAGATGATTTCATGTAAATGTTGATCTCAGCTATGGTTTAAATGCTGGGTCCCATTTTGGCATACTCTCTTCCAGTGCATCAACCGTTGCGGTCTTGTCGCTATAGGCATTAGCTTTAACATAGCCCTACAAAAAATAGTCTAAAGGCGTTAAATCATACGATCTCGGCAGCCAATTGACCGACTACAAACGTAAAATGATCTATTCACCGAACTCGCCTCTCAATTGGGTCATTGTTTCGCGCGCTGTGTGGCATGTGGAACCGTCTTCTATTTTGGGCAAAATCATATAATCATCGCACTGTAGCACTCGCCATTTACAGTAACGTTCCTGCCTTCGTCGTCTTTGAAAACGTACGGTCCAATGATGCCATCGGCCGATAACCCGATAACCCTGCAAACAGTGCGTTTTTCGGGATACATTGGCAGTTCTTGCAATATTTTTGGCTGCTCTTCACACCAAATAAGGCAATTTTACTTTTTCATGTATCCATTCCACCAGAAATGAGCTTCGTCGCTGAATATAATTTTCCGATAAAAAAGTATGAATTTTGATAATAAATCTGTTCAACAATCGTTTGTAAATCGATTCATGGTTAAAATATAGAACAAACTGAACATGTTTGACCGTAACATGTTACACGAAAATAGCTGAGCCGCCAAACAGTGTTGCCAAAAAAAAAACACCCCATATTTTCCTAAATGATGAAAATTTATTGGTTTAAAAAAACTAACAATGTAATCTATTCTGTAATTACTTTATTTTGATATACGCACCTAACCAACCAGGTTATTCTTAGCCTAACCACACCAATGAATGAAGACTTTTAATACTGCAGTCCCCAGATTTTTTTTTCTCCGTTACTCCTCTAAGGAGCATATTGGCTTTCCACAAAGCATCCATTGTTTTGTTCCAGATTCTTTAATCAATTTGATCTTTAGATGATTAATCCATATGATTTTGCGTAGTGGTGAAGAACCTTGCTAATTCGTGATCTTTACTTTAGCATTGTAATTTGTTCCCAGTAGGTGGTGTATTTTCCTGATCATTCGTCTAATGTTTGTAATCATCGCCAGAGATATGCGCAAAGGTCAGGGGGCATCTTTATTTTTTGAGGGAGTTGTGTGGAGGGAAGTTGAAGCCTCTTAATTAAACATTCGAAACCACAATTAAATTTTTATTCGTCATATCCTCTGCTGGGGCTCGAACCTGGGCCGTTTGTGTTGTTATGTGTGCGCTCTAACCACTACACCAATCCACCTCCGGATATAGGATAATAGATAACTGCCTTAGAAAAGTTACTGTGTAGATTTATGCTTGCCTAAGTCGATACAAATTGATTGTAAGTTTGTCTTGTCATTTCATCATCGACGGATATAGCCTACAGCAACATGTGCAAATGAAGAAACTTCTTTTCAAAAAAGGTGTTATCTTCGTGCAGCGTTCCAAACGCTTCGCCTATTTTACAGTTACAATAATCATTTTATCGGGATGACCAGTGATGGGAAATGGAAATTTCTTTATGGATTGCTTTGCTGAAAAACTTAATAACTCTATCAATTTCCAAATTGTCCGTTCAGTTGTGTTACCATGTGTCCATTACCTCACCATGGTCTTCGTATTTTCTGTCTGATAACAGTTAGTCATTTTGCCGCAGGGCAAGGATTTTGTCCAGATCGTACGGTGGAAGATAGTCCTTATCGTCGAACCTCCTCCGAAAGCCTCAAAACGTCGAATTCTAGGCAGTGCCAAAGAAAGTGTTCCGTTGAGTATTTCTCCTCTTCATCATTGCAACTTCTGCAAAGATCATTATATGGAATTTCTATCTCTTAGCAGGTGGGTTTATTTTCCCATTATCCGTTCGCCATTTGGCGAAATTTTCGTGACACCAGCCGCCTATTCTGCCCAAGAGGAGCACCGATGTTCCCAGTCGATTCGTTGGGATCTAAAGTGTTACTTGAATGCTCAAGTTCATCTGCCATGCAGTTACCTTCAATGTCATCACGTCTATGATCCCATGTAAGTATAATCGTCGAATTTCTCGATATGACACCCGGTATTCATGAACAATTCTCAACATATTATGCACACTCTCCAGGGATCTTATGTAAATACAGAGGTATCCCTATTCAATATTTTTGTTGCTTTCTATATCGGATATCAGTTATTATTCTATTAAGTTATTAGCTTATAAGCGCACTCGCTAATAGCGACTATCAGAAGAATAGTAGAAAATGCTATGTAAAAAATTTAGAAATAGGGAAATATTTCAGAGAGTATCAAATCTGTTAGAGGGAGCACTAAGCTATTTTTTAAGGTTAGACAGTATCAAACAGAGTACAACCGTATCAAACTTAATCATCACTGGGGATGATTATTCGCAGTGTCTACTGTTAAGTAAACAAATAAGAAACGACATACGACAACGATCTGCAAAATCTGTCGTCGCTACTCGTGTGAGTGTGCAAGAGAAGCTAAGAACTCGGCTTCCCGAAAATGTCACCTTTTGTGGTAAGTTTTGGACTGGCGGCATTATAGGTTTCCTTAAAAGGCCTGCGCTATAAGGTCGATAATTGCCTAATTGTTTTTGCATGAATTTGATGATATGGACCTAAATGAAATGTGGTTTTAACAGGACGGCGCTACGAGCAACAAAGTTTATGCCACATTCGACATTCTGAACTAATGGTTTGAAGGCATGGTGGACTCACTTGAAGAGGACCACCGAGATCGTGCCCTTTGACCCTGTTGGGCTGTTTGTGGCGTTTTTCTTAAGTCGCAAGACTCAATTCGCCATCGATTAAGTTCAGCCTGATTTATGAGCCAGAGTAATGGAAAATTCAACGTTTTGGATGTGAACTACGTAACAAAACCATGGTAGACATTTGCATTGTATTGTATTCCAAACAATGAAATCTATAGGCCTTTTAAAATACACATACTTTGTTTTATTCAAATTTTAAGATAGCAATTGCTTAATGATAGATAGATCCTTTAAGGTCTATGTCACTCCGCTCGCAACGATTAGTAACAAATAATTAAATGCATACAGGGTTATCCATTTTTCGGTTTCAAAAGTAAAATATGTAAATAATACATGACAAATCAAACTATGATTCTGATGAAACTTTTATTTCATTATAATGCTTGGACCTTACGACTAACGAAATACAATGTCATTTAAATGGATTGGTTACAGTAGATGATCGATCCTTTTGAGGTAGTCCTCAACAACTTTTTAGTAAATTTCGTGCGTTATCTCGGCGATAACTTGACGAATGTTGGCTCTAACATTAGAGAATTACCCACGTTGACATGATCTTTGACGTAGCCCGCCTAAAAAGTCTAACGGCGTCATTTTGCACGTAGCCAATTGATGTCGCCAAATCCAGAAATTAAGCGACAAAATCGGTCGTGTTGTGTGGTTCGTGGCACCGCCTTGTTGAAACCATACATCGTCTAGTTCATAATCTTCAATTGCAAGCCAAAAAAGTCGATTACCATACTACCATAGCGCTCTGAATTTTGAAACAAAGCGGCTCAATGACACCTTGAGACCATAACAGTCACTTTTTTCGCAATGCAATGGCTTCAAATGCTTGTTGGTGTAACCATCAAATAAGAAATGAGCTTCACTGCTGTATAACATTTTGTTCAAAAATTCAATTTGAATCACCACTTTTGTAGTAACTTTTAACTATTTTACGCTTTCTTCGGTTACTAAACGATCTATATTTCTAAATGACAAGCCCTTCACTAAATAAATAATAGCTAAGATGACAGATATTATACAGCTACAGACTTGCCAGACCGGCGGTTTTGAAACGACTAATCTATAGCAGTTTTTCCATTTCAATGGTAATTAATAATTCTCTTTTATTTTTGAATGGTTGGTACTCTTCTTCTCGATTCAGATCCAAGACTTTACTGCTGTAATACGCATTTCATATTAAAGCTACTTTTACATAATTTGAAAATTCAAAATATTTTAGTTCTCTAAATATAAAATTTCAATCTTCCAGCCATCCAAGTGCAAACCATGCTCAGTTATATTTTTGTATACGTCCTTTTTTAGCAGGCTACAAACTGTTGATTGTATCAGATTATTTTTATATTACCAGCAAATAGCTACTCTTTCCCCAAGCCACAAACGAATTGCCTCATAAAATCTGATATGAAAAGGGGCCACCAAAAAGGATAACTTGTGCTCTGTCATACATACACAGCTCTTTCTAAATATCAATTTACAAAATACACACCGTTTCATAAAGTCAAATGATAAACTTTTCGAAAAAAAGAGCAGGAATAAGTATTACACTAAATGTAATGAATATTCTATAGAAAACATATGTAAATAGGATTGTAAGTCAGTCTAATATAAATAAATATCAAGTAGCATATGAAAAGCGTATTACAAAAAAAAAAACTATATAACATTTGAGAGGAACTAACAGGTTTATGTACATATAGAGTATAGTTATACGGTTAAACAAGAATGCAATTGACGATATTTTAATTTTTTTTAATTTTAAATATAATTTTAATAAAATAATTAATAAGATTTTTAAATTATTTGTGGACCACTTTACGTTTGAGTTAATGAAAACAGCGGGTACAAGACTAAATTTTAATTAAAATTTAAAAAATTAAAATATTAACAAAACCAAAAATTTAAATTATTTTTTATAGTCTTTATTTAAATTCTTAATAATTTGTATTTAAACTTTATTATTTATTGCTTTCGAAAGCTTTAAAAAACAATAGATGAATTAGTAAACACCCCAGAATTTACACATAGAACACTAGGTAGGTATGTACTCGTATAATAAGAACATTTGATTTTGTGAGTGTCTTTTTGTTTGTACTTGTAAATTATTGTAATAGATTTCCTACAAATAAATTGAATAATTTGAAGTAATTAGTACACAGCTAATTGTATTAATGATTTATGTAAATGTTCTAGAGGCCCATAAATAAATTGAACTTTAAGATACTGTGTCATATACATATATACGTACGTATACTACTTACATACATATTTACACTCGTATACATTTACTATATACACCAGTATGTACTCGTAATGTAATTTCAGCAAGCAAATAATATCGTTCAAAAATAATTAAACAAAAGGAAACGGTGACAAAAAAGTGATTTGAAGAAATAAACATTAAAGAAAAACGTTCATCATCACTTGATTTTTTTTTAAAGAATTTTATAAAATTTCGATCGAAACACTTAGCAGATTTATTAAAATCTTTGTAATATTTGCTCAAATGAGAATTTTTGTAAAGTTTGTTTCCGCAGATTGTAGAAATCAATGCGTGGAAATTTGGGTGAATATTTAATTTTTTATTTTATTTCTTTAGTTAAAAACTAGAGTATTCCTTCCAGCGTTGTTGGGAGCATTTGTGTTATATACCTATAAAATGTATTCCTCGTAACAAAAATTTAAAGGAATTCATTACAACTAATGATTTGTATTGAGTACCAAGTCTACCTAATCGTTATCTTGATATACGAAAAACAATATGTCGTCTATTGACCACAAAGTAATTTATACCAAATTCAAAACCTTCCATTATTACTGTTCTAAAGATATACCAAAATCACTATTTACTTTGTATACCAGATGCCACTCCCACTAATCCAATTACGCCCACTTTTTGAGTGATGATTTATATTGACCACAACGTTATTTGGACTAAATTTAGAAACTTTTACCACTACAGTTATCTAGCTATACAGAAACCAATATTTATTTTTAATGGGAGGTGCACCTCCACTTATTCAAGTTCACTCATAGTTAGATTGATGATGTAGATTGACTACGAAGTTATTAAGACCAAATTCAGAACCTTCTACTATTACCGTTTCACTTATCTAATTCTGTCTACTTATTGACTGATGATTAGTATTAACGCCAATATTATTTGGGCCAAATTTAGCAACTCTAATTACTACCGTTTTTAAAATATAGACTTATTAATAAAAAATTTATATTGCATGTTACTGCGCAGTTGAACAAAATCCTTCAGTGAAACTACACCTTTTCAACACATGTATTGGTTTGTATGTATATCGGTTTAAAGGTTCTCGTTTTATAAAATGACGAACATAGCACAACTTGTTTTTATATTTTATTACTCTTACGTCAATAACTTACAAGCCGATGGACCCACAAAAACCTACATAAAAATCTTAGTATTGACTTCACCTTTCGTATATGTGTTTACAAAAGAAAATCGGTTGGAGCATTTCGGAGAACATCGATTACTACGGATTTTATACTCCTATTTTATGTATATAATTGTATTTATTTTAAATAAAAACACAATTGCACAAATATACAATATACAATACAATTAAATATCGGGTGGGCCATCTATCGGTTTAAATTTGAACCAGTGGTTATTTCGAATCTGGCAATACTTGTGGCATTCAATTCTGTTACAAGATTCAGTATACTTTTTCCACTGAACGAAATTAATCGATTTTCGCATGAACAGCGTTAGGATTTATTGGAAATTTATCATCATCTTTTCGGATGAAGCTCATTTTCATTTTGGTGGAAACGTTAACAAGCAAAACTGTCGTATTTGGGGCTCAGAAAACCACAAACGTCGTCTAACAGAAGCCAATGCACTAATTAATAGTGCTTGTTTGGTGCGGCTTCTGAAGCGGAGGCATCACTGACCCATATTTAATATTTCGCAACCATTACGGTTGCCTATCGCACAATGATAACCGATTTTTTGTGCCCGCTCTTCATGGTATTGACGTGAATGGTGTTTGGTTTCAATAGGATGCCACACATCCCATGCTATAATTGATTTATTGCCTCAAACGTTTTATGGCCGTTTTATGTAATAAGTTCTCCGTCATCGTTTTTTTTTTTTTAATTCGGTCCGGTCTATAATTTTCTATATGTAACCATTATTTCCAGTAGCAAATTAGATTGTTTCATTCTTAATCGACACTTTTGAGGTGGAGACAATCACACATTTTTTTTGTAAATGTCCAGATCTGGCAATCAAACGATTAAGGTACTCGGTTTGGAGCCCCTAGATATTTTCCATTTTATTGACAAATGAGGGAGAATGTTATCGTTTTTTCCTTCTTTTCTCTTGTTTAGTTTATCATTTGTGGTTGCGGTTCATCAGGTGTTTTAGTAAAATATGTCTTTTACCTATTTTTTTGTTTGTTTTTAATACTTAAATGTATAATAATATGCAATCTTTTAATACTATATCTTCCTAAATTTTCGAGGTATTTTTTCTTTAATTTTTATTATTTACTTCTTCAGGCCTTTTGAGTCAAGCTTACTTAAAAAACTTTTTATTATTTTTAAATTAGAATTTCTATAAAAATTTAAAAGCTTTTTTTCTAAGCCTATACAAAGTGCTTTTTTCACTAATTAAATTGCTTTACCAAACAATTAATCACTATCATAGAGAAAAGTCAATAGCGTGTGATTGTCTATTTTCCTTTTTGAAAAACAAAGAAAAAAAGATCAAAGAAAACTGAACACTCAAAGCATAGAACAGCATATGCAACCAACCTCCATCCAACCTTCGGTGAATTCTATTATTTTGTATATAAAAATGTTTAATTTCTTTAAGTTTTTATTTTTGTTTGAATTTTTTGAGGCGCCAATTGCAGGTATTTATTTCCCCATTTTTTATTTGGTGGGCTTTTCTTTTGGGTAATACAAAACAGCAACAACAACTAGCAGTAACATGACATTGTGGCATGCAGCAACAGTAGAAATAATGTAATAAAAACCTTAATTACAACGTTTAGAAAAACATTAAAAATGCGTGTTATTTTCAAACTGCCTTATTCTTCTTTCATATTCATTTTCTATTTTAAACCACACGTAAGAGTATAAGTAGTCATAGAAAAAAAAAGCAATTCAAGTGGACGACGTTTCAGTAGACAGCAGCAGGCAGGTTTGAATATGTATGACAACAAGTGTTTGAAAGATGAATGGGTTTATAAATATTTTGATACTTCTGCTATGCTAACCTAGTGTTTAAAGAAATTCATCATTTTGTTTAAGGCTGACAATGATGTTGCTGATGATGATGAAGATTATGACGTTGAGAAACATCGTCCAAAAGTAACAAAGAGGGCTGCTGAAGAAGATTTTGATAAATTAACACACATCAATAACAACATGAAAATAGGTAAAGACAAAAATACAATACAATGTATGTAAAGATCATATCGAAATTTATTACATATCTTCAGCCTTCAGTCTTCAGTTATTATCATGATCATCGTCATTTCAATTTCAATCATAATTAGTATTGTACTTAACATGACTACGGTAAATACTATCGTCTTTTAAATAAAATCTTCGAAATATAATCTGGTAATTAAAAACCTAAGCTTAAGTTTTCTTTTTGTTTTCAAATTAAGCTTGATTTTTTCAATTTTATTTTATTTATTTTCTCTCGGCTTTTTAAAATTGTAGTTGATTTGCTTGAAAGAAAAACAAAAAACAAAAAAAAGGTTTTTGAACAAGTGTTTCTTGTTTGGGTTTAAGAATTAAAAATAATTTTTTTTTCTTAAAATTATTACATTTAATCATTTAGACCATGAATTGTTATTTTATTTATTTTTTTTTTACTTATATCCCATCCCCCTCCTCCCAAAACATAATTAATGATTTTATTACTTAGATATTTAGATATTTTTAGCGTATCTTGCTGTGAACAGCAGCCAATTGTTGCTGCCACCAGCGTAGAAGAGTTTAACGTTTTTTTTTTTCTATATTTAATCTGCCTTCCCATTTTTGTGATTTTTAGGCATAAATAATTGTTAATCATTTTTAATACTTCAATGGTTTTTTCTTCTTCTTTTCTTATCGATCGATGATCATTAACTGCAAAAAAAACATTCAAATTGACTTCTGTTTTAAAGGCAAGGTCAAAGGTAAATTATTAAAAAAATATATTTTCAATATTTGTTGTTTACACTCATTAAATTTACAACAAAAAAGGAAGTATTATTATTTAAATTATTATATTCGAGTTTGAAGTAATTATAACAAATATCGATTCATATGCTATTACATCTCCATGTAGTGGTCATACTGCGTAGGAATGACCTGTCAAGGCTGGGTCGCCTGTCTGAGCATTGATACTACTATAGTAATGGACAGGCAGACAAGTATCCCACAACGGAATCAACTTTGAATATATCCATCCATCGTGGTTTCGGTCACAATTCAGCTGTCTTCTATTAAAATTAGTAGCTACAGACTCTTTCTTCAAAAGACTGAAAATAAATCGTCCCAAGTTACTGAAAATGTTGAAACACAGGATTTACATATTTCCGGGTATCACCTTCTGTCCTTTTTTAATTTTCATCGCAATGCATATTCGCGATGAAGTTGTGTACCAGCGCCAGCAACCTCTTGGTATATTTATATATTAATAACATTCCATGAAGGAAAACGGGGACTTCCCTCAGTCAATTAGTTGCACCCAATTCTATTTTTAGACTCATTGAAAGGGATCTACAGTTTAATGTCGGCTCCGAACGGCAAATGCATTAGAGAAGTTTTCAATTGTAGTAAGATTCATAGCCAGGTACTAGCTAAAGTTATGAGGTGATATCGCTGTTGAACAAATTTTTCTGGTTGGCAGATGGGTGTCTTACCTATCATATCACAGTGGCATACATAATGCAAATTAATTGTCTTTGTGTTCAGTTCAGACTCTGGAAATACATATCTTCGGGTGTCTATATATGCACAAGCTCAAACGCGGGAAGAGAGGTTACCATATCTGGCTTTGACTCTCTTTCCGACTCTATTTCAAGTATTCTTGCGACTTATCCGAATTAACTATTCGGATATTAACTATTATATATTAACTATTATTGTTTCTGATGATTTCAATGTTGAAAATTTGTCTTGAAATTTGTTCAGGCCGCACAACTTTAGAAGGCCAATATGTTGAGCTATTTGCTGCAATTAGTGAAAGACTCCACACATATATCGTATGTAGATGAACACCAAAATAATATCCTCGACCCTTTCCTCACCTTACATTCCGAAAAGTATGCAGCTGAGGCTCTCGCAACTTTTGGAAATTCGGATCACTGTACCATTTCTGTCTCCTTCGCGTTAGCCACTCTTTATAACGCTTTAGCTACAAAGCGTTTGGCTTTCAAGCTCGTTTGGCTGAGCTCAACGATTTCTATAGACATTTCAATTAAAAACTTTGTTTCTTTGACTCTCATGTCGATGCCATAGTCGAAATAATTGTTTATATAATGAGGTTGGGGATGGATATTTTTGTCCCCTCCAGAAGACTTCAGATTAAGCCAAGAAATAAACTTTGGTGTAATTAGACGTGCAACCTTGCCAACAAATCTAGAGTAATGGGCTTAACAGCAAATGCGATCATATTGATTCGCTTCTCAAACAGGAGAGATCTTAGTGTGCCGTAGTACTTAGGCGCGAAAGAGCTCTATACAAGCATCGCCTTCGTGCTAAAGTTCTTACTTTTCGGCGGAGAAGCCTTTTCGCTAAGCAACTTCTGTGAATTACAGTATGTCAGTCAAAAGAGCAGATTGTAAAAACAGTCCTATATGATGTATATTTCATAATGGCATCCATTTTGAATATAGAAGGAAATAGAAATGGTTGGTTTTTTCGGGTGGCACTTTCGAAAGCAGAGTGTCAATTAACCCTATTGTGCCAGGTGGGACCGAAATGCAGGTTTGTTACATTTGATAGTGCTGTGTAGATATTTATGGATGGATAGAAGACGAAGACAGTTTTCTACATCCACCTGCGGATCTTCATGTTTGGCGTTCGAACATTCGTACACTTCTTTAGACTCTTTTACGAGAAGAACAGTGTCTTTACTCAAGTTTATAAATCAATAGAGTGGCTATGGAAAGGCTAATAGCCATTTTTATAAGTATGTACTAGTTAAACGTAAAGCAGGAACTTTGATTCTGTTTAAATAAGTTAATATCACAAATTAATGGTTATGACAGCGACTTTAATAGCAATTTATTCATAACAAAGAAACCATTACTTTTGGAAATACGATTTGCTTTTTTTTTAACAAAAATTACACTTTGGAAATAATAGTTTTTTTTGTATATTTTTTAATTAAATTCAATTAGTTCAATTATCATAGTTAAAGGTTTACTCTTCCTCTCATCTACCAAACAATTGCTACAAATTTATTTTCAAAATAACTAAAAATCGAAAAAAAAGAATCCCAAATAAATAATTTGTGTTCAAAGAAACCGAAGTAAACAAATCTCAACCAACAAAATAAAAAAACAAAAAAGTGTTAAATAAGAAAATTAAAAAAATAAATAAACCAAAATAAAACAACAACAAATATTGAATAAAATCAATTAAATAAATAAAATTAAAAATATTTGGAAATCGAAATTACACACAAAGTAGACAAAGAAATTAAATTTTTATGTTTTAGTGGTGGGTGTCAAATTTAAATTCAAACTCAAATTTTAGTTTCAATTTTGATTTTATTTTTGTTTTACTCGTTACTTAAAATACAAAAAAAAAACTCTTTTTTACGAGTATATATTTATAGCCTAAGCTACACTTATTAGGGGAGTAACTATTGAGGATTTCAAGTATTAGTTACTAAGCAAAATTAAGTTTCCCAAAAAAAATTTTGTTGAAATATGTGAGAAAAAAATTCTGTTCTTAGAGAGTTTGTTTTTTGATGAATTTATAACCTTATATAAGCTAGGTAAAGCAGAATTAAAATTATCACAAAAGAAAGCAGACCATAGCTAAGATGATATTAAAAGGCACAGATATATTGTTACGAAAAAAGAGATACAACAACATCAGCCATTAAAATTGTATTGTGGGATGTTGGTAATACTGGGTTGTATAAAGGTTGTTAATGTGTCACCCTGGCAATGCTGTACTTATCTGTGTATTTGGCAGCATTGCCAATTCGCCCATCTTTGTGTGTTAAATTTGAAATTAACGGAAATAATTCGAATGTTGTAGGAACAACAAGAGCATTCGGAAGTAATGTAAATGGCGGCGCCTTTTATATTAGTTGAGTAGTTATCGTTTTGCAGTTATAAAATTAAGTCGTGTTTAGGCGTAAATAAGTGTTGTATAAACGAATATAAGATAAATAAGTTGGAGACTATATAGTTATAATTGTATACTGTAAAAAGTGAAAAAATAAAAACTGTAAAACGACAACAAAGTGGTGTTAATTTTATTTTGACGCAATTAAAAAGAACTCAAACGTTTAAAAAGGTTAAAACGTAACAATATGTTACATATGTAGTCAATATGGTTCGCATTTGTAGGAAAGTTTTAAAAGCTAATGCTAGAAATTACGAGTTAAAGGTTCATTTAACTTGACTTAATATAACGTCATAACTGTGATCATAGTCTTCTCTCAATTTAACTTTTTTTTATAAAAACCTACTTTAAATACTTTTTATAAAAGTGCAGATATATTATTTTATTTTTAATTAATTTTAAATTATTTCTTAAAATATAAATCGCATTGTTACCATAGTCTAACACTAGCTATGCAGACGACATTGACAGCAAGGAATTAATTCGAGGATGGACTGAGTTAAGCATTAACTTGGGCAAAACCATGATAGTACCGTTCACTAGGAAAAGAAAACTTCCTAAGTGGAGAAATATTCAACTCCTAGGCGAGGATATACCACCAAGAAAGGAGGTTAAATATTTAGGAATAATAATGTATAGTAAGCTAACATGAAATGTGGGGCTGTTGCATTGGCGGTAAGAACGAGTTTGAATGGGTCAAAGATGCAAAGTAGTACATGCGCGAGTGTTTGGTTTTAGAAGGGAATATTGGGAACCTATGGAAATACTCGCCAGCATATTCCACGCGGATGTTTATACAATTGAGAGCTGTGCTCAATTTAACCTGGAGAAGAAATGTAGAGGACAGGACATAGCCATATTATCTGATAGTCAGAACGCCTTTCGAGCAACTGGGATTGTCTGGGTAAACAAAACCAGCTGGGCAGGGATAGTGGGGCCAGAGTATGCTGTGTCTCGGGTCAGAAAGTGTGGATAATGAGAGGCGGGTATTCTTTTCTGGCCGTAAGGGTCTGAGACAATCTAAACTTTTGTTGGGTAACTATAACAGAAGGAGATTTGAATCCTGCATACGAATGTACAGAGACAATCGGAGGATACAGACCGGGCTTTTGACTAGTCTCAAGCACGATGTGCAGATTCTGTGGTGAAGATAGTAGATAGAATGTATTTCGACATACAAAGGCCAAAATGATCTAAAGTGGTGTGCAAAACTAACTGTATATTTTGAAGCTGAATTTAAAAGTTCCTACAAAAATTTAAATACACAATCAAATGCGACAAAATATAAGTGCCGCCGGTTCTGGAAAATAAGGTTTTACGAGTTTTTTTCCGGGGCTGAGGAGGTCATGAAAACAGAAGAATTGAAATAATTTGACGTATAATAATGGAATCACTTGGGAATTTGAAAAAAGAACCAAAATTTGTATTAATAACTAAATAATCATTTTTTGGAGATTCCTTAAAAAGTCAATGTTCTCGTTTTGAGCAAATCTCTGACAGTTTCCAACTTCAAATAATGTGCAGATAACCATAGAAATTTTTGAATCTTATCAATGTTTTCAACGCTTACTTATACAGTCTTCTTAAATTTTGGAATATAAGCATTTTTTATAATTAAAGTCTACCTTTAGTGCAGTTATATAAAACTATGTATTGATAAATTTATAGATGAATAAAAAAATATTGTTTTGAATAAAAAGAAAAGAAAATAAGATAAGAAAATTTTCGCACGAGACTTCGGATTACTTCCCTCACTCTGTTTTTATTACTTAATTTGATTAACACGTTCGGACGACATTTTTTAAGCTGCTAGTAAATGGAATCAATACAATGTTTGTTTACTTTATTTCCTTTATGTTATTTTTTATACTTGGCAGCATACTTCAGGGTGGTCAATTTTATTAATTTGCAATACAAAATCGGTAATAAAAGCATTTCAATTAAGAGCTAAAAACTCTGATCTAATTTTTATAAAAATTAGACATGACACTCATGTTAAAGTAATTCGTAAGGTAATACAACTAGAATTACTTTCAATTTGAGTGTTTCTCTCTCAAAATTTGGTATGGAAATGTATGTAATTAAATTCATAATTAGAGGTTGTACTATCAATGAGAGAGCGAATGACGAAAAAACGTTGTCATACGAACGAAGCGTTAGAATGGGGTATTCCTTATTCGCCTTTTACCCACTTTAGTTTTTTCACTTTTACTTTTGTGTTTATGTGTTTGGACTCCCTTTAAAAAGTGTCTTATAAACTAATCTTTTATTTTAATCACTATTTTTAAATGCGTTATTTTAGCTGTTTTTTTGTGTTAAAAAAGCTACAATTTATTTTTATTATTTTGTTAAAAAAAGAAAGACAGAAAAAAAAAAATAGTTAAGTATTATTGTCCAACAACAAACATCTCATTAAAAACAAGTTAAAATAAACAACGTACAGTTTAGAAAACTAAATTAAGAAGAAATAAATTGCTGGTACTTGTTAGTGTAGATTTATGTAAAAAGATATCGAACCTTAAGTTGGGGGATATGTTCACTTGAGGTTCGTATAAAAAAAGATACTATTAAAAAATGTTTATCACCAAATAACAATCAAGCATGAAAATACAAATATTGTACTCGAGTATGTTAAAATAAATAATTTTATTTTACTTGAAAGAAAAAAGTACCAGATTTACTGTATGAAATTGTAGATTTATGGCGAATTGTTTATAAAATGAATATGAACATGATGACTTAAACAAATGAACTCTTGGCCAAAAAAGAAGAGTTACGCTTAACATAAATTAGGTTCTGAATCAGGATTTAAGCTGTTAACTTGCAGAATAATAGAATACTGTTGACAGCTTAGTCACAATGATTTTCTATATTAATATGTAAGCTTGTTCTAAAAAAGAAACATTTTTATGTCAGCAATTATAATATCAAAAGTAGCTTTAACATAGTTTAGTAGACCAAAACTATAGTTATCGGACGTAGCTTCAGCGGTTTTGACAGTCCCAAAACTAGACCTGACCGGCCTGTTGGCGGCAGTGGTTTGAAAACAAATTATGTTGGTAAAAAGTGACAACTGACGCCACCGTAACAAGGCAATAAATAAAAGAAATACCTAAAACTGCTTTCCCCCTTTCTAGTGTAGGAAGCTTAATTAGGCCCAACATAGCAAATACGATGGGAGACAAGCCTTATAATTTGATCACAAGACACGCAAACAAAATAACAAAAATTGCAAATGCATATTTCAAAATCGGCATTACGAGTAAAATATACAACCGATCGAGCTTTACTAGTCATTATACTATTCCGTTTGAATTCTTTTCAAAATCAAATGAACACCACCTTGTTGTTGTTTTACAGTTTTTATTTCCTCACTTTATCTTTATACAGTTTATCTTAATACAGCAACTTATTTATGTGCACTTAATATTCGTTTATACAATACTTTTATTTGCGCCTAAACACGACTGTACTTTATGACTGCAAAATGATAACTAAATCGACGTAGGCAAAGCAGCCTCCTTATAAACCTAACCAGTTTAGCAAGTTCGATGAATGTGGGATCTAATTCAGCCTCGCAAATCATGTGTTTTGCGACCTCAAAACGGTCAAAATTGTAAAAAATCGTCAACACACATAGAGATAGATGTACTCTTGTCTACGTAGCTTTTGAAAATGTCAAATTAAGACGCTAAGATTTAGCGGGAATGTCAACAACAGATGTACCAACCTAACAAAAAAATAGAAAATAAATAAAAACGCAAATCGGAGCGATGGGACCGCCACACGGGGGTTATTCCGGAAACTTTTTGATCAAGGTAGTATAATGATTCTGCAAGCATTTCTAATATTTGATAAAAAAGTTTTGTTCCAAAAAATTTTGATAGTCTTATTGTTTTTAAAACTAATGTTATTTACAAGATCCAATCCGCATAAATATATTCACATACCCCAAGTATTAGGGGTTCAAATAAAATAATAAGTGTATTTTTCCTAAAATTTAAGTTATCTCCTTTGTTTGAACAGATCTTTAAGCCTTATCGGTGATTAAAGTCTAAACCACCAAAGATTGAGATGCTATTAAAAAATCTAAGAATACAGTCAAAGTTATGCAACAAGTATGTATAAATCTTTTGTAAAAAAATAGTACAATTACATAATAACTATTGAGCAAGAAGAAATTGTATATTTATTTTATTTTTCATATTTGCGGAAATACCTATTTTTTTTTTTAACGAAAAGCCTTTAAAAGATCGACTATTTATATTTTTACTTCCTTACATACAATATTTTAATAATTTTTTTTCATTTAACTTTTCTTTTGATTTTTATTTAAAACATAACCTCAAGCTCCCCAGGTTATTCAACATATGACCAGTAAAAGGTACACAACACTCGTATAGCAAGAAGAAGTCTTTCATTTCCCAGTTTAATTGTACTCATTGAAGCAGACAAAGGTTTTTTTCCATCAATTTTTTTTATAAATAAAGAAGACATCAATGACAATCCCTCCCGCTCAACACTTTTTTAAATGTTTGAAGGAGGGCATCTATTAAACGTCGTTTGTTTTCTCAGGTCACTTAAATGTGGAATTAAATTCACATGAAATTATTATTCAATGAATAAATAATTATGTCATAATATTTATTTCCATGAATAGAATACAAAAAAAAAAAAATAAATAAATAAATAAAAAAATTATATATATTTTTTATAAACACACATACATACGTATGTATATGGAAAAAAGTTGTAACAAAAATAAATTAAAGCAACAACAACAATAACATTACCAAAAATATATACATTGTTGTTGTTATTGTTGTGGTCATAGATATACTATTTTTTCACGTTTTTTTTTTTTTGGTTCGTCCGTTTGACTAGACCTTCATGCATGAATTGAGCATGAAGTAGCGCTTACACTGTTAACAGCTGTTAGAGGTTTTATAGAGATACCCTTTCCCAAAATACATACTCCGTATAACAGTATTTCAGATGACCACGAGTACTAATTTAAAGAAAAAAGAAAATTAATATCTCGACCAGTCTATGTATTTTAGAATGTAATGAATAATGACTGACACATTTTTGTAAAATTTCCCGTGTAAAAATATTAGAGAGACTATTTTTGTAATGACCCTAGAGAAGGAGAGAATATATTCAATAAATCGTTGCTAATCATTCATTAATTAAAGAGTATCATAGTATTTAGATAATTCATTGGCAGTGTAAGCATTATTAACCCTTAAAATATACAAAATAAAAAGATAAAATTTTAGAGCATTCGCTACTAGACCACCACGCAACTAAATATTGTTACGTTTTTACCTTTTAAAAAACGTTTATTTATGAGTTCGTAGATTGCAGTTAAAATAAAATAAATTATGCGGCGTTTGTTTATTCTTTATAGTAATGTAATAAACTACAGGGGTGCCAAACCTGATTTTTGTAATAATACATAGGTAAGTATGTATGTATTACATCAAATCCGAAACTGGTATGCGTAGCAAAAATTTTTTGTCTATAGTCAGGTTAGTAGTATAAAGTATAAAGCAACTAGAGTCAACTACGGAATGATCCTCAACAATTGGATTGGATATAGTGGAAGAATCTAGCGAAAACCTTAATTGTGTCACATTTTTGATCAGTGCTATGTACCGACGATACTTCGAGTTACTTTCCTCGTTGATTGAATTACTTATCTGTATTACACTGTACACACGGGAACTCAATATTTTGTTTTGATAATTGTTCTTCTACCTTTTCTTCTTTTCTATTGTTAATTTTCTTGATATCTTGTGACGACAAAAAACCGCTTAGAAATAGAGACAACATTGTTCTTTTTGGTAGTTTATAGGACAATTTAAAATGAATTACGTACAAGTTGGGTGATTTGCTCCAAAATTTTTATATGGGGTTTATAGTTGGGGTTGAATTATGAAAGATAGAGAGTATTACGAGAAAATGTCGTGTGAGAATAGCATAAAACAACATAATGCAGTTGTCTAACTTCTTCCTATAAATTGTTTTTTGTGTAATTTATCACTGACCGCGAAATATAACCGAAATATGAATATGGAAAACTTTAGTTTTTAGTTAAGTGCAGTTAATCAGATGCCACAAATTATAAATTATTTTCTTCGAGAAAGACTTATTCGGCTTTGAGGTTCGACTTTGCACACTATTTTCTGCACTTTGGTTAATCAAATTTAGCAAATGCACCAATATGGCTAAATTTTTATACTGCATTAGTGCTCCAAAATATTAAAATAAATCCAATTTTTTTTTAACGGCATATCATCTCTTATTGAACATGGTTACAACAGGTTCATGAAGACCTGTTTAGCTAACAGGGGAGCCCGCTGGGTTTTTATTGGGTCTGAGTCATTTTTCGGTATTCCTGTGGATAAATAAGGGGGAGAATTTACTCATAGGCTGAGGGAGACTTCGGTCGTAGTGTAGTGCCTTCGCTATGAGACAGTTTTTTGGAAGATTTGCTTTCCCCTGGTAAATTCAGAAGGCTATTGTTGCTCAATGGGATCGAGCTCAGGATACTTACGTGTTTATTTTGGGAAATATTGAGGATAATAAGTGAAGCTTCTATACGACTTTTGCCGAGATATCTGAACACGTTCTTTGTAAGTGCCCAGCTATTTCAGTCCAGAAGATGAGGTTCCTGGTAGATGCTGGGGTTACTACAAAAAATGTATTTCTTCTCTCACCAAATAGGATTTCCGGCTTTATTCTAAGCCTCAATATGTGTGGTGAACTTATGGCGTTGCACAAAAAGTTTTTCTGTTCGCGGTGTGGTTTGGCCCTGACAAACAACATATTTTTTGAAAATAAATTAAAAATTGAAAATATTGACACATATTGTCCACTTCAATTTTTGGACAAGAACATAAGAAATATTGGCGCATTTTTGACAGTTTTGTTACCCCATGAATGCCTATCTAGCAATGGCGACGATCATGTGATCTCAGAGCTGCATACTTACAAAGTCCCTCTACTTCATAGCCTGTCCTTCAGATAAATGTATAAAAGTGTTAACTGACCTATTCTCAAATATTCTGAATGCAACTTTTGTATAACTGATCAGCAGTTACTGAGAGTGTTTCCTATAAACTTTAAATAATCTTACGTTATAGAAATTAATGCGTATACCTAATATCAAAATTTCATATAAGAAACGGTTTGGATTGCGCCCACAGTCTCTCGTTGGATAGGATTCTTTGGCAAATAATGCTTGATTTACAAAAACTTGGCTGTAAGCCTCGAAAGGTAAAGTTCCATGTTTCAGACCCATAGAGTAGGATTGAATTTACATTTGTGTTAAAGCTGTTCAGTTTAAAACGTTGCGAAAGTAATATTGAGTTAAATTTAGAGGTTTTAGAAGACTGAATTATTGATATGTTTTATTGATACGATTATCGATGTCTTCATCGGATATACCAAATGAAAAAATGAACAAATCTTTGTTGTTGTACATAACATATATCATACGCGTAGTCTAAATGTCTTTGCAATCACCAATTCATTCCTTTGCTATTATGAAATCCTTTCTCTCTTATGTTTAATAGTAGGAAAGATAGGGCGCAACTTTGCTATCATTCTATCTGGTATTAAGCTATTGGGTTAATTACCCACCAGAAATTTTCTAAACATACTGCAGCGAGTCACTGAATAAAAAAAAAATAACAAAAGTTTTACAAATGCTTTAAAACATGCTTATAATATTGGCTCATTTATGGGTTAATTATTATATTGAAGGTGAAATCGTCTCATGTTATTTATACCAGAAAAAAAGCCAACCTTTACCTTTAAAATTTAAAAAATTTCGTTACATTCACATCACGAGAATGAAACAATTTTTGTTTTTCTTTTCGTTGCAGGCGGTAAGTTTTGGCTTGTTGTGTGGATGCCACAGAATATGGGGCATAAATATTAGTACACATTACAACAGTGACAACAACAACAATAACAACAACAAAAAATTACATACTCATACATGTGGTTTTTGTTCATAATTTTCATTCTTTTATAATTTCGAGTGTTTATGGTCGATTAGCTTACGTGTAGGATCGTGTACAAATAATTGTTATGCATTAAATTTGATTTTCTATTATTTTTTTTTATATATAAAGAGAGAATATTATCTAGAGGAAAGACTTTTTTCTTTCTATACTTGGCTACTTTTTTGTGCGTGGTGGTTGGCTGGTGGCGGTGGGGGATCATTACTTTTGGTAAAAAATTGTCTTAATGTGCTTTAATGTATCATTTCAATATATTTTTTTGTTTTCTAATTTTTTGTGCTTTTTTATAAAGTGCGCAGCAATATTCAATTAAAGACTTCATTATATCTAGAGTTTATTACTTAAAGCACAAATAAAATGCTCATAAAATAAGCATAATAAGTTCAACATTTTCATTTAATTTTAATGTAGACGAGCAAACACACACACACACATACACTCACATCTAAATACATCAATTCATCTACTCACTCGTAGAACACGTAAATAATTTCGAGAGACCAGGGGCGTATATAAAAAAGGAGTTTATTTTTAATGAACATTTGTGAACAATGAACAATTGTTTAACACAAGATTACATATCATATTCTTTAAGTGATTCATTTTAGATATGTACCCGAGATGGCATATGTCACTCTTTTAAATCGTTAAGTACACTGTTGCTTGAATCTTCAAATGTAAAGGAAGGGTTTGGTACAAAAAAAAGATGCATAGGGGGGAGTACAGCGTACAAAAGGTTCCCAGTTGAAAAAGTTAAAAATGATGAACGGCAGGTTTTCCTCGGCCCACACTTGTGTTAAGTATCCAAATTTTCTAATTAAAACCAAGAAATTAAGGTGCAACACGAACTGAAGGTTAGATAAGTAAGAAGACGTTTTCGCTTGATGCTGCTTAAGCGAACCACAACAAGATCATTATTGCATCAAATTGTTACAGGCAATGAATGAATCCATTATCAAAAGTGTAAAAATTTGGCAATAGACTTAAGTTCAATAAAAATAAAAATGTAACTGAAGAATCTTTTGGTCCAAATACCAGTTAGAATCTGCATTATTGTTAATTTTTTAACCATAACTCAATATCAAAGATATGAATATTCTGAGTGCTTCGTGACTTTTAGTACATTAAAACATTCAACCCATAGAATATTATTAAGAGGACATATGTATCTTCCAGTATTACGTCTAGCGAAGAACTATACTGGCATCTTTTATAGAAGAATAGTGTGCGGAAATATTGTCAATAAATGGGACAAGTTTTGTTTTATTTGCTTGAGTATATAAATTGTTGATGCAGTATAAAAATTGAGGTGGAAAAACACTCATCCACATCATCAAACCTTAAACGAACGACTATTGAAGGCTTTAAATCCGGTGCTGACAATGAACATACAGAATGCCATCCACACAGGTCATGTGCGGAACTAAAAAACAGCCTTTGAATCATTATTGAGTTGTCAGTTGAGTGGTTTTTACCGCTTTAATTAGCTTTCATTGCTTTCAAAAAAACTTTTGACACCCTTACACCTTCGGCTATTTGGAATGCATTGGCATGCAGAATGACTGCCTGGAAAATTATCAACTTAATTAAAACAATGAAATGCAATCCTTATTAAAGCTGGTGATAGACAACGTTCTCTTCTTACTGCTGTTCAATTTTGTCCCCGACTGCGGATTAAAATGAAACATATATTTGCCGTTTAAAAGTTGTTTCAATCTGTGGAGTTAACACAACTTTTTATGATCTCGACTACGACGACCGTTTTCGTCTACCGACTCACAGACTTGTCAACATGTAACAGAAATTGGATTCTGTACAGGCAGAGGCATACAGTGCGGATTTGCAAATAAACTATCCTGGAAACAACCTGAGAATACGCATTTCGTGGAATTTCGTGGAATTTCGTCCTTTTGTTATCACGGCTACATCATTACAGCGTCCGGCAAATCCAGTGCTAACATTCGAGATTGACTAAGCAGAAAACAATCAATTTTGGTCTAAAGAACCCAATATTAATTTCTCCATAACTTTCTTAACTTATGTGAACGCAGCAAATAAGCACGTCAATTCCATTCAGCTGTCTACAGAGCATTCTGAAAATATCTTTACGAAAATGAACTCTCCTAACAGATACTGACGTAATTTGTTACATAAAAGCAAAAAAAAAATCACCTCCGTCTAAGTCAATCTATTGATTGGTGTCAATGCTACGAGAACTGTAATTGACGAGAATTGTGTGACAAAAAAAAAAAAAAATGCCTGACAAGTGATATTATTTGTCTGATAGGCGCTGCCGAGCAAGGATCTGTTTTTGAAATTTTCAAAACACCTCTAAAATCTCGAGTTACGAGTAAGAAACCGGTTTTTCGGACCTTCATGCACTTATAAGCTAATAACTTAGCTGAATATTATCCAATATGAATTTAACTTGATTTTTAGTTGTTTTAAAATGAAAAAATTTAATTTTGCTTTTATTGTAAAATTATATTGAATCAAAATGAAACGATAACAAAACAAAATTATTAGTAAAAAATTTTGAATCAACCTTGTTTTAATTGATCTGACAATTTTTTTTTTCGGTGTATAAGAAAACCTAATAGACATAACGATGGTAGCAATAGAATGGAATCCTTTGGAGAAGACAGGTATTTTTTTGTTGTGAAGTACAATTGTTCCGGTTAGAAATGAAATATTATTTCATTCAAATGGATGCCGCGGTTGGCCTTACATTACATTACCCCATTCGATCGGACCAATTTTCGAGAACTTTTCCGAGTGTATGGGGTCGTATATCGGCAATGGAATCACGAATGTTGGTCATCAAATGCTCAATTGTCTCTGGTTTGTCGGCTTAATACTTGTCGTTAACGGCGGCCCACAGAAAATAGTCCAACGGTGTTAAATAGCAGCTTCTTGGCGGCTAACTGAAATCACCACTAATTTACCGGCTATCAAACGTTTGACGCAATAAATCGATTTTGGCATAAGATGGGTGGCAAGTTACACCATCCTGTTGAAACCAAACGTCATTTACATCAGTACCATGAAGAGTGGGCACAAAGAAATCGGTTATAATGGTGCGATAGGTGTCTCCATTGACCGTAATGGTCGCGAAATGCGAAATATGTGCCAATGATGCTGCCGCTCCACAAGTCACATCAAACAGTCACTCGTAATGGGTGCATTGGCTTCTGTAAGACCACGTTTGAGTTTTCCAAATATGGATATTTTCCTTATTAACGTACCCACCAAGATGAAAATGAGCTTCATTCGAAAATATAATTTTTGCATTTTTTTAATATTTTTTTTTTATATTTTTTCAATTTTTGGCCAATTGTCTTTGTTTTGGAAATAAATTTCCAAGAAATCCCAACGTTGCTCAATCGTTAATCGATTAATTTCGTTCAGTGGAGATAATATACTGAATTATGTAACAGAATAGAATGACATAAGTATTGCCAGATTCGAAATAACCGCTGGTTCAAATTTAAACTTTTAACTTGCCCACCCTATATAATCAAAGAACCTTAGGTCTTTTTGTATAGAATATGGAATAAATACATTCTTATTATTATAACTACGCCTTTGTTTTTCTATCAGAATTTTATACATTTTATTAGACATCTTTTCCAATGGCTTTTCAAAAAGCATAAAAATGTATTTTCAAAAATTAAAAAGACGAATATAATAAAGAAATAATTCTTCATTTTCGACAAACACAAACGCGAAGTACAGAAACAAAAATATTTTATTATTGATTATAATTATTATTCGTATTATTATTGAATATATTGATCAAGTAGTTGGAATTGCTAATTGATATTTGAATTGAAATTCGTTTGGTTTGAAATTTATGAACAAAAAAAAAGAAGGAAAAAAAACAACATCCATCAATACTCTTTATTTTATAAAAAAAAAAATTGAATTTCTTATTCGCGTATATGAGAGAAGAGGACAACAAAGAAAAAAACGCTAAAAATTAAAATTAAAACCGGAAAAATTAATAAATTTTCAATTGTCTATTAAGGCGCATACAAATGCGAATATGAATGTGAATGTGAATATGAATATTAGTATGTGTGTATTTGTGAGTGTGTGTATCCCAAGGAAAGCCAGCATTATAATCACTTATTATGCAAAAATATGATCAAGAAAATTTAAGCTTCTAATGAAGTACTCACGCTTGTAGTGCTCCAAATGACAATATATTTACAAGACTAGATGATGGGTTATTTAATTGAAGGACGTTGATTATTATTTCTTTTTTTCTTTAAGTGGGTGGGCACGTAAGTTTATATTCGTATATAACTGTTTTATTACAATTAAAACAATAATTAGTTACATATTTTTTTAAATACAACAATACTTATAACGAACAAAACCATTATACTTATAAATTTTTTTGTACAAAAGTATTTTGAGTAATATGGCTCCACTATATGTTGACCCCATATTGAGAATTTCCCATTAAAATCATTTTTGTTTTTTTTTTCGTAAAAATTAAAAAATTTGTTCACAACATTAGCTGCCTAATAAAATTTATGAATATGACTTATGAAGTTTACAAAACCAGCCCTTTAAACAAACTATACCCTATACTCTGTGGAAATAATTCAAAAAAAAAAAAAAAAATCAAGAATATTCATCATTTATAACATCATAATCATCATAATTATTAGTATTGTTGTTTTTATTGTAATGGTTGTTGGTACTCAAAAAAAGACGAAAAAAGAACTTTTGAAGCGCCACAGTTTCAAATTCTGCAGTACATTATTCGTACTGTTTGTCCATAAAACATTATTAAACGAGTAGTGTCTGTGATTTTATTTATTCCAACAACAAATAAAGAAGCGAAAACGATTTATTTTCGGTTAAGTTTTCATTCAAAAAAAAAAAAAAAAAAAAATCTCAAGTACACGCATGATGCAAACAATTGAATTAAAAGTTTTATTATTTTTTCCTAAAAAAAAAAATTAAATCAAATTCCATATCAAATAAACAGAAATATATCACACAAAAATTTGGATTTTTTTTATTATTATTATTTCTACTTTATTTTAATTTTTTTTATTTATTTTTTATTTTTTAATAGAAAATGAACAATTGAAACGAGTACCCCTTTGATATATTTCGGCAGCCTGGCGCATGCTGTATAAGTATTTTTATTCTTTTTTTTTTTCAGATAATTTAAATGGGGTCCAGCCACCAGCCATAGGCGGCCTTAGTTGAGCGCCAGTATATTATTTGGTTGGTGCTTTTTTTGTTTTTGCAAAATTAATCAAATGTCTGTGTACTTGTGCTTTTTCATATTTTTTTATTATTATCGGTTAATTGATATTTCGGTTATTGCTATTGAATTGTAGCAAGTCTTTGAGTATATTTATACACATATGTTACATGTATGTATGCATGTATATACTCATAGTTTATAAAGACTTTATTAAGTAAATTTTCAATTATTAGTTAGGAAGTTAAAAGCATACAACAATTGTTTCATAAAATGTCTCAGTACTGATGGGAAATCAATGTTTGCAAATTAGCCATGAAAATTAACCCTTTAAAGGCACTCTATCTATTTTTAATATTTAATAAAAGAGTTTATTAACCTCTTAGCTGTTAAGCGTAAATTATATGAACCTGTTGACGTTTTAATCTCGAGTAGTATTGTTTACCAAATATCTATTATTCCTTGGTAAAAAGCGCATACATATCTTATCACACATAATTATTTTATGCGTTCAAGCACAAATAAGCAATAGAAATTGAAAAAAGGACAAATATATTCATCTTGACAATGTCTAACATCAGGCTAATGGCGAGTATAATCGAGTAATCTATATATTGGGTGGGTCATTTAAAAGTTTAAATTTATAAAATGCAATAAAACAAAAACGGTTTGAAATTTTGCCAAATTTATTTTTTTGTGGTGTAGTACAATTTTACCGGTTAGAAATGAAATATTATTTCATTCAAATGGCTGCCGCGGTTGGCCTCACAATACCCCATTCGATCGGACCAATTTGTGAGAACTTTTTCGAGTGTATGGGATCGTATCTCGGCAATGACATCACGAATGTTGGGCTTTAAATGTTCAATTGTCTCTGGTTTATCGGCATAACAGCACAGCATCACAGGAATTAGTCCAACGGTATCAACTGACATCGTCATTTCGGCTAATTAAACGGCCAACAAACGTTTAACGCAATAAATAGATTGTGGCATGGGATGTGTGGCAAGTTGCACCATCGGTTATCATTGACCGTAATGTCTACGCCGTCTTCGTTATCAAAGAAATATGACGAAAGATGCCTCCGCTCCACAAGCCGCACCAAACAGTCACTTGTAATGGGTGCATTTTACTTCTGTAAGATCACGTTTGGGCTTTCTGAGCCCCAAATACAACATTTTTGCTTATTAACGTACTCAACAAGATGAAAATGAGCTTCATCCGAAAAGATTATAATTTTTTTTTTGGCAAAATCAACATCATCGTGCAGTTTCTCGTTGGTCCATCTTGTGAAACGAAAACGAAGTGGATGGTTATGCGGCTTCAACTCCTGAACCAATTGAAATTTGTAAGGCGTACCGAGATCTTTTAGCAAAATTCGACGTAACCTTGTGCGTGAAATATTCAATTCTTGAGAACGGTGAAGAGTTGAAGTCGATGGATCATCACGCACATTCTCAGCCACAGTTTCGTAATATTAAGAAATCCTAACGTTGCTCAAGTGTATATCGATTCATTTCGTTCAGTGGAGATAATATACTGAATTTTCTGATAAGATAGAATGACATACGTATTGCCAGACTTAAAATAACCGCTGGTTCAAATTTAAACCGATAGATGGCCCACCCGATATATAAAAATAAGTTGTCCTATGATCGTCATTTTATAACTCGAGAACCAATCAACCGATTTATTAACCAATATATGCGTTTGAAGGGTGTAGTTTGATTTATCAGTTAGCTTCAACTGAGCGGTGCCAAGCCCATATATTTTTATTTGTTTACATGCTTACATTTTCAAAACAGTAATAGTGAAAGTTTCTAAATTTGATCCAAATAACTTTGTGGTTAATATAAATCATATCTCAAAAAGTGGGCGGAGTTGGATAAGTGGGAGTGGCATCTTCTTTAAAAAGTAAATATTGATTTTAGTATATCTTTGAAACAGTAACAGTGGAAGATTCTGAATATCAGAATTACCGCCTCTGGATTACTTTCATTGCTTTATGACCATAAACCAGCAATACTCGAAGCACTGGAATCCAATATTCTAGCTTAAAAAACAAAATTGACTGATCGATAGACCATGTGGCTTGAAGCCGCGGCGGACATATTGTGAAAATCATAATTAAAAAATTAATGCCAAAAAATTATCTACCAGATCACAAAAAAAAAATAATTTTATTCCGACAATATTGCTGTCTTATGTTGTAATTTATGTTCTCTAGCTCTTAAAACAAACATCCTGTACAAATTAAAATATTTTTTAAGAAAATACAGTCAAGGAAAAAAGTCTACACCTTTTGTTTTAGGGGGTTTTAGATTGTTTGTGAAGAAAATAAAGAAAGAAACGTTTATATTAATATTTAAGGCATTAATAAATAAGTTTATTTATAAAATAAAAAAATAATTCATTTACATAATAAAAATAACAAAAACATTAAAAATTAGTAAGAAAAAAGTTTACATACTCGTACTTACAGCTTTAAAAAAAAAACAGTAATAATTATTATTTAAAAATTTTATATCTAAGAAATACAAATTTAATTTTATTATTTGGTTGATCCATCTTGGGCATCAATAACTGCTTCATGACGATGGGGCATTAATATCACCTAATTTTCTGTAATAGAGGGTGTTATTTCGGCCCATGCACGAATAAGAGCAGTTTTTAATGTTTCACAGTTAATAATGCCAATTTTCGAAAAGAGGGTCCATGTGTGCTGTATTGCATGACTGGGGTGGTCAATTTAGCTGTTTTGAAGCATAGTAAAGAAACCAGTATCAAAAAAAGTTCGCAGTATGCTTAGGACCGTTATCTTACTGGAAAATCCATTGGTAACCCATGCCAATATCATTTTATAATGATAGAGGTCAATATTACCACCGAATAAAATCAAACGAGCCTTTTTATTTGACGCCATGGCGCCCCAAACCATAATGTTGCCTCCACTATGTTATAATTACTTTCGTCGTTAAATATAACACGATTACAAAATCCATACTCTTGTCTACATGTGTTTTACCAAACTAAAAACGAAGTTCACGAATCTTTACTGAAATTAGTGGCTTCTTGCGTGCTATTTTGTTATGAAAGCCATTGTCATGTAAAACTTTTATTATTGTTTGTGGAGCTACAATTTAATTGGAACATATTTCGATATGTTCCGCCAATTTTGGGGCGTTTATTGTCGGATTCTAATGGACTAATTTCACAATAGTGGTAACATCACGTCTCGATCTATTGTGATTGTTATAATTTCTAATGATCGTCTGTAGAGTAGCACGACTGAATTTTGTTATCTTAGCAATTTCTTCATATGCTTTATATTCGTTTTGGACATTTACTACCATATTTTGATCTTATATATGTATCTCTTTTTGATTTGCCATTTTCCAGGATAGAAATTCAAATGATATCTTCTTTTTTTATCATTTTGTCCACTTCAACAATGTAATGCTTGTAAATTTGAATAAATCAACGAAGTTTACTACTATTTCGCTTTTTTTGTTTTAAAATTTCTATTTTATATAAGTAATTGCACGTTAATTACTATTTTTTTTCTCTAATAACTTCTAAGTTATATTCTTTTCATATTATTTTTATTATAAATGCCGTAAACATTGGTATAACATCTTTTTAAATTTCGCCACTAATTCTCTAAAACTTAAAAATCGTAGGGTGTACATAGACTTTTCTCCATGACTATATTTTTTATATTATTAATTATACTAAATTATTGAAAACATTACTTACTTGCCAAAAAAAAATTTTAATTTTTGTATAAATATATTTGTTTTATAATTAATTCTTTTCTTCTACTGTTAATGACTGCTAAGCGCTGTCTTTTTTTGCTCCTATAGTTGTCGCTGCTCCAACTAAATTTTTTTTCTTGCCAAAACCAACAAATTTTTATATATACACAAATCTGTAAAGAAATAAAAAGAAAAGTTTATTCATAAAATTAATTAATTTAAAAAATTATAAGACTAAAATTAAGTTAAATATTGGGTTAGGGAATAAGTTCTTAGCTCTCTTGAAGAATTTTTGGAAAGCGGATGTTCGCAAACCAAGTTGTGAATTGGCCTTAAAGATTAACTGCGATCATTAAACGATCTAAATCATCTTCATTGAATGGGAAAACCATGATCTACATTTGGTGGGAGAGCATGGTGCACTGGGTAATGCTTGAAAATAGGCCCTCTCCTAGCTCGCGTGAAAGGGCATATTCGCTTGAAGAGATCCTATCGTCAAGATTAAAAGATACTCCTTCACGACAACGCCACAACTCATGTTGCACAAATCGTCAAAGATGAGCTCCTCAATAGAATGCAAGAAACGATATAAAGAATTACCAAAATGTTGCAAATACGGACAAACCCATCCAACAAACTACGGGGCCTGGCAGTTTGCCATGGAGTTACTAAAGCTTTATAATACAAATAAATAAAGTAATAAGAATAAAGATGACAATGGCATCAAGTCTTTCATCAGCAACATTGAATAATTCAACAGAATCAATAGATTATAAACAACCAAAAACAGCGCCAGATAAACAAACCTACTCTTAGGTAGTAGACTCTAATGGCAATATGTCTGATAAAGATATTTTGGACCAATTTTTATTAAAAATGTATAGCTTACTTTCAACGAGCTCCTACCAAAAATCGTATTGAATAACTTGAATGAGCAAATATATAAAAAGTTTAAAGATATTGGCCTGAAACGTAAATGACATCATAAAGCACAAGAATTAGTTTTAGTTAAATAAAGAAAACCCATTTGATCACCCAAACATACACTACATTTAACGAGTTAACTGTGTGTTGCGCAAACCATCCTCTAAACAATGCCGGGGGAAGTATCGCTATCATTTTAAATAAATCCACTGAACATTTCGGAGATAAAAGTATTAGTCCTACGAGTCTCAAGCCACAACATTAGATCGTGGAATCACATTCTGCAATTGCAATATGTCGTTAACTGTAATATACAGCTCACTAAGGCATAACATAAAATCTATAGACTATTCTTAACTTTTCGACGGACCCAAAGGAAGATTAAATGCTGGCGGTAAGATCTAAATTAAAGAAAAGTCCAGGATTTCACTTAAACACTGACGAAATGCTCAAGAATTTATCACATAAAGTAGCAAAGTAAAGTAAAGTAAAGTAAAGTAAAGTAAAGTAAAGTAAAGTAAAGTAAAGTAAAGTAAAGTAAAGTAAAGTAAAGTAAAGTAAAGTAAAGTAAAGTAAAGTAAAGTAAAGTAAAGTAAAGTAAAGTAAAGTAAAGTAAAGTAAAGTAAAGTAAAGTAAAGTAAAGTAAAGTAAAGTAAAGTAAAGTAAAGTAAAGTAAAGTAAAGTAAAGTAAAGTAAAGTAAAGTAAAGTAAAGTAAAGTAAAGTAAAGTAAAGTAAAGTAAAGTAAAGTAAAGTAAAGTAAAGTAAAGTAAAGTAAAGTAAAGTAAAGTAAAGTAAAGTAAAGTAAAGTAAAGTAAAGTAAAGTAAAGTAAAGTAAAGTAAAGTAAAGTAAAGTAAAGTAAAGTAAAGTAAAGTAAAGTAAAGTAAAGTAAAGTAAAGTAAAGTAAAGTAAAGTAAAGTAAAGTAAAGTAAAGTAAAGTAAAGTAAAGTAAAGTAAAGTAAAGTAAAGTAAAGTAAAGTAAAGTAAAGTAAAGTAAAGTAAAGTAAAGTAAAGTAAAGTAAAGTAAAGTAAAGTAAAGTAAAGTAAAGTAAAGTAAAGTAAAGTAAAGTAAAGTAAAGTAAAGTAAAGTAAAGTAAAGTAAAGTAAAGTAAAGTAAAGTAAAGTAAAGTAAAGTAAAGTAAAGTAAAGTAAAGTAAAGTAAAGTAAAGTAAAGTAAAGTAAAGTAAAGTAAAGTAAAGTAACGTAAAGTAAAGTAAAGTAAAGTAAAACGCATTTCTATAACAAAAGCAAGAGCTGGAATCAAATTTATTTATAATCTGTTGGAAAATAGTTGAAAGAAAAATGATACCTAAGATAGGAAAAAGTGTCAATATTGACCAATGGCATTCCCAAACGATTAAAGAAGATTATTGTATATAGTAGTATGGTATGGTATGGTATAATGGTGGCTAGGGTGCTCACAGACAGTAAAAGTCAGCCATGTTCGAATATGCAGTAGAGAGCATGATGACAAATTTGGTTACGAATTTCGACTGTTTAATTAAGATACATAAACCTCACTCCAGACAAATCCTTCCGAAGGAAGTTTTCCTGACATTTCTGCTAACTTCAGGCGACGGCGACAAAGATTACACAAATGATCAGAAGAAATAACAACGCCACCTACTGGAAAAAGAAGCTAACTAAGGATTATCACCATCATTTAGCAAAGGATCGACACCACTACACAATCACATGAAGGCGAGCTTCTATAGTAGAATAATGATCGAAACATGGCAATGGATGTGTTGGGAAAAGCCATATACTCTCAAGAGGAATAACGGAAGAAAAAAAAAGAAAAAAACCGACCAAATTTATCGTACAGCACACACACTATAGAAGTAATAGAAAACAACAAAGTCCGTTCAGCAAAAATTCTCGACTTTTGACAAAATATGACATGAATATCTGATCGGTCAGCTCAAAGCGAAACTACCATACCAATGTACTTAATTATTAGAGTATTATAGACAGGTATTTCAGAATAAGACAGAATAAAGCGTACTCAAGTATTAAGGAAATTAAAGCAAGGGTACCATAGGATAACATTCTCGTGCCCGTATTGTATTGACTTTACACTTCAGATATACCAGTTTTAAAAACATGCAGAGTAGCCACTTTTGACGACCACACTTGAATTTCAGCTGATGGTGCCTGCATAAATCTATATGATGCAAACAAAACTGTTACGCATACGCTTATCAATAATATGCCCATATTTTAAATAGCGAACCCATCGAAGATGTAAAGAAATATGCTACTTCGGGAGCAAATCATTAAAAAGGGCCTCACTCAGGAGAAACTAAATATGCGCACCAGAAAAAAATAGCCTTACAAACACTGCGCCGCAAATCTTGGTGTTTCAACAGCATCTCGTATACAGAAAAAAAAATATTCAACGTCAGTGTACTTGTTTGTATATGTCGATTCTATTATACGATTGCAGCGCATATAGTACAACACAACAATGCGTTCACATTTTCTGGTCCAATTAGATAACGAATGAGCAATTACTCAAGTTTTCAAGTACCATATCGTTCGATACGAAAATTATGTGCAAAAAAGATTTCGGTACGGGCATATACAATGAAGACGCCAAGAATGGGCCACTTCTATAACAACATGGCAAAAAATAATTGGTAGTGAGTGTCAAAAGGCAAACCGTTATGGATCTAAATTAAAGCTCTTGCATCCAAATGAAATCGATGGAGAGAATTAGTAGTTGAACTACATGTGTTCCTAAAGTGAACTTTTAATTTTATAAACATAGCTGCAGAGTTGCCGATTTAACGCCTTTCAACTATTGAAAAGTCGCATTTTTTTTCTTTGGCGCTTTTTATAAAAAACGCGCTAGGGTAGCGCTCTTCTATTTGCATTTTTATAAATAAATTGTATGTCAGTAAATTCAACAAACTCATTTATAAATGCCTGAATGGAATTGAAATCGCCCTTATTGCTCCTGATAGTTCTGGGCAATTGATAATGGTGAAAACCGTGGCATCCGATGGAAATTCAAACATCACCTGGAAGATCTTGCATATACCGATGACATATGTCTATTATGATGAGAACACGGCTACATTATAACCGAATCACGTACAGTTGTTTTAGCGATTAACTCCGAGAAACCTAAGGTCTGAAGATAAATTTTCTCAACCCTGACGAAAATTCTAAAGTCGGTAATAGTGTAACCTTGATAGTGTAATCTCGTCAGATGGCGGCGCTTCCAGTATGCTCAACTTGGAGCTGAAGGACTTTAGAAGAAGAAGAATGGAATTGATATCAATCACAGCCGCATGCCATAACGCAAAACCATATAAAAATAGAGATCACACACGAGTTAAAGATGTGAATCTTCGTTTTTGAAGAGATATGTAGCATTTAGTCGGCCAAAAGATTGACTGCCTAGGTTTAATCTGTTTACAATGCCAGCACTGGAACCACCGGACGTCGTCACGATGCTGCCGAAATAGAAAAAATAACCAAATTTCTGTTCCCAATTCGAAAAATCGATGTGGTATTAGCGTTGATTCCCATAATTTTTGATTTGTAAAAACTCAAGCCCACTCTGTATGCTTCTGCATACAGCTTTAATTGCATGTCGCGATGTCTGTGAGCCAGGAGATATACCGTGTTTCAAAACAATTGAGGGCAACCTTAAAGCAGTGAAGAACACAACCTTGTCCAATACCATCTCTCATATGCATTTTCTTTATGTTACATCTGAACCCAAAAATGAAGAAAGTTTTTAAGTTGTTTTGTTTGAAACTGTTTTTAATTGAATTTTTTAAGCAATCGTTCAAATTATTCCATGGAAATTCGAATAATAGAATTGTTTTTTTTTACAACTTAAGTATATTTTGTGTTTTTAAATATTATAGTATTAACGCTTTTATATAGCGCGTTTTGATTACAAATAGATACCTAAATTATAACTTAGCGCTTTTGAGCGCCTTTCGAGTACGAGGTCTGCACGTGTTGATCATAAAGAGTTGGCAACACTGCATAGCTGCTCTTTATTCACAAAATAGTTTTTCTCTAAATTAACATATAAATCATGAACATACTTTTACCAAACAAAGCAAATAGCGTATAAAAGCAAATTTGTATGGTTACAGCTTAAATCAGTATTTTAGAGCATTTTAATTGACGTAAATATTATAATTTTTTCTATTTTTATTTTCTTATTTTTTATTGTAAATAAAAAAAAGAAACTGTACCTGTTAATCAAACATTTATATTCAAAAATATTCAAAATGAAATCAATTAATTTCATACGTATTTAGGCATTTTGTAAAGCTCGTGTAAAATGCTTACATTCCTTTCATTTTAATAAATGCTTTCATGTTTATGAAATTAAAAGTATTTTAAAAAATTCTTTAAGAAGTCAATTAAAAAGAAATAAGAAAATATAAATAAATATTAATAATATAAAAGACAGATAGAAAATAATAGATATTCGCTATAATACTTGTGTATAAAATAATTTCTTAATAATAAACTAAAAGCTAATAAACTTTCTTTAAAAGGTCAATGAATTTAAGTTTAATTTTTGTTAAACAAAAGAGCAAAATCAGATTAAAAAAAATAATCATCAAAATATTGTTGAAAAAAAACCCCACACAAACTAAATTTTAAAATATTATTTGTTACCAACAACTAAAAAAGATGTCTTTTATAGAAAACAGTATTTAAACTGTTATAGGGAACATACGCGCTCGAGTATATTAATAATATAGAATATTAGCAATTATGTATCTTAATTAACAATCTTTGGTTTTTTTGTTTGTTTATATAATCTTTAGAAAAAAATAATAAAAATAAAAAATTGAATATAAAATGAGACGAACAATACTTATTTATTGTTAAACTGGAGAAGTTATTGGCTTTTCTAATTCTACTTTTTTATCGAATAAATTAATTACATTTAACAGTTAAAGACAAACAAGAAAATATCATGATACTTAATTACATATGTATGTTTTATTTTCAAAATATCTTAAGAAACAAATCTTATGAGGAGATAATGAGTTAAGCTTAGTTTTCTCTTTAATTATTTCATTATTACCCATTGGAAAGACTTAAGTCTTAAAAGAGAAAAACTATATTGAAAATAAAAATAAATTCTCACACTTAATGAAAATAAATTGGCACCGATCTTTTTTTTAAGAAATGCGGTAAACTTTAATCTTGTCTTGTGATAAGGCGAAGAGTGCCCAAAATCGCCGAGTTTAAATAACATGTGGACCATTTAAAAAAGCAATAAAACAAAAACAGTTTGAAATTTTTGCCAATTTCATTTTGTTGTTGTAAAGTACAATTGTTCCCGTTAGAAATGAAATATTATTTCATTCATATGGCTGCCTCGGCTGGCCTCACAGTAGCCCATTCAATCGGACCAATTTTCGATAATTTCTTCGAGTGTATGGGGTCGTATCTCGGCAATGGCATCACGAACGTTGGCTTTCAAATATTCAATTGAGAAAATAGTCCAACGGTGTCGAATCGCAGCTTCTTGGAGGCCCACTGACATCACCATCTCGGCTAATTAAACGGCCGTCAAACGTTTGGCGCAATAAGACGATTGTGGCATGAGATGTGTGGCAAGTGGCACCATCCTGTTGAAAGCAAACATCATTCATTCAATATCATGAAAAGCGGGCACAAAAAATCGGTTATAATGGTGCGATAGGTGTTTCCATTGACCGTGATGGTTGCCTCCTCAATTTCAAAGAAATATAGGTCAATGATGCCTCCACTTCACAAGCCGCACCAAGCAGTTGCTTGTAATAGGTGCGTTGGCTTTTGTAAAACCACGTTCGGATTTTTTGAGCCCCAAATACGACAATTTTGTTTATTGATGTACCCACCAAGATAAAAATAAGCTTCATCCGAAAAAATTATGTTAAAAGAAGGAAAAATTCCAATAAATCCCAATGTTGCTCAAGCGTAAATTTACTGAATTTTGTGACAGAATTGAATTACGACTACGATTTAATTTACTGTACCAGCGATATACTATGATTTTTGATGGTGCTTTATCGCCATTCAAAGAACTGAGTTCATCGACACATTCTTGTCGAGATAATCCATGTCGAAAGTTGTGAAAATAATCAATTTTTGGCCAAATTTCTTAACTCATTGTAAACAAAACAAAAAGCACTTGTACATAAAAACGTTGTGAGTATGTTTATGCTAAAAAATGTTAAACTTTATGATGTTACCAGATTTTAGCTATTAACATTAGTGCTGCCAGTTCCCGAAATATTAATAGTACCCCTCATACTAACACTTTGTGGAAACCTTATACTCCGAAGAGAAGTAACGAAAAAAACCACGTAAACAGAGTAAAAAAATTCTGTTGCACGTACTCAATTTAATTAATATCACAACGATAATAAAGATTCCAAATAACCGACACATGCTCTAAAATGGGTCTAACGAGTGCAAAATATAACTGTCTCGCAACATAAGTATCAGCGAATTCCTGGGATCATCTTTTCACAAAGCCTAGAACAGTTGTCTAGTGTTAAATAAAAAATCTGACATTTTCCGACAATTATGTCTGAAGTCATGGCAATCAGCTGTTAGTATTTAAAAATATTTTTAGGACATCTTTTGAAAACATGCCAAATTAATTTGTATGTACGGTAATACGAGAATGTACCTCCTGTGCATAAAACCTAATTTTGTCTTCAAAATTTTTTGTTACACTGTTTTAGAGAAAAATTATTAATTATTAATGTTAAAGCATAAATACGAGTATAATTAATAAACCAAGTAAAGTGGTTAAAAATTTTCATAATTTTATTAAATTCCATGTATTCATTCGTACAAATAATTCTACCTGATCTCAGATAGATAATGATGATAAAAAAAAGCAAGAGAAAGCGTTTTTAATTTAGAAAAATGATTTTTTTTTTTTTTTTTTTTTGTTAATTTTTATTATAATCGAAGTAAAATTATTGAATAAAGAAGAAGTTGGAAAAGACGCATCAGATTAAAATTTAATAAATTTATAAACATATGAAAAGATATTGAATAAACACAGCTGGATTGGTATTTATTTTATTTTTATTTTTTATTTTTTTGTCGACTGGTTTTTAATGTTAGAAGTAGAAAATCTGTTATTTTTCTTTTAACGAATTTCTCACACACTTTAGGTGGTAGTAATGAGGCTGACTGGTGCAGCAGTACTAAACACTGACAAGTAGCTACTCTCCCCCAAGCAGGTAGTTTTTGTTTTTGAACAATAATTTTGTTTTCTTTCAATATGTGTGAGTATTTTTCGAAAGAAAATTTAATAGTTTTCTTTGGTTTGCTTTGGTTTGAGTTTGAGAAGTGTGTCTAAAATATTATCTATGCCTTTGGTTCTTCTACACTTAAAAGCGGTAAAAATTGCGTAGACATTTGAGAAAATAGTCATAAAGTCATAAATCTTTTTTATAACCCCTAAAATGTTTGGTTTGTAAAGGTTAATGCCATAAGGCGCTGCGCTAAATTCGACTTTTTCGGTTACAGAGATTTTGTAGGCGTTATTTTATACTTTTATTGTGTATTTGTTGGAAATGCGTTTTATAATTTGAAATTTCTCACGTCTGTTCAAGTTGGAAAATTTATTACAAATTTCATACAAATACACAGTTTCGGCAAGAGATACAGACTGTAAAAACTTTTTATTTTAAATTGCCTTAAGTAATTACCTAGTCTAGTTTATGGAGTAGACAATTTGTTTAAACTGGGAAAAGCAAACAAGGAAACTTTCACTCACAACATGAAACAGTTGTCACCAGCGATAACATAAAGTGTCACACGCAGCACAAGCAATGATGTTACAAAAATAAAATCAAAAACAAACATTTTTATGATCGCGGTTTTCCAAATATAGATCAGTAGCAGTACCTTGTGTTTTAAGCAAGGGATTTTCCTTTAAAAATATATGTACAAACATATATGTATGTTTTACATTAAAATCATTCATTCATATTCATAAATTTGGAAAAAATTTATTTATTCTTTGAATATGAATGAATATGCCTTCTTTTCTTTTGTTTTCTTTTTCTTGTTCATTTTCAAGGGTCTCTTTTATTTTCTTACAATTAGTTTTGACATACTCATGTCATGTCATAATTATTTCTAGCGAAACAATATTATTTTCTCTTGTTGTTTTCCCCCGTTAATTATTATTTTTCTTTGAAAAAGAAAAATGTCAATCATTCGTCCGAGGCTGATGTCTTAAATAGCCCGATAATTATCAAATCAACACATTCTGAAAGAAAACGCTATAAAAAGAATTGTGGTTTCCTTTGAATATCTGATAGAAAAATTTATTTAAATATTAACGAAATAATTGGATAATACGAGTAATGTTAGGGATTATTTTAAATTAATAAAATCAAATGCAATAGCCAATTCAAAGCGAAGTTATCAAGCGATTTTAAAACGTTACATTTAAATTTTTTAATACTAAAGCATACAATACTACAATTAATTTAATGAGGGCGGGTAAATAAATTTGTTGGTTTCTGAGTTTTCTAGTTTTCTGTCAGTTAACTCATGTCAAAATCTGAACAAGCTGCGTCATTTAAATTGTGTTTGACAGACTGAAAAAAGTAAATTTTTGCGGAAGAAAATCATCACTCAAACTCAGCCAGATCTTGATAAATATATACGAGTACTATAGGAAATCTGCACTATTAATTTCAATATCAACTGGTTTACTGAATTACGTTGTGGCGGTATGTACACACTGCCTACCATAACGCTGCACAGTGGGGTATTTGATCCTTAAAAGGAGAATCAATTCGGGGCACCTTTATTCAACGAATTTCCATCTATTTTGGTTAGAAATGTATAAATAAATAGTTCTTATGCATACTTTAGTGAAATTTTTTTGTTGTCTTCTCTTTTTTTATTTTTATTTTTTCAGTACTTTTGTTTTTCTCATAATAATAATAGTCATAGTATATAAAAAAGACTTTATTCAGTATCATCGGACTTATGACTATCACTGTCATCAACATTATCAGATACATCAACATTGTCGTCGTCAGCATCATCACTATATTAAAGATTTTCTGGATATTGTTCAAATATTAATAAGCTCAGCGCTTCTTGTGGAAAATTATTACCTTTTTTTCTTTTATCTTTCTAATATTGGAAATAATAGGATCGGAAGTCACTGGAAGTCTTAAAAATATACCCTCATTAGATTTTTCTCTTGGGCATTTTCGCCAAAAATTCTCTCTAAAATTGCTTCTTGTTTCTCTTCTGACAACTGCCATATCGGTAATAGGGCATAATTTATTTTTTCTGCTTCATGGATTAAATATTTATGAACAGTTGGACACATATTATACCAAGGACGCAAACTCCCAATAAATGTCAATGCCACTTGAAGCTGTTGCCATTATTACGTGCGTTCGCTTTATTAAATTGGTGTCAAGGTTTGTTATTCGTGCCAAAATGTCTGAATTTTGGAAGAAACGCCTTGCAGTGCTGCCGTCAATGGAATTTCCAAATCCGCGTTTTGTCTGATCAATAACCAAACCAATTTGACGCCTAATTTCACTTTGGATGCGGGCTTTGTTAATTGAAACAATTTTCTTTTCATCTTCAGAACTAGCGTGCCTCTTCATTGTTGGAAGTTTACACTATAAATGAAGAAGCCATTCGAAGAACCATTCGAATACATCCATGAAGGACTGATAGGCCGGGTTTTTACTGACTTAAAATAATTTATAGTAATTTAAAAAAGGCCTCAAATATCTATGTGGTTCATAAAAATACTGTTATAATTTACGGTAAGTAGTTTTAATAGATATGTGAGTATTTCGTATATCTATAAACATAAATCAATTTATTTTTAAAAGGAGCAAATATGAGCAAGAATTTTTTTCGCAAATAGTCGATGGAATGTTTGTATTTTTATGAAAAACAAAAAACTTCACCTAACTTTGCTTAACTCATTACTTTAGGTTCACATATTTTCCAAAAATGACTGATGTTTAGCCTCTATTTCAAACAACATAAAAAATGTGTACATTGACTAAACATATAAATGATCTCACTGGTCTGAAGTTAATGGTTCCATTACTACTTTTTACATTATCCTTAAAAAAAACAACACAAAAAACTCTTACTTTGGAAGAACGCATGAAGCAGCATAACCGAAAATGATACCAAAAATATTTGTACGCCTAGAATTTTATTTACTACAACGTGTTTTAAATTTGTTTTACTGTTATCAGAATTTTTTTTGTGCGCTGTAGTGTGGTAGACAAGACACCCGCCTGCTAGTCAAGAGGTCTTCGATTCAATCCCAGTCCATATTATCTCACAATTTTCACCTGCTAACATTGCTAGCGACTAGTTATGAGTATTTAAGCTATGAAAAACTTCTCTAACTAATGTATCTGTAATTCGTAGTCGGCGTTAAACTGTAGGTCCCTTTCAATAAGTCTAAAAATATAATTAGGTGCAGCTCATTGATTGGGGGATATTCCCCCTTGCTAAACGTCCACGGATAGGTTGAGATAATTACGTGTATATGTAGACACGCACGGAAGATGCCGAAACAATTGAAAAGTTCAAAATATTGTGTCGGCCGATCGGAGTTTGAAAGTGCAACAGATTTTGGAAGTTATATGCATCTTATATGACTCAGTGGTGTAAATTTTGAATGATCACTTGGGTATCAGAAAGCTTTCCGGAAGTTGGTTCACGCATTCGCTCGCAATCGCCACAAACCTGACAACTTCGCAGGAGTGTTTGGTGATGTTCAACCGTAATATGGGCGACTTTTTGTATCCATCACAATGCGCCAGAAACCAAGCAGCAATCATAACTATGGGTTTCTCGGTATGAATCGGCACAAACGAACGCCAAGGTGAGTTTATCAGGGAATAAAGTCATAGTGACCGTGATATTTGGTAGATTTAATGAGGATTTAAGAAAAACGGTTTTCACCAGGTCAAGGTGAGGTCTCCATGACAAAAATCGATGAATTAGGTCACGACTGCCTCTCTCATCTGCTCTATTCTCCAGATTTAGCCTCGAGTGACTATTTCTTGTCTTTAAATCTGAAGAAATAGTTCGGCACAAAGAGATTTGACAACAACAATGAAATCATCTCACAAACAAATGCCAATTTCCATGATTTCGACAAATTTTACTTTTTGGAGTATAGAGCTCAAAAGAACACTATATTGAAAAACAAAACGAATTTTTTATTCCAAAATCTGTTTTTCATTTAAAAAGTCACGGAATTTGTAATTTATAACAAGTACATATTGCCCATCGTTGGTTATGAACAATTCATTTTTGAGGCCAGAAACTAATCGGGCCAATTTCGAATGTTCTACTCTGTAGCGAAACGTATTCCAGGAAGAGTTTTCGGGATCGGCTAAAACACAAATGGTAGTCGGTTGTGGCAATAACTTGACTATAACGTTGATTCGACGTCGTTTTTTCTTTTTACTTCATGAAGATAAATTGTCAGTAGATTCCTTTAAAATGTAAAATCTCTGGCTTATTAATTTCTGTAGACAGCACTATGACTTGTTTTAAAGGAGGGATTTTAAGCTTTACTTTGTAAACAGACATTATTAAAATCACATCATTCTGTAAAAATGCGGACCATCATCACATATTTTGCTTTTATATTATAGAAAAGGTCAGAACTATGGTGCGTTCTGCTGCTTAAAAAATTTACGAAGACAATGCTGTATCGAGAAAAACAACAACGAAATTCTTTCGATTTAAAAATGCACCTTGATCTGATCGATTAATCACTAAAAAGTCAATGAAATCATGGAAAAAGCTGCGAAAGACCAGCACATAAACAGCGTGAATGTTGGTAGAGAACTAGGCATTCATCACCAAACAGTTATCAATAACTGGATTCACAAGGATCACGACGTTTACGTGCCGCATAAATTCAGAGTGAAAAATATAATCGACAAAATCTTCATTTGCAGTTTACTGGTAAAATGGAACAAAATCGCATTACATCTGAAGCGAATGACTGCGCGCAAAAAATTGGATTACGTACAACAATAATGTGCAAATGAGATTATGAGCAAACTAAGGTGTATCTATGCAGATGGTGCCAATGTCAGGATTAACATCAAGAAAGGTAATGTTTTATGCCTGGTTGGATTTGCAGGGAATTGTTCATTATGAGCTTCTACAACCTGGTCAAACGATTGATTCTGATCTCTACTGTCAACAATTAACGAGATTGAAGCAAACAATTTAATTGGTAATGGCTAGAATTAGTCAACAGAAAAGGTGTATTCCATCATGACACATCTTTGATGACTTAACAGAAACTGAAAGAGCTTGAAGGGATAGTTTTGAAGCGTCCACCATATGGCGCGGACTTTGCACCTTCAGATTATTATTCAGGTTTCTGCAGAACTCTCCTCATGGTTTCAATTTAAGATTCGTAAAGACCTGCAAAATGTAATTGAATCAATTTTTCGCCCACAAAATCCAAAAGTTCTACACAGATGCAAAAATGGCTTTATGACAAGACGTTATAGATCAAATCGGCACATATTTGGGTTAATAAAGCTCGTTGCAAGTATAAGAAACAACTGATTCATTTTTGGTCAAATTTGTAGACGAACTTTTTCGAACACCTATTATCAAGATCATATACACAAGATTGTGAGTTGGGCTATAACGTATTATTATTATTTTTTTTTCAATTTATCTAAAATATATATATGGTCATAGTAGCACTGAAGTACACAAGTTATATTGGTTCCCTATATGTATGTATACAGCCGAACAAAAACGAAAGTATTCAACAAAGAATAATAAACAAAAATTACATTCAGTTGTGTGATAGCATTCGATGAAAGCACATGCATGTCGATTTGCGTATTAAAATTGTTTATTTATTTTGTTGTTTTTTCTTCAACGCACACCGCAAAAATTTACCACTACCACTACAACATATGCTAAAACAAGTATAAACAAATCTTTGCAATAAAAACTAAAGGGCACCTAAAAAGTATCATACATTAAAAATATTTAAAAAAAATAATAATTATTATTTAAATGTAATTTTAAAATTAGTTTTGTATATGTTCGTATAGTACACGCATATGTATTAATGTACTATACCATACTTTGCATTGAAAATCCTTTCAAATCACCATTTCCACAATACATATGTATGTATCTAAATAATTTTCTTGGAAAATAAAATATTTGATAAAGAACTTAAGTATTTCTCTTTACTAAAGAAAAATCCTTTCAAAACATATTGTATTAAAATTATTTTAAGCCAAAAAACTATAAAGTCATGCACTTAAAAATTCATTTTTTTTTTTTTTTAACCACAAAACGTTTAAGAAACTCCATCAACCGATATGTTGTCTTCTTCTAATAATTTAACTAAAATTCAATTCTTTTCCTTTTTTGGCAGTTCCAAATTTCTACACAATGACAGAGTGTGTATTGAGTTTTATTAAAACAACAACAGCAGTATATAAATAAAATAAATAGATTATATTTTAAGATTAAACAAAAAAAAATTTTTCTTCTTCTTCTTCTAAATAATAGTAATTTTTAGTTGGACTTCATTTAGATACGGTCATAATTTATTGATCACTAAAAGGTGCTCATTCTCATTACATGGACAAGAAATTATCCTTTACTTGTTGTCTCGGGTTCTCTCACTAATGAAAAGAATGAAAATAGAAAGAAAATAAGGGCGGCAACATTTATAGAAAACACTGTTCAGTGAACACTATTCATAGAGATTACTCGCTCGATTTTTGGTTTTTTCTGTTACCTGTGTCTAAGGCATTAATAGAAATCGATTTCCAATTTTAATAACAGCAGGTAATTTCTTGACTTTTGTCACTTTTATTTCATTTTAGAACAAAACTGTTACATACGAGTACAGATCAGATGTTGATTTTTTTTTTTAATAAATGGTAATAAATTTTATAAAAATCGACAGTTTTATCGGTCTTTTTTTCCCTATTTCGTTGGGGTATTTGAAATCAAAATTTATATTGTTTTATAAGAAAAAGGTTTCATTAAATTATTTCTTGGATGGAATTTAATTTTTATTAAAGGTTTTTAATAAAAGCAATTGCCGCATAAAAACATTGTTACAATGAAACTTTTTTCTATTTTTTCTTCTTTCCAGATGTACAGATGTATTCTTTCTAAAAAAAGAAGAAAATTAGCACCTTTGTGATCTTACAATTTTCAAATTCAATAACGAATAGTTTTATTAACATGCGAAGTCTAGAAAGGTGGTAGTTTTTAACTACAATTATGTTTCGCCATTGGAAATATAGGAAAAAATTTGAAATTAAAAAAAAAAATATTATAATCCAGGGAATTAATGAATATAAAACTATTTCGAAATATATGACTAAAGCTACGTAACCACTATTTTATAAGAACATTTTATAGAAACCTTTCCTTTGAAGTCAACATTCTTAAAAAAAATATTAAAAACCAAATAATAGTACAAAAGATTATTACATTTTTAAATAATTTGATTTGAAAAAAAAAAAAAAATACTAAAAAACCAAATATTTCTATAGAATAGTGGCTACGTTTTTTTCGCCATATATTTGACAAATGTGATCGTACCTTAAGTAAACTCCTTGGATTATCTTTTAACAAAACCTAGAATAGATCGTGCCTTATTAAATAAGAGCTTCCTGTTCTGCAGCAATTTAAGATCAAGAAAAACTGAAAAGTTGTTAACTAAAGCCATTCTGCGCTTAATAATAATAAATAGACAATATATATGAAGATATCGTTAGTCAAGCCCATATGGTGCGTTTGTTTGGGATCCTGTAAACAATACAGTGAAACTTCGATATAACGAAAAACTCAATTTTTTCTGCAAAGTATTACATACAAAAATGTACCATATCTATAAAACCTCTATACAACGAAGTATTTATTCAAAAGCCTCTATACAAACGAAGTCAGAGAGAAATTAAATGTGATAGTCTATATAGCGAAGTATTCATTGAAAAGCCTCTATACAACGAAGTCAAAATAAAAAAAATCTATTCTAAGCAAATAGGGAAAGTTTTTTAAAATATTAGCAATTGATATAAACAAAAATTACACAATATTTTATTTAAATCTAACAAATAAAAAAAAGAACACAAAACAGTATAAATTTTTATTTTCTTCTTGAATAGAGCATTTTTATAAATATTTTCATATAAAATATTTAAGTAGGTTGTATAAAAAAAACCTTAATTATATGAATTTTTACGTAGTTCTTAAAATTTCATTGATACATAGGTAAAACGAATTAATAACAATAACGAAGGGTTTTTCGATCCCGGATTTTTTTTTGTAGAGTTGAAAATAGAGTTGCCGGATGTTCTCGATTTCGCTTGATTTACTACAATAAAAAAATTGATATTTGGTTAGGTGTTTCACATTATAAATGTGGCATATTGCATCACAATCAAATCTTCAAACAGAGATACACATTTTCAATGCGTGTGTAACGACTCTACTCCCTTATGAAAGTGATCATGGCTTGCTACTAACACGACCCAAGCTGAAATAAACAGATTCTTCCGAAAATTACGCCATATGTCGGCTGTTTGCTTTACAGTTACACAAATTTAAATCATAATAAAGCAAAGATATCAAGCCATAACCGCTAAAAAGACCTAAGAAAAACTGATTTTTTAAACAAAATCTTCAAAACCGCCCAATGCTTCAAAAAACTACAAAATACAGATTAATCTGCACATTCGCACACATAGTGTGCGTTAAAGAGCAAAAAATCAAAAAATAAACAACCAAACAATTTTAATACTCAAAGCGACATACATGTGCTTTCATCAAAAGCTATCACACAACTGAATTAAATTGTTGTTTATTTGTTATTCTCTGTTGAATATTTTCGTTTTCTTTCGGGTTTATACAGCCGATAAAATTTTTACGCTTGAATGATACCTTGGCATATATGGGTTAGATCATAGAACTGACTAGCGGTAAATAAACGACATTGCCTGTGGGCAAATACCCATCGATTTTCTATGACGTAATTTGTGCCATTTTTATATGTTTTAGAGAATATCTATGAAAAAATCAATCAGTGGTGTTAGACAACTTTAAAAGCGTTTTCTTTTTACGAAAAAAATTCAAAGGTTGTTATAGACTCTCCAACATCTCTCAATAAATTTGGTTCACACAACAACGTTATGCATTGTGAGGTTCCGGGTCATTATTCCACATACATTAGATGTATAATTTATTTAGTTTTGGGATGTTGAAACGGCATTACATACATGGTCAGAGTGAGAGTGAGTTTATTTTATAAAACCTTTAGCCAATTAAAAATATTAAATCAAATAAATAATTAATATTCTTTGAAAATTTTGTCAAAAAAGAAAAAAATATACATTTTTCAATATTTTATTTATTTTACACCTAATCACCTAACGTGATTTTTTTACACGGTATCGTTTGGAATTTGTCCACCGTATAAAAACAGGTTTAAGTTTTTTAGGTATATAAACAAAATAAAAAACATGGCTGTTTAAGTATAGCAAACTTACAATGCTTTTTTGTATAGCAAATGCCATTTTCATGTAATTTGTTGTTGTGAATAAGCCCTGCAAGACTTGCAAGGCCTGTTTGCAATAAAGATTGATTTCCCCTTATATTTTCTTTAAGAATTCCTTTTCAAAAAGCTAACAATTGAGGACAGCCATCGTAGACTTTTTTAGCAGAATCGGTGAAGATCAACTAACTTTTATTTATGTGCTCCTGCAAACTGGATCTTTTATCACTGAATCACCTCTTACTGGTCGATTATTGTCATACAAGGCATTTATTAGGTTAACCGTTGGCTTTCCTTAACTTATTTTAATAACTGCAAAATCAACAACAACAAAACTTGTTTTTTGGTAATATTCTCCAGTTTTATGACCCTTAATTACCTCTTGTGGGGACAAAATTACATACTAAGTCTACTCGAAAATTATATTGTTACAAAAATCTGCCATAAAATTATTAAAACATGCCATTAATTAATGTTTAGGTCATAGAATAATAAATAGAAAAAAAATTCATTATTACAAATTAACAACAAAAATTCACTTTTACTTCTCTCACCTGACTCCTATCCAGGCAGCTTTATGTTCACAAAATTAAAATAAAAGCTAAAAATTTGCATGCAGACTAACTACGATTACAATTAATTTCATTAAGAATTCATATGAATAAAGTTAAAAAAATACACGCCCACTTTTGTTAAACACTGTATATACAATATGTACAAGCAAATAATAATAAAAAAAAAAAAAAAAATAAAAGGATTATTAAAGGGTTCAAAATGTTTTATTCATAATATTATTGTTTCTCTTGTAAATATACAGAAGTCAGTATTAATAATACACAGCTCTCTCACTCTCTTTCCCGTTTTCTTTGTTACTTACTCGTTTACAGTTATTTATTTGCGATCCTTAAAATCTCCCTCTAAAAACGTATTTTTTTTATTAATAATAAATACTCTCCTTGGTAATAAAAACAATAATAATAATAGTTATCATGTACTAATATGTTAATTTTAGTATTACAACACACACACACACACTCACACTCAATGAGTGTAAAAACGAAGTCAAATAGCGAGCAATAGTTTAACACACTAATAATTTCACACACACACACACACACAAATACATACTCCACACTATCCTATAAACATATGCTTTTTACTTACAAATTATTCACTAAAAACAAGTGACATAAAGTGATAAAAGGTGCCAGGGTTACAAGTCAACGCTTTTTTCTTTCATGTTTCTCCCTCTTGTATTCCATTTGGTTTGTTATTGTTATTGTCGATGAATACGAGTAATTATTATTAAAAAAAAATATGTTGTTGCTATTGTTAGTATTTTTATTATGGTCGGTCACATTATACTGGGGGGGTGAAAATGTTAAAGCTGGCTAGTTTATTCTCCCTCTCTCTCTCTCTCTCTCTCTCTCTCTTTGTTGTTTTTATCGTTGCTGCAGCTACTCGGTTAATTTTCATTAGTTGTTTATTACCGTAAAAATTATGTTTTTTATGTTAATTGTTCGTTTGCTGTGTCTCTCTATCTTCCATTTTCCCTGCATACGTTTATGGTGTACTTAACAAAAGTAATGGTACTTTGTATTCAATAAAATGATTCAAATTATTATTTTTTTCAAAGGTGTATTTGTTGTGTGTGTGTGCATGTTTGTAATATGTAAATATATAACCAGCAATAATAATAATATTAAGAAATAATACTCGTACTACTACTACTACTACCACTACACAACTGCAAATTTGTACATTTTTTAATATAAAAACCTTTTGTTATTTTAATTGATATATTTAGTTGTCATGCAAACATCAAGTAACAAGTTTAACTAACCCTAATCATAAACAATGTTCATTATACATATGAATGTGTGTGTGTGTTTGTGTATGTGTATGAGTAAGTCTGTGGATATTTAAGAGTAATAAGGCGAAACATATTCAAATGACACATAGGGGACATTTTACGTGAAAACTTTCGAAACTAAATTAAAAACAAAATATTAACGTACAAAATTAACTTTTTAATATTTAAATAATAAAAAAAAGAATGAAAAAATGCTTTAGACACAGACTAACGAACAGAGCCTACAGTATAAAAGATGCTGCTCCAACGCTACAAAATAAGGTCGTTTAAGGGCCAGCCAGACAAATCAACAGCAAAGCTGAATATATACGAGTAGGATGTTTTTGGATGAACAAGTAGAATTTTAGTCTATTCTCTACAAAAAGCTAAATGTACGCGCTCAGAAAATCATTGGCGACCATCAGAGTAGCTTCAGAGCGAGACCATCAACAACCGACCAAAGCTTCTTTACGCTTTGCCAAATATGCGGAAAATGCAGCGAATGTATAATTGATCTATACTGTCTTTTTATTGATTTTTAGCAAGTCTTTGACAAGCTCAACCAAAAGCATTTTAAGCATCACCTTAAGAGATTTGGTATAGCCTTTAAGCTAGTGCACCTGAATACAGCGAGATGCACTATTCTACTTACTCTTTAATCTAGTGCAGATTTCGGCAAAGAGCTGCTCTTCTCTTCTGTTTTCACACGTACGTAGCCACACACGCATAGGCAAAAATTAAGCAAAAAAAAGAACATAGTGAAGTAGAGAGAAAACAAGTGGAAAAACACTAAGTAGTTTGAATGAGAGAATCATAATTACTACCACCATTGTAAAATGCATTAATACTAGTTTGCCGAACGCTGATCTAGTGCTACACTCCCTAATAAAGGAAATTGACTCAAATGTCATAATTTTTAAAAAGTCGATTAAGGTGTGTGCATATGTTGACGACATCGTCATCATGGCCATGAACGAACTAGTTCTACGGGAAACATTTGTGCGCCTTGAATTATCTGTTAGGAAGGTGGGACTTGTTATTTACGAATAAAGAACTACTCGTAATTTATGGCAAAGCGAATCACGAAATGACAAGATTGATACGAGATTGAAAGTACCTGGGAGTTGTATAGAGCAAAGCGAAAAACAAACCGATCTCATTTCGCGCATATGAAATTTATAAAGTCCAGATTACCCGCTTGAAACTCCGATTACACTGGTCTACAAAAAAAAAAAAAAAAAATAATAATTTTGCAAGAAAAAATGGTTTGCAAATTTTGGTTAAAGTTAGGTACCTGCATTTAATTTTGAATAAAATCATCAATAGCCAACCGATTTTTAAGATGTACAGCTTATTTTGTTATCAACATTTTAGATTGTCATGTGAAATTTTTATTCTGAAAATCTTTTTATAATTTTTTGAAAAAAAATTGCATAATTTTGCACAAAAAAGTTTTTTTTTTCGCAATTAAGTTGTGAATAACTAAGAAACTGTTGAAAATACAAATAAATTTTATTCAGGTGATTTATAGGAAATTTTGTTCCTAAATATTTGCTGGTACTTGTATTAAAATCGGTCAAGTCGTTTTGAAGTTATGATAAAATATATTGACATAACTACCATATTATAGGCAAAATATTTGCAACGCCCATAAAAAAAATTTGAGCCCAATGGACAAAAACTGTAAATGTATTTGAATTCAGCGCATCAAAATCATTGCATTCCATATAGTTTTATTTAAAGGTCTTTTTTGCTGTAGACCGGTGTTATATAAGACACCACACTGACATATGGTTGCGAAGTGTGGGTGCTAAAAGCAAACGAGTTTTAAAAATTACACTTCTTCGAAAGAAACAATCTTAGAAATATATATGGTCTTGTATGACAAAGATGGCGCATTTCGCATCAGGTACAATGAAGAGCTTGACACAATTGTAAGCGATGCAAATGTAATTAAATATGTTGGTGCCATCGCATTTTGAGAATGGTCTGAAGAAGAGGTCAGCCAAGGAAAAGATGGAGAAATGTGACCGAGAGACGTAGTGAAGAAACAGTAGATTTTAATTCGCAGAGTTTTTAAAAACGAAGGAAACGACCACTGGACTCTATCGAAAGTAGTTGATTTGTTTAAAAAGAGTTTAACTAAAAATCAGCTACAATAACCGATCCTATACGAACCCTCAATTTTGCATTGAATTTTTCCCATTTTTATTTAGTTGAAAACAGGATGTTTGTAAGATGCAATTAATTTTTTTTTGCTAACTTTCTATGAATTTGGCGCATAAATTAGGCTAAATTTGACCGATGGCATGGGTTATGTTGATTTTGAGGGCCATTGTGAATTGCGGCTTATTCACATAGACTTGCGACTTCAAGAAACTCCACAAGAAATAGTTTAATGAGATCAAAACGCACAGCCTTTAAAATACCTCCATTCTCTCTAACCTCTCGTGCAGAATGTCTAATGTCGCATAAACTGTGTGGCATTGTATAGTCATCTTGTTCCAACCGCATGTCGCTAATGTTCATATCATCTAATTAAAGCGAAAGGAATTTGACAATTATCACCTATAGTACACGCAAGTTGACGATATTTTTTTTGGTGACATCAAGCAATGATCATCATCGCTATATCCATTAGTCCATGGCGATTTGACAAACAAACTGAATCAATGATTGCCATTTTTCCCTATATAGCTTCAACAATATGGACGCTACCAACTGTCAAAGCTCATAAGTCCCTATTGGAAGTCACTTTATTTACTCTATAATTTAGAGACGTAATAAATTCGCGTATATGAAGTAAGATTGGTCCAAAAAAAGTCTATTGTATTATAAAATCGAGCCAAAGTTGAACCTGTAATATATTAGAAAGATAGACAACTTTGATTAAAAAATTATTATTATTATTGCCGTATCAAGAGACATTGGAGTATGGCTCCAATTAGAACAGCGTTTCTCTTAATATGTTGGAATGAAATTTCTCTGTTATTATCTGGTAGATAATTTCATGGAAATCATTTTTTATATATGAATTTCGGCATATGTCCGCCGTGGACACGATTACATGGTCCAATCGATCTGACCGTATGGCGTCAATGGTGACTTGAATAGTGGCTTCCAATGCTTCAAAAATTACATGATCCATTCGATCTGACCGTATGGCGTCAATGGTGACTTGAATAGTGGCTTCCAATGCTTCAAAAATTGCTGGTTTGTCGGCATAAACTAATGCTTAACAAAGCCTCATAAAAAGTAATCTAGCGGCGTTAAACCGCACGAACAAGGTGGCCAGTGAACAGGGTCACTTCTGGAAATAAAGCTGTCACTCAAATAAGTTGCGCTTTTTTGTTGGAACCAAATGGCGTTGATGTTTAGCAGATTAATTTTTGGAAATAACAATTCAGGGTAGTGGTTAGAGTGCACGCATAACTAAACAAACGACCCAGGTTCGAACTCCAGCAGAGGAGATGATGAAGAAAAAATTTAGTTAATTGTTTCGACTGTTTAATAAAGAGGCTTCAAATTCCATTCAAACAACTCCATCTAAAAAATGAAAAAGCCCCTCTGACCTTCCCGCATACCTCTGGCGATGATGACCAACATCAGACAAATGATCAGGAAAAACACGCCACTTACTGGGAAAAAATTACAATGCTAAAGTAAAGATCACCACCAATTAGCAAAGGCCTTCACCACTACGCAAAATCATAAAGAAGAAGCTACAGTGGATTAGTTTAAAAAAAAATAATTCAGTCAGCATGGCTCAATAGAGTCAGAAACAAGATCCTATGATGCCACCAGTGTGTAAATTGTACCAGTCAGTTTTAACGGCTTGAAACACGATTAATAACTGCACGAACTGCTTACTCACCAGTTCGATTATGTTCACCGTAAAATGAGCAAAGTGCTCTATGAACTTCGAGAACATATTTTTTTTAAGTGAATTTCCACAACTTTGAAGCCTTATTCTGCCGTTAATCGAAAAAAAGAAAGTCAACATTCTCAGCTGTCAAACCATAGCTATCGATATCGATAGTTCTCATGCGGCTAATCTCGTTGAAGATAATTTAAAGGTTATTTAATTTTTCCATTGAATATGGCAATTCTTTTGTCTGTTTTTTTTTTCTTACTTAAAGCGAAATGACCCCTTTTGTAATTTCTTTGTTTCGTGTTGTTCATTTCACTTCTTTTCTATTTTTCATCCACAATTTCATTCATTCACATGATTCAAACGGTCAATTGAGTTCATGTCGATATTTTTTTTTTTTGCTAAAACCTACTAAAATTTTGGGGTTTAAGACTGAATTAATTTCTAGTGGCGGGGGTAAGTTAATCCCTTAATCTTTCTATTGTTATCAAAATACACGTAAAAAGTAAAAATAAAAGAAATTTTTAAAGTTTCACTATAAAATGTTATAATTTGTTGTAATAATTCAGAAATACGTGTAATTATTATGAACGTTGTTAGAAAAAATTAAATAAATTTCCAAAGAAACTCATAAATATTTTCGTTTTTTTTTTTCTTTGTTTTTTTGCTCCTGCTGCTTTTAGGAGGTAATAATTTCGTTTTTTAATTTTTCTTTTGTTCTTTACCAAAATGAAAAAAATAAATAATTATCCTTAGATTTTATTTACATATTTAGTCATATTGTTTTGAATTGTTTTGTATTTTAATAGCAGAAAAATAAAAACAATTTAACCCTTTTTAACATTTTGTTTTCTACTTTGCT